>OZ007548.1:5520936-5889449 GCA_963931895.1 Eupithecia pulchellata
CGCGCTAGCTGAGCGCCCGCGGCCTGCAACACGTCCTAAGCGACAGGGGAAAAAGAAGAAGCCCAGCGAACAACCTCGTAGTGCTGCGCCTGCGTTGGCTCAAGGGAAGGGTTCTTGTGACTCGGAGGGCTACACCACGGTAGTTCGCAAGAGCCGTAAACCCGACAGCCGCAATCAGTGCGGCACTGGGCCGATCGACCTCAACTCTGGGTTCCGAGCGGAGGTACCTACCACACAGCTCTACGTCTCACGCGTCTCATACACCGTGCAGGCCAAGGCTGTGGAGGAGTACATCCAGTCGAAGACCAAATTTTCGCTTCGCGTCGATAAGTTGGAATCTCGCCATAATGTGAGCTTCAATTCATTTATGGTGAGGGTTCCGACTAAACATCTTTCGACGTTCATGAGCGCGGAGTTTTGACCGACGGGTGTCAAGTTCCGACGGTTCACCGGCCGCCTGCAAGGGGACACCGCCGCCGTGCATCGTCGTCAGATGACACCCTGATGCGTCACACGCCGCCGTACCTGTTGTGTGCCATTTTAATTATTAAGACTTTATATTTTTATATGTATGTTAGTCTGTAAGGTATTTGTTGATATGGGCCCTAGAATAAGTTTTTTACCATCCTTAACTGCTGTTCTTGTGTTTGCCTGAAATAAATGATTTTATTTATTATTATTATTTATTATTATTAATGTAGGTATAACTTTTTTCTTTTCTGTATTTCATTTTTATTATGTGTATTGTATAGTTTAACGTTAGCTTGATAAGTTTATATAATGAACCCATCGGAAGGCGACCCCCACGATACAGGTTTATCCTAGTGTGGGGATCAACAATGTAATAATTTTAAATCTTAAATATTTTTCAATAAACGTTATTATTATTATTATTATTATAGTTTAATTATTGATTTAGCTATTTTATATGTACAATAACAAAGTTATATATACCAAAGAATTTCCTCTCCAGGTGCCGATGACAACTAGCAGTGGAGTTAGAAGGGCTGATGATGATAATGATGATGACAATAATGTCTGTTTCAGGTTCGTTAAACTATGTACCAAGGTGAACAGCGTCACTGAAGTTTTATCCTATTTCACGCTAAACGATTGGAGTTTCAAAGACGACAACCTGGTGGAGTTACACAAGAAACAATCAAAAACGGACATAGTCCTGTTCAATTTCGATATAACAGACATCAACTGGGTAGAGTTTTGTGCGCTCTGGGGAATTGGTATAAGAAAGTATGTGATCAAAGATGGTTTGACGGGAACAGAAGATGCTGTTAAAAGACAATTTTGGTATAAACTATTACATTATGCGTTTTGCGCGTTGTATTTGTTTGTATTTTGGAAAATTATTTCGATTACTTTTAATATTGTTAGCTATGTTTTTCGGTTTTGAAAATGGGTGTTGTCATGGGCTATTAAGTATCTGGGCCAACGCCTTACAACGGGGCAATGCAGCCGGCCGGCGTCTTGGGCACGCTTTCGACTAGTATTGCTATTGATCAGTTAAGGTACCTCTAGAATGTTTGCAACAGTCTGCGAGGTATCTCTCATGTCTCAATTGTTAATCCGTTTTTCTATTAAAGCAGTGTCCTACTTTATAATTAATGGGTAGGTATAAATAAAACTAACTTTTTCTACGTAATGTATTATGATGGATGATAAATGTTGTAGTAATTACTTAATAAACAAATTAATTCTAATTGTCTTTTCAATTATATACCTAAATCCTACTATATCTAGCGCTAGCATTAGGAGCGAAGTTTATAGGAAAGACACGAACACGAAGGAAGTAAGAGGAACCATTCTTATGGTATTGCACACATCGTAATTATAGGTCTTTGTACATTAAGACCTTGTTAATCAATCAAAAAAGTTGAAGCTAGTGGCAACGCTGGTTTTCAGACAGGTCCTGATTTGTTTGGGCGGGTGGTTGTACAGGGTGATAAAAGGATTTGGGGTGATAGGGAGTCCTAAATAAATAAATAATGTGTGCCTCACGCTAAAACAACGGGAGCAAGCGAAGCGCTATGCGTCTAGAGATTTACGCGCTACGCTCACAAACCACCCTTAACTATGCTAGTGCCTATCAACAAGAGCAAATCATCATTTTATTTTAGCATAATGCTGGACAATCCACTCAGCATAAATTAGCACCAAGCTAAGCAGAGCAGCAGAGTTTGTATTAGGGGAGTAGATGACAGATATACTCAATATAGATACATATTTGTTATCAATCATACATAGAAACCCGGAAGGAAAAAGGACTAGAGAGTCCTACTCTTAATAGAAAAATACGCTCATAGTCTGTTCGACGACTGTTCGCGTAGGAAGGAATAATAAGACCCGGAAAAAACTGCAAATCAAACATTTGTCCCGAGACGAAAATCGAACCTCCTGCGTCGTCAAATTTGGCTAATCTTTTGGCTGTGCCCTCAGAGATTAGGAAAATAAAACAAACATACACAACTAGATAGCTTTATCGGTACCAAATAACTTTAAGAGATACCTAATCAGACCGGCAAAAACAAAAAATAGCGGCACGTTGAGAGAAAAACATTCTATTACTTTATTTATTTTATTTATTTATCAAAAACTTATTCTGTTCTTATTTTCTACGACACTTTAAACCATATAAGGTTTGTCTAGTGTCGATCGTTACAGCGCGTTGCGACACATTTAGCACAAATAAACAAATCATAAACTAACTACTTAGGTACTATCATCAGACAAAATATTACCTACAACCCTTAGTCGGACGAAACACAAAAACACAGTACGTAGGTACCTACCAGTCACACTACCACTTGGTTATTTTACTTATGTTAGGTTTAAATGACTACCTCCGCGATTCTAGAACGTAGAACGGAAAACGAATGACATTTTGTACCCAATGGAGCGCGATGTCAAGCATTCCTCAGAATTTAACCAGTCTCGCAAAATATTTACCCATAAAACATGTTTATCTGTTTGCTGTATATTTTGATTAACATTGAGCAGGTAAACGGCACGGTTCAGTAGCTGGTCAAGTATTAGGGTACGAGGGCCCGGGCAGTGTTGCCAGATAGGGAAACCAAAATTACAGTGTTAGAGCCTTGAACTTGAAAATACAGTGTTTACAACAAAAATACAGTGTTCGTCTAAATAAAAATGCAGTGCTTTTTACAGTGGAATTCACGTACCATTTTTAAATTATTTCTATTATATTACCAACTAAACATTCGATTATTCACTGTCACTCTCGTTTAAGCGCTATCCACACATTTCCGAGTCAGTTCCGGGTCAGGGCTATCCGTGTTCCGAGTTGTGTGAACAAGTTCATACAATTCCCTGAAGCCTGACACGGAGCTGTGTGAACAAGTTCATACAATTTGTACGTAACCGATTTTTTCCCCGTCCCTGACGGAACACGGCCGGGACGAGTTCCCGGAAATGTGTGGATAGCGCTTTAATCCAACTCCTCTCCCTGTTTTATAAATTCCCGAGTCAAAGGCCTTAAGCATTTTGTCTGTTGGGATAAAGCAGACATGATAATTTCTGGTAACACCAATAAAACTCAACTCAGTCAGTCAAACAAAACCCCTCACTCGTAATGTTTTTCTAATGGACTCTGCAATAGTTACCTTACCAATTTTAATGACACATTTGAAATATCAGATTCTTATAATCACGTGCTCAACTTCAATTTGGTCGGATAATACCGGTGAACGGGCGGCGGGGAACTCCCTGTCCTATCGAGGAGATTCCGCTTCCGGATGCAATAATTGCTACCGGAAGAGGAATCTCCTACCGGAAAAATACCTTAGACAAATTTGGTAGAATTAGCGACAAAAAAATCGGGAGTGTATTTGTAAGGGGCGTTTTTAGGGTTCATAGGCTATGAATCATAGCGTTATGTCATCATCATCATAAATAGATTTTAGGTGAGTAAAAAAATACAATGCTCTCCGTACACTGTTTTTTTAGTAATACAGTAGACAGTAGATGGCGTAAAAATACAGTAGATCTACTGTAATTACAGTGCATCTGGCATCACTGGGCGCGGGTGACATTTTGCAAGTAACTATGGACCCCTAACTCTTTTGAAAATATCGCACCTCCAGAATTAAAGTGACTCAACTCAAAAAATAGGGAAAATGAGTTAAATATGTAGAAAGAATCAGAAAAAAAAACTGCATCGGCTAGTGATTTAAAAAAAACCACTTGTTTGATAGAATGCGAAAAACATAACATGTGCGTCTCTTTAATTCCGAGGGTTCCGCATCCCTCTCCCCTAAAATAGTGATCCTGTTTAGTATTGCGTCAGCCAAACTCTTCGCGCGTTTAGTGTTGGAAGGACCTAAAGCCGAATTCAACACTATAGTACGCAAATATCTGGTAAGATTGTTATGAATTTGGAGAAATAAAGTGACCTCTTTGTTGTTTTGTGTCATTTTACTACATTTAGCCTAGTTAATTCATTTGACTTAAATCGAATTATATAACGTTTTCCACTCAAATTATTCTTATTCTAATGACCGTTTATGGTTAGGGTCGGTTTTGTTCTTAAACATAAAGTAACGTTGTTGCCTTATTAGTTAATTTTGTCAATTTAATATTAACTTGCCAAATCTTTTCCAGTTTTTTTATGGTTCTGTATAAGAAAAAATTATAATTATGTTCTGTTTAGGTAACAATCAATATGCCAAAGTTAATACTGAACATGGATTAGATATAAATAATAAACCCATTCTTTTATTTGTACTAATCTTTTTAAAATTTTCTTGTAGATAACTTCTGAAGCACCACCTTATGATATTCAGATCAAGGTATGATTGCTTTAGGCAATCATTACCTTCCTTCTATTCTATTCTTTCTATTCTATTCTTTCTATAAGTACTTCTTTTCTATTGAAAATAAGCACTTAGATATTGTGGAAAAAAATTATCCCTGCATTATTTTATCTTGGAATAATAATATACCGAGATCTGTGGTTGAATTGATCAGAAGAAAATAGTTGAACCTACTATCCAAAAAGGCCCAAATTGACAAAAAAAAAACTGTAACAATCAGAAAATCGAGCTCATAAAGCAGTTCATCGAGTTCTAGTTCGACATGTTCAGATTCTAGCGGGTAACTTTCGCGAAAAACAGCTAAGCAAAATAAAATTTTTAATTTGTTGCTTTTTTTCACTCAACGTATAAGAAATTGATGTCAATTTCAATGAGACAGAACTCAGAATCAGTCTCAACACGTTCTTCATCTCGATCGAATACTACCGACGTTACGCAAAGTACCACACCTTGGGATGGACAAATAGATAATAGTAAACAAATACTTAGATAGTAGAATACCTAGTATTTACTAGATATACTTAGCCTGCTAATACATTATTTAAACAAATAATAATCAAATCAAAATCATCAATTTAGTTTTTTACCATACATTTAAATAAATAATGAAACCATTGACTTTTACCATTCTATGTAATATTGATGAAGCAGTTTTTTGAAAACGGGCTGTGATTTTGCTGTTTGTGTTTGTGAGGGGAGGGGAGAATATTTCAAAGACGCGCAGCTTGTACTATAAAAGATTTGTCGTAGAAAGAGGTCCTTTTAAGATGAGGGTTTCAGAGGAAAGAAAAGAGAAACAATGGGGGTTTGAAAGGAATTTCTATCAAATTCAGGATTGCAATCTTTGAGATAAGAAGGGCTCGGAGGCTAGAGTAAGATACTGTACAAGAGAGATAGTAGTATGTGAGTTTTCCTGCGATGTTGGATGTGCAACCACTTGACGCGATATTCGAAAACGTGGTCATATTTGCAAAGGCTAAATATGAACCTGATCTTGGTTGTACGAATTAATCACTACACAGTATAAAACAAAGTCGCTTCCCGCTGTCTGTCTGTCCCTTTGTATGCTTGAATCTTTAAAAATATACAATGGATTGGAATATGGTTTCTTTTTAATAATGTAATACAGTGTTTCAAGAGGAGGTTTTAAATGTATGACATGTATCTGTATCAGGATTGTAACCGTTCGAAGCTGGGCAGGGTGCTAGTATACAATAAATAATTGTTGATGAAAATTAGCTTAGTTTAGCACGTTCCATTATGAAAAAAGATGTTGCTATGTTAACGCAGACTTGATTTATAAGTAAGATGATTAGAAATAGAGAATATCTCTTTATTTCCTGCTTTACCATAACAACCTTATAAATTGATAATTTAATAAGGTAAGAGAAGACTACATTTACTATGGGATTGTTTTATGTTTGATTTTATTATCAGAAGTTTTTTTGAGATTGATATCTTTATACTTTGATTATTTTATTGTTGTCTTTATATACGTGTTATAAAAGGTTTTTAATTCAACTGAGTAACTTATCTAATGATTAAACGTCACGTCAAACATAAATCTATAACCGAGCAAGCTTTCATAATACGGGCCTTCAAAATCATTAATGGTATCTTTTCTTATGCGATGTGTTCTAAACTGATACCTGTTCCTCTAACAATCCATAAGAAAAGCACAGCAATCGTTTTAAGAATGTCAATCAAGTTACGTTACAGAAAACGTTCATAAAAATCGATAACATTGTCTTACTTATAATACTTATAACTGATCACCGAGAATTTGTATTGAATTTTTATTTATGATTTCCTTTAATTACAATGGGTACACATTGATCAAGAATGTAAGTTTAATAATGTTTTACTGTTGAAAACCCATTTTTGAGAAAATTTTACTAAAAGATAATTAAAGTTAACTAAGTTAATCATAGTGTTTTTCTAATAAATGTATTAATCCCATCGTATTAAAATGCAAAATTTTATCTTAAACCAAATATTTTGCCGAGCATCTCGGAATAAAGTAACCTATTTACAAATAAGTCATTAATATTTATTGAGCTTTAGTACAAAATTGACTCAATTTCGGAAAGTTTTTTTTAAATGTTAATTACTTATATAATTTAAATTGATTTTCAAAAAGTAATAATTTTTAAATATAGATAAAATACCAAATTATTATATGATTTGTAAATAATATAGGAAATCCGTTATTTGGCTGTGCCATGATACAAATATGTAAAAATAACGCAAACATGAAATCTTTAAATCGCATTTCCCAAAAAACATGTTTTTTGAAATGAGTCACTTTAATTCTGGAGGTGCGATATAGCCCATTGTTTATCGGGGATACTCAGTGTTGCCAGATAGGGTAACCAAAATTACAGTGTTAGAGCCTTGAAAATACAGTGTTTACAACAAAAATACAGTGTTTGTCTAAATAAAAATGCAGTGCTTTTTACAGTGGAATTCACGTACAATTTTTATTTATTTCTATTATCTTACCAACTAAACATTCTATTATTCACTGTCACTCTCGTTTAATCCAACTCCTCTCCCTGTTTAATAAATTCCCGAGTAAAAGTCCATAAGCATTTTGTCTGTTGGGATAAAGCAGACATGATAATTTCTGGTAACAACAATAAAACTCAACTCAGTCAGTCAAACAAAACCCCTCACTCCCACTCGTAATGTTTTTTTTAATGGACTCTGCAATAGTTACTTTACCAATTTAAATGACACGTTTGAAATATCAGATTCTTATTATCACGTGCTCAACTTCAATTTGGTCGGATAATACCGGTGAACGGGCGGGGAACTCCCTGTCGAGGAGATTCCGCTTCCGGATACAATAATTACTACCGGAAAAATACCATAGCATAGACAAATTTGGTTGAATTCGCGACAAAAAAGCGGGAGTGTATTTGTAAGGGGCGTTTTTAGAGTTCATAGCGTTGTGTCATTATCATCATAAATAGATTTTAGGTGAGTAAAAAAATACAGTGCTCTCCATACACTGTTTTTTTAGTAATACAGTAGGCAATAGATGGCGTAAAAATACAGTAGATCTACTGTAATTACAGTGCATCTGGCATCACTGGGGATACTAAACGATTTTAATGAAGAAAGAATTTTTAAAATCGACCCTATGGAACGAGTTTAAAAATTCTTCGTATTCAATCAAAAATACTAGGATCATAATTGACCAAAAAGTCTCGGATAAAATAAAAAATCTTAGATTTTGTTACGACGGAACGTCCCGTTACCAACTACAAAGGAGGTAAGTTTTTGACTGGTATCCCCTTTATTTACATTTTTTGCAGCATTATATAAATAGAAGACGATACCTACTGTCTTAGTACTATGTGCTTATTCTGTGACGATACTTAATAGTTTTAATGTCAGTTAATTTAGGGTATTGTTAGTTGCGAACTTACATTTCGACAAGTCGGTACTGGTGTGATCCAAAATCAAATTACTTGCAAAGGTGAGACCGATTTTGTGAGAACTATTGTTAGGTAGGCTAAAAAGAAATTCTTTATTTATTCTATTAGAGTTAGCGATGTCTTATAATAATATTTACAAGTGCTACAGGGTAGTAAAATTTTAAACATTCCCAAATTGCAAATCTTTATGTTATTACGTTGTTTGGGAAATTCATTCGTGGCCGGAGCCATTCGCTGCCAGCATTACTCGTTCTAGATTTCAGATTGCAATAACTTTATTCCTTTAGGCTTACGTTACGCTTTATATGAAAAAAGGTGTTTTTTATTTTCTTTTCACTTCAACTTTTTGTTTACTACTGGAATAAGTGAAATAAAAACCACTACACGCACTGTACATTCATATATCACGTGTCTGATACATTTTTGTTTAGCCGTTAGGAGGATATTAGTGTTCTGTGGTTTTGCCTATCTAAATCTAAGTTTAATGTTATTTCGATACATGTTCTTCTTTCTTGTATTTCTAGTTGAACATCACAAATTTTCAAAAAGCTATCTCTGTTTTATGCGTAGTTATACATTAGATTTCATAGATGTATTACGATATTACTGTCAAAATATTTATTTCTTTAAATAACTCTCTCAAAAAGTCGCGTGGCTTTCATTTATGAATTGCGCGTACCTTTTTTGTAGAACGAAGATAGTCTAGATGTCAGCCGCCTGTCCCCAAAGCAAAAAAAAAACTATAGCACCTAAGACTAACTGAAGTAACTGACATAAACTAACCTAGCTGTATCTTCCTCGGTTATACATCTAATTGTTTGAACTGCATACGCTGCTGAACTTAGTCTGCCGGCGAGAGCATCAATTTGCGGTTTTCATTGCAGAGGGGAATCAATATGAAATCTCTAGGAAAATAGTAGAGTCTACAAGATAAACAATCTCATCCTTTAGCATAATCTTGGTAAGGGATTCTCTGTAACACGAATTTTATGAATTTGGTTATTTTAGCATTGAGTTATTAAGAGGTTATTGGCGGTGAACCAATGTAGTATTTGTGAAAGAGAACTATTTACACTGTCATAATTCTATTTCAACTTTAAACAAGTAGGGTCGGTAGTCGTACATTGAACCAGACAGCTACATTGAACCATCGAAAGTTCTCGAATATGCAACGTTGCCGATTCGCACTTGTGCCGGTAAATAAGGTCCCTACAGCCCTCCTACCCACCGCTGAATTTGCGCGGCGTTGACTTTGTACGTTCCATTTAAAATTTCGATTTCAAAATTTGTATGGAAAATCTTCATATTGATTTTTAATTTATTTTCATTTATTTTTCTATAAATATGTGCGGGCGCACAAAATGTATTATTATTTCAAATTTCAAGTCAATATCTGCAGTAGTTTCTGAGATATTAAGGATTCAAAACACAAAACAGACCCAAAGCGATTTCATAAGGGTTTTGCAACCGATGGCAAAACCCTAAAAACAACGAATATATCACAAAGTTCTTTCACTAAAAAGGAATATCATTTGCATATACTTAAAATAAAAGTGGTCCTACTATTGATCCTTGTGGAGCGCCGAATTCAATCTTTGAACTACTAGAACTTTCTAAGATCTGCAGATATTTGTTCATGGGTGTTCTGGTCGTTTTCTATATATAATAAAAATAACAGGCCATTATTTATACAGGGAAGTATAAAGGGCGTCCTTATCGCTATGAGCGATCTCTTTCAGGCAACCTTGCGATAGACGGGACATGCATTAGTGTCACGGCGGATATCGAACTCGCCACCTTCTGCTCCTTAGGTTTGATTGTAATTTCTATACTCTTTTAGAAGTGTACGCTTTCTGTTTCCACAGCGACTACAATGGCGACTATGGATCCAGCTCTGGCGCTGGAGATAGCGGCGGTGTCTCGGCAGCGCGCGCTGCTGCAGGCGGCCGCAGGCCAGCCCTCGGAGACCAGGCAGTTCTACCAGGGCTACGTGGGGCTGGTCACTGGAGGCTCCGGCTTCATGGGGAAACAACTCATTGAGAAACTGTTTAGGTGGGTACAAATGTTGATATACGTTTTGCAGTGTTCCATTCTCATATTTATTTGGAATACAAAACTTAACATATTAAAACAATAACAACTAGTATTTACAGTTATATCTATTTCCTAAAAATCTAAGCCGCAACCAGAAGGCAGAGTGCCCAGAATGCTGGCAGCATTGCCACGTCTAATGCTAATTCGATGACCGAAGTAAAAGACACCGGTGAGCTTTATGAGTAGCTTTGTTTTTTGAAGCGTTTAACATTAACACAAATGTGTAACAATAATAATGTATTTTTAAAATTTTACCACTCATCAAGTCATCAGATACCCAAAAGCATGCCTCCCTAAACAAGGGTGGCTATAGTGCTATAGTCACCACGCTGACCTTAGGTTTACGTCGTGGCTGCCACGAGTTTTATACACTTAGACTATAATGTGTTCATTTCTAAGCATTTTCTCTGGAGCATAGATTTTGAGCTTCAGGTTGTTCTATATTTTGGTTCGACTGAACGCTTGGGTCTTTAAGACGTTGACTGTACCTCGCGGTTATTTACCTTTGTTTTTCCCGACTATTCGACAGGAGTAGGTGAATATACACACGAGAACTAACAAGGTCAAGACAGTAAGCAAAAAATGACAGCGTGTTTTTCCTTACGGATGTATTTATTGGCAGGTCGTGTAAACTGGCAAAGCTGTACATCCTCATTCGGCCGAAGAAGGGAAAGAGTGTCAAAGAACGACTCGACGTCATTTTTGAGGATCCAGTAAGTTGAGATTCTCCGTCTAATAATATTAAAATGAAAAAAAAATAATTTCGAAAACTATTTCTACTACCAGCGGTGCCCCACGGCTTCGCCTGTGATGAAATTTAGATATCAAATGGCTATTCGAAGTATGAGGTTACCATGTTGTATGTCTAATTCTCACGTTCTATACAATGTCAAAAACACAAAACAGCGACGATAGCAGAAATAAATTATCATAAATACCTAGGCGAATAAAACTAAACAAAAGATTCCGTACCAACAAAGCACGGAAATGTAACAAATTTAAATAGGGATTAAAACAAAAATTGCTTTCAAAGATCGCAATTTAAATTGCAAAATTCTTGATTGCATTGTAAGCAATTTGGGTTTCCGCGCGGTAGGTATTGTAGAGTTACTGTAGAATTAGTATCGCATATATTTGATGCTTGGAAAAAGTCGAAAGATACTTTAGGCGTTTTTTGCGACTTGTCAAAAGCCTTCGATTGTGAACACTATGAAACATTAATCAGGAAACTACATCACTACGGAAGAAGGGACACCTCTTTGGATCTTCTTACATCTTATTTGAGTGATAGGATAGAAAGAGTTGAAATTAATGAGAAACGGTCTTCAGGATCTGTAGTTGGGACAATGGGCGTACCGCAGGGATCTATCCTCGGTACTTTCGTATTTTTAGTTTATATAACTACATTTGACATTCAAAGTCAAAGTCAAAGTATATTTATTGCATAATTACATGTTAAAAAGATGGTACAGTATAAGTAAAAGATACAATGTAATTTGCCCTTTATGAGCGTGCAATTTTTGGTATGTTAATGTACAGTACATGCATAATAGGAAACTCGGAATAAAAACTTTATAATAATACAGAAGAAGGAATGAATAAATTGAGTGTATATAAATGTCAAATTGTAGGCTAGTCAATAGAAAATAAGAATATAGCTGGTCATTTATTAATATTCTTGTCATTTATAAAATCTTTAATTGTATAGTAACATTTATTATAAAGTAAGGTTTTAAGCTCTCTCTGAAACACCGTGGTAGGCAGTTCTCTTATCGGAAGCGGAATTTTGTTATAGACTGATGGTGCCATAGCAAAAAAGCTTTTGCGCAAAACTTTTTTTTTTACAGTTAAGAGTGCAAATTTTGCACTGATCTCGTCTATTCCTTTGTATGGCGTCTTGTTGCCGACATAATAGGTGCGGATTGTGTCTGACAAACATAGCCGTTTCCAAAATATACAACGAAGGGAGCGTAAGTATATTGTATTTTTTAAAAAAGGGTTGACATGAATCGTTTACTTTAATGCGGAACATAGCTCTAATACACCTTTTCTGAAACTTGTATACCTTTTCATTGACATAAACCCTAATTATCAATTGACACCCTGCCACGGCTGCCACCTATCAAGATATTTGGAACATATTTTTGTTCTTTATAAGATAAACAATTAAAAAGAGGAAAGATGTGATTGATTCTTTGTTTGAATTGAATACTGCTGGCTGCGAAACTACTAGACCGAATACAAAAACAATCGTTCCTGATTAGAATCGCACATTATCCCTGATGAACATAAGGCTGTAGAATATATTTAAATAAGTTATGGTTGTGTATAAAAACTTCGATAATGTAACCAAATGTGTGTAAAAATTTGTATATTTTTAAATTTTTTGTTAAATAACCTAACGAAACCGAGGCGGACCGATAGTTCATTATAAATATGCAAACCAAAAACCATTCATTGCTGGACGTTTGTTTCTTTTTGATATATAGATCTTTTTTCCAGGTGTTCGGTCCGCTGCGCGCGCAGCAGCCGGACTTCCTCCAGCACATCGTGGCCGTGGAGGGGGACGCGGCCGCGCCGCGCCTGGGGATCAGCGACCAGGACTGGCTGACCATGACCAGAGAGGTACGTGGAACGTAGCAGCGATCAGGAGAGGCAGACCATGACCGGAGAGGTAGGTGGAAGGCATGAGCGACCAGAACTGGCAGACCATAACCAGAGAGGTAAGTGGAAAGCATCAGCGGCCAGAACTGGGAGACTATGACCAGAGAGGTAGGTTGACGTATTTACTGCGATTGCTTGTAGAGTAGGTTATTTTTTAGAAGAATAGTCATATAAATTTTAACTTTGTTTTATTGAAGAATCAGTCGTTATATTATTATAAAACATGAATTCTAGGAATCTTAATTACTAGAAAACATAAACTTCTTACTCTAAGTAATTATATTTTATAACTTTATTTATTATCATTCCTTGTTATGAAATGTTTAGGTACTATAGAAAACATATTAAAATAGTGTTATAAAATTACTCTAAAGTAAAAAAATATATCATTACAGTAGATCAACGGCCGCATTATTAGTATAAGTTACGCACTTAAGTACCTAGGTGAAGTCTTTTAGTCAAGAGCCCTTCTAGTCAAAGGTGAAGCCTACTCAAGATATTTCCTGGTGTTTCTTTATAAGGTCTATGAGGTTGATGCCGTGTTTGCCAGCCACTTGAATTACGTCATAGCCCACCGAGCAGTCCAAAATCAAAATCAAAGTGCTTTAGACCTTACAGGGGCTTAATTCCACTATCACTATCTCCTCACGATGACAATGATATCGCCGCCTTTTACACCTTTTGGTATTCTGCTATCACAAGCTTTTTCTGTTTAGCCCATCTATGACTCTCTATGTGTCCAAGAGTCCTGTAAGGTCTAAAGGAAATAAAGCACTTTGATTTTGCGGGTTCGATTCCCGCCTCGGAACAAATATTTGTACGGTCTGCGATCTTTCAGGGGTTCTGGTTGTTTTCTATGTATAGTAAAAAATATCTATTTAATAATATTGTATTATGTATATCAGTCATCTAGTACTAGTACCCATAACACAAGCTCGGCTTAGCTTGGGGCTCGATGATGCTGTGTGGATTGTCCAGCGTTATTTATTTATTTATTTTGATTTTGATGTTACTATTGAACCACTGAGCTTGTTTTCGTATTCTACTACAGGACTCTTGGACATGTCAACAAAAATATACTAATTACATAAGTCTTTGTCTGTTAATAAAATGATTACTTTGTTCTTTGTTCATTTCAATCTCGGTAAAGTAAAGAAGTAAAACCGAAACCGTCAACTTGTTAAATTGATTAAAATTGACCATTTTAAAATCTCTCCCCATTATTTTTCGTGGTACAATCGAGTACAAACCTGATACAATCGAATAGATCCAAAAACACGCTTACAATTACATAAGTTACAAACATGCCAACGAATCTAAAACGATTTTGACTATTTCTAGGTGAACGTGATTTACCACCTAGCTGCCACGACCAGGTTCGATGAGGTGTTAAAGGTGGCGACGTTCATCAACGTACGCGGGACCAGGGAAGTTATAGAATTCGCTAAGGCTTGTACCAATCTGAAGTAAGTTCTATACCTACCTGTATTTGCTTTACTCTACTACTGTTAATAACCGTTTCCCATCCGACCATAGGCGCCTTCTCTACGCAATTCTTCAATCGCAAACCAAAACTCGGGTATCTCTATAAATTTACTAAAGTTTTCACTGTATAAAAAATGTGGCATTAATTAACAAAGAAAGTTACAGTAGGAACTTTAAAGAAGAAAGAAGAATTTCCAGCTATGATTTCCTTAAGCATAAGCTTCGTCACCATTGCCACGTTGGACGGCGATGCTATCGGAAATTTGCTGTGGGAAATGATGATTGTGTCTTCCAGATCATTCGTGCACGTGTCATCAGCGTACGCGCTCGCTGTGAAACACCTCATCAGGGCAGACGTGCAGGAGTCGTTCTACGGGAGCGCCATCGCTCCACACACCCTCATTGAGATGGCGGAGACGATGGAGGAACTAAGATTCAGTAGTCTCACCAAGCCGTAAGTTATAACTAGCGACCCACTCCGGCATCGTACGGGTTCAATCCTGTACAAAAACCTTCCTCTTCAAACACTACATACTATCTATTAAAATCTTTAAAACAGCAATAAAATCCGTGCCGTAGTTTTAGAGATCTAAGCATACATTGGCCCGTGTGGTGCCAGCAAATAATTTCACCACCCCCACTCTTCCCGTGGGTGGCGTAAGAGGTGACTAAGGGAAATTAAATAATGCCATCTCCCATAGATGGCATTATTTAATTTTATTTAATTTATTAATTTTAATAATTTTAATTTTCTCATTAGGGGAGGCCTATGTCCAACCGTGGACTACTATAGGCTGATGATGATGTGATGATGAAGCATACATAGGGAAAGACAGAGTCAAAATATACATAGTCCCACGAATTTCCCCTAACCTGTAGATAGCATGATTCCAGGTTGATAGAAGGCTGGCCCAACACATACACGTTCACAAAAGCAGTCGCTGAGGAACTGGTCCGAACCACGACTCAGGGTCTGCCCGTCTGCGTCGTCAGACCAGGGATCGGTGAGTCCAATATATTGTTTGGGTGAAGGTGGAATTTTAGGATAAAAAATAAATAATGCTGGACGTTCCACACTGCATCAAACATAAAAATCATCTAGCCCAAGCTAATTCTAATTCTAAGTGGGGGAACTAAGATCTGCACTGCACTGACATCTCGCTAAGGAGTGTATTTTGCATTATCCCCCTGCCTAACCAGGCCTAACCAGCCCAGCTCCTTGAAATACCGGAGTAGGACTTTTGGAGATTTGCAACTTTATTTCAGCTTTTCTAAAGGTGTCGGTTTCGATGACTTTATAAGACTTTTCAATCTCGTTTTCCGTCTGGCCTTTTCTGTAGCCGTGCAATGTACCACACATGGTGAAACGCTTAGCCCCAAGCTAAGCATAGCTTGTGTTGTGGGTACTGCATGACTGATATACTGAATACAATATATTTCATAGATCAATATTTTTTATAACGTATAGAAAGCGAACAGAATACCCTGAAAATGTATTAGCAGATCAAATGTACAAATGTATGAAAATCGAACCCGTAATATTCATCGTTACATGCAGACTTAAAGAATAAATTATTCGATTTGATAAACCATCACTTTCTGCCGAGTTGTTGAAACTCCTCCTCGACACTTGTATTGTTTTGTTTCCAGTGGTGAACTCGTTCAGAGAGCCTGTGCCAGGTTGGCTGGACATGAGCTGCGCGTATGGCGCCAGCGGCGTAAGTATTGAAATAGTTTTATATAAATAGTCTAGTAGTAAGTAGTACACATACTTAACACAATATTAGAGGGCCATATCGCAAAATATACATAAAATTCTATTCAGCTAATAGAAACCATTAATTTCAAGCCTCCATCTTTTAATTTCATTTTTAAATATGTTAATTTGCTCAAGCCAGTCTACAACTAATTTCAATGTGAAGTTAATTTCATGTACAAATAAAGTGTTAGATTTGTTATTTTGGGGTATATATTGTAGCGTCGCGTCGCCGGCAAACATACCTTATAGATATTTCGTTATTTTAGAGTATTTATCGAGCAACAATAGTAGGGATCCTCGTATATTCCCTTGAGGTACACCCAGTAAAACATTTTCTATTTTATTGGTTCTATTGCCTTAGTTTTACTTTTGAATAACAGTAGCTTGAAATCTATTTTTTAAATATGATGTAATCTTACGCTACCACTACCGTAAAACAAAAAAATGCCTTCAAATATCCGCCCTAAAGATTTTTCATCATTAAACTCAGAGTTATTTCTCTATCCTTCCAAAATAAGCGCTTAGACATTTTAAGAAATCAAAAACACCACATTAGCTATTTTTAAATCAATTAATACTGTATCGTAAGGATTAAATCTCTTGTAACTTTACTATCAGACATGACTAAAGCCTTTGACTGTGTCTTTGAAAATTTAGAGATTAAGAAGTTGAGGAAAAGCTCTCTCTCAGATTACATCATATTTAAAAAATAGATTTCAAAGTGGTGCTGGACGTAATGGCGCCAACCTTCACAATTCAACTTTCTCCCACAGTTGCTAATTGGCATCGGCATCGGAGTGATCCACAGCTTGTTGGCGCACCCAGACACTCGCATAGGCTTCGTGCCCTGCGACTACGTGAACAATGCTATAATAACTGCAGGCAAAGCCGCGGGGGAGAGCACTGGAGGGGAAAGCACGAAGATATACGTCGTGAACACGATAGCAAGGAATTCACTTTCCATGGGTATGTTACCGGTTTTGGAGCTCTTGAGAGGAGACAAGTTATTTTACAAATGAGAATCCAATTGAATGCCATTAATACCATGGGCTGAACAGAAACATATAATCAAATCAAATACTTAATTTAATTGAATAGAATAGATTGACTTTGTTCTTATGTACATCAGAAAAAACTTGCACTAAAAATTATACCTACATTAAAGCTAACCATACGTATTTACATAACTAATAAAACACAGCAAAAACAATCAAAATTTGCTTCAACATCAAATAGATACTAAACATTAAATCATAGAAAAAATATGTTAAAAATAATCATAGTAGGTATTATATTATATAAATATATTTATTAATGTTTCAGATGTACTGTCAAATCAACTTGAGAGCTCCGGCAGAAAATACGTATCACCAAAAGCGATATATTACAATTTTCTTTATCTAACATCAAATAAATTTATACATAATTTGATAAATCTCCTGACGCAGTTGATTCCAGCATATGTAGCAGATTTTATATGTTTGCTACTGGGGAAGGAACGCAGGTAAGAAAATACTATAATATTTACTTCGACTTCTTACGTAATATATCGTATGTGGACTGCTGTCAAAAGTCAAGACAGTTTTATAAATTGAAGGGTAGGTAGATACAATGTTTAGCTACTTTCTGCTATTGATAGCGAGTGTATAAAAAATATAATTCAAGCACAAACAAAACCAATAAAAAAAAATTGAAGAATTTACGTTCAGCAACAGCACGTCTAGGGCTGATCATCCCTTAAACGAAGGGGGTTGTTAAAACTTTCATGGTTTGTAGCAATAAAGTCAATTATAACGGGATATTTTTTTTACCATGATTAATGTTCTGAGTTTCCCGATATACAACCGAATTCATAACATGCAGTGATTTCAGAAGGGTCGAAGCAGTGTTGCCAACACAGTGTCAGGTTTTGGGGCTAAGTGGAGTTCTAAAATGGGCCAGATGGGGGCTAGATTTGACCAAAAGAATTAAAATAGGTAAAGTTAGTTTTTTTTATTGATATCTAATAAAATTCGTAAATTTTTAACAATTGTTTACCTTATAATAATAAAAAAAACCTTTTTAATTAAAAATACACCTTAAAACTCTATCTCCTCATCGGAGGAGGATTCTTCGCCGTACAATTCACATGTACTTTGCGATGTTGATGGTAGGAGAGATTGATTATTAGTTCCAGCAGCAGGGGCCTTTTTAAGAATAAACTTATATTTTTCTTTAGATCCAATAATTTTTAAGACTTCTATGGGATATCGTAATGTGTAGCAAGTGGGACCGAATTTTATAAGACCAAATCGTATTTGTACTAAAGAATTAAGAATACCCTTTCAACATCTGCGTTTGAGTGTGGCAATACGAGCATAATAAATGCCATAATAAATGCGTTTCGCTAATGTTATGTTTAAAATTATTTTTCATTGTATCGCATTATTTAGTATTTATACTGTGTGGCAGAAAAAAGTTTACCTACTCACACGGTTTCGGGCTAGAAATAGGACTAGGGGCTAAATCATCATTTTAAGGGCTGAATAAGCCAAAAAAGGGCTAGATCTAGCCCCGAAAGGGCTAAGTTGGCATCACTGGGTCGAAGAGAAGTTGTTAATAATTGCATGGTTTCTAAATAACCAAAAACCGATAACGAATCCTTGTTTAAAATAGCTTTTAAATACTCATTCCTACGGAATACAATTGCATCTCGTGATCACTCTGTATTCTACGGGATCAAACTGCAAAAAAAAATATCCAAATAGATCTACTAGGCTGCCCAAACTTGAGTCACGATAGTTTAGGATTATTGCTTTACAAAAATGTAGACCTAGACAGAGCATTATCGTTTTAGGAGTGTGACGTTTGTTGACGTCCTGACGCAGTTGATTCCAGCATAATGTAGCAGAATTTATACAGTTTCGTTTAACTTTTAAGGCGTACCGTGAGATACCGACGTATATTATTATGTTTATTTCATCTTCTCTCATAGACTGTCATTCCTTTAGGTTATTTTGTGAAACTTAAATGTATTATTTGTTTTCTGATTTATATTATAAAGCTATGTGATCGGTGTTACGAGTAGCGCTGTACCTAGTATAGTACCCTGGCACCGCTGAAAACCAGCGTTGCTATGGCACTTGTTCCATTGCAGAATAAAGCTGAGCCAGTGACCTTTTTGTGTTGCTTTTTATTGTCTCCATATTTAGTTTTAAGCGTAATGTTTAGTTTTTAATTTTTGTGACACAAACAAACATATTCTATTCTATTCTATATTAAAAACGTATATTTTTATGTTATTTTGTCATAATTACTGTTTCAGTAGTGTGTTAAAAAGTAATGAAACTGCTTGGTGATGTCATACAGTTTAATTATTTAATTACCTTTTTTATATGAACAATAACAAAGTTATTATATACACCAAAGAATATCCTCTCCAGGTGCCAATGACTAGCAGTGGAGTTAGAAGGGCTGATGATGATCATGATGATGACAATAATGTGTGTTTCAGGTTCGTTAAACTATGTACCAAGGTGAACAGCGTCACTGAAGTTTTATCCTATTTCACGCTAAACGATTGGAGCTTCAAAGACGACAACCTGGTGGAGTTACACAAGAAACAATCAAAAACAGACAAAATCCTGTTCAATTTCGATATAACAGACTTCAACTGGGTAGAGTTTTGTGTTCTCTGGGGCATTGGTATAAGAAAGTATGTGGTCAAGGATGGTTTGACGGGAACAGAAAATGCTGTTAAAAGACAATTTTGGTATAAAATATTACATTACGCTATTTGCGCGTTGTACTTGTTTGTTTTTTGGAAAATTATTTCCATTACTTTTAATATTGTGAACTATGTTTTCGGTTTTGAAAATAGGTTTGTTATCATGGGCTAGTAGGTAAGTATCTGGCCCAACGTCATACAACGGGGCAATGCAGCCAGCGTCTTGGGGACGTTTTAGACTACTTTTTTATATGTATCAGTTGAGCTACCTCTATAATGTTTGCAACAGTTTCTAAGTATCTCTAATGTTTCATTTATTTATTAAAACAGTTTCCTAACTTATAGGTAGGTAGGTAAATATACTAGGATAAATAAACTTTGTTTCATAGATGAACTAAGATAATAAATGTGGTAAGTACATAATAAACAAATTTAATCTTATTGTGTTTTCATTACCTGAGCTATAAAACAGTGAACTCATTACTTAAGGTATTTTACAAAATTAGATTACATACACAATAACGTAGTATGTAAATTATGCATGGGCGTAGGGAGCTACGGGCAGGGGGGGGGGGCGCTGCCCCCCCCTAGAGGATGCAGTCTTAATTTTAAATACGTACAGACAGAAGCATTAATTGGTAACCCCCCTAATAGCTAAAGTTTACATTGCAAATCACTACGATTTACAAATCTTTTACTCAAATACTAAGAAACAAAAACGTTACACCCAGTGGGAATCGAACCAGACATCCAAGCGCTCACATGACAAGTAATGCACGCACCAACCAACTAAACCAACGAACCAGTTATCAGAGCGTCGAAATTTTATGTTATTAGTGTTCGACAGCGGATTTTTATTTATGAGATCTCTTTACACTGGATAAGAAAAAAAAGAAGTATTTGAGGGTAGAATTAAAAATAATCTTGGTGAATAATGAAAAGGTCACTAGCCATACTCAATTCTAGTCTTGACTTACTGGTTTGAATCATAAATGAATTGAAGAATATTGAAGGAAATTATGCAAATTAAGAATTTTGTGAGAACTAAGATCGCGGTGCTATTCGAACAGCAAATGAGTAATCAGGAGATTGCTCGTTAGCTTTGAATTACGGTAAGTTATCAACTTATTATTCTTGTGTCATAATCATTACGAAACAAATACATATTTTTTTAGTAAAACCTTGTTATCTTTAACTTCATTTAAGTATTGATTTGTTGTCTTACAGATAAAAACCGTGTAATGTGGGGATGTGAATGTAAGAAGCAATGGCAGATAAACAACAGGAGTGTATTACAAATCAGTGAAGTCGTCGACAATAATATTGTTGACATTCAGACTAGTTCGCCTTTTGCATCCACTCGTTCTACTGCTCAACAATATTTGATATCAACATCAACAGAAGGCATTTGCATGCAGCTGATATACTTACACAATTATCGAGCAGCAAAAATAGGACTGTCTGCTGAACTCCATCGTAGGGCATGAATAACTTTAGGTAAGTGATAGATAATACTGATAATTCTCAACAAATTCGAACACCTTTATCTATGATTATTTCATCATAATAATGATATTTTTTACAAGTTAGTATTTACACGAACTAAATTAACATTAAACCAGTTGACTTTTTTTTTCTTTTTAGGTTTTGGAGATGGATATCCTCTATGGGTCCTGGAGAAATAGCTGTGGAAATAGTAAAAATAACTGGGCGCATGACATGAATGACGAGCTTGAAAGTGTTGAAGGTTACTACGCGGATCGCGTATCCAGAAGCCCAAATTTATTTTGTCCGTGATAATTGTGCAGTGCATCGTACGCGGATGGTTTCTCAAGGGTTGTTCATCTCTACAAGGCATTACTGTTATTTCTTGGACATTTAAAAGTTCGGACCTAAATCCGATAGAAAATATGTGGGGTCAAATGGTTTTAAATTGAGATCCGATCCGTTAGCCCTTAAGCTATTAAGCGATAAGTATCACTAAATATAAAGGACGATAAATATCACTACCTACTAAACCCTAATGTAATTTTACCTTTTAACATTGTCAGAAAAACTCCATTTGACCTCATTTATTTTCAAAACTACCTGATTATTTAGTATTCCATGATTTACACGAGATCCAAATTGTTTAATTCATTAGATTAGCAAAGTAAACGAAAATCTAATGAAAACATGTGTATTCTCGAGCACTATAAATCGAAAATGGAATATTATTTTTCAGGAAAGGAAGCTATTTGTAAGTAGGCTAAATAATAAACTAAAACATTAATTAAATTTTTTGTGTTGTTGTTTGTGTAGGCAAATTTTTGAAAAAAATAAACGTAATTGTTTACCTGAAATTATTACTATTGTTTTATTTTATCAATTACTTCAAATTCATACTAATAGACAAAAACTTCACTATTACACATAAATAAATGTCATTACATTACTAAAATTAAGTAGTAGTTAAAAAACAAAAACATCCACTGCAAGGATTCGATGACGATCATTAAGATGTGCGGTGACAGAATCTCGGTTACACTAACCACTACACCATAGTTACATGTGATACAGGCTCGAAATTTCAGTATCGTTACTCTGATAAAAGAAATGTCGGTGTTGAAAAAAACATTTGTTTTTTATTTAAACAATTAAACAAACTTTATAAAAAAACAAAAATAAAAAAAAATGTAAATTAAAATGAATATATAAATCTTCACGGGTTTGAACCTACATGCTACTGAATGATAACTATGACATATTCTGTGAGGGGGTTACCAATTAATGCTTCTGTCTGTACCTACGTAGATAGCCAAGCCTATTAATAAACTAAACTTCATTGACAGGTAAATTTTATACAATCGTACTATGTTTGCATCTAAATTCAAACCCCCACCGAAATGTTGAGGCACCGTTTAAAATCAAACTTCAATGGATAAAATTTTCTCGGATATGTATGTGTCACGCAGCACCTGAAATGGTTGGTTAAAAACTCAAGGCTCTCTTAAAAACTCTTTCAATTTTTTTTTTTCATCAAATTTCTCCTCTGCAACAGCTCGCTGCGCGTTGTTGGTTGCGGGGTAGGGCGCGCTCGCGCTCCGTGCCATTTCATTCCTATTGTTTACCTACATTGTAGGTTAGTGAGCTAGGTGCACGCAACGCATTCATTTACGCCCGACTCCAGTGGGAGTCGGGCAGGAAGGCAGACCACGACATAACTTTTAATTTCGTGAATTTATAGATGGATAGATAACTATTTTCAAGTTTTCCGTAAACCGCTCCGCTCGCCGTTCATTATAATAGCCTTTTTGTCATGTTTACCAGCCTCTCCAAAATATGACAAACATTTGGAGGCTCGCTTCGCTCGCCATTCATTCCGTAGTAAGAGTTTTTTTATCTTCTGAAACCAAATTGTTCTTAGCTTTCTTTTCTTGACTATGATTTTTTTAAATATTCGGGGCTAGCTGTCATATTATAGTGTCACACTATTGCGTACTTATTTAAAAAAGATCGAAAAATCTCAAAAAATTCGCGGAATGTGCTTAGAAGTAAACATGGCTGAGGAAATGATGACTGAAAATCCTTTAAACGGCCTATGTATGCTCAGCGTACACCGAAGCTGATAAAATGGTTTTGTGGAGTACCTCGAAGACTACTATTTTGTAAAATAACGTGACGTATAGTTAAACTATTGTTGTTTTTTTTTTATTCTAAACGTAGCCTACCTATCCCATTTCTCGTGCAGCATGTACTTAGTAGGTATTCTTGGTTTTTTTTTTCGGCTGCCCCCCCCTGAACAGAATCCTGGCTACGCCCTTGAAATTATGTTAATTAATTTGACATTTATTCTTAATAAATTATTGATTATTCATAGATCAATTATTGATTATTGATTTATTATTAATCAATTATCAATCTTTTTAATCAATTTGACATTACCTACATACAAATAAGAACAAACTGGCTGTGCCCACTCACTACTAGGCTACGTAAGATTAATGTAGGTACCTATCTTTTAAAGGGCAATGTATACGCTTCTACAACAAAACTCCAAGTGAGTTGCAAAACTTATCTATAAATAAATTGAAACGGATTGTCAAAAATATTCTTTGCTTACTATAAAATATCAGATTATCTAGACACGAAAAAACGAAAAATCTGGGACGAGTTATGCTCCAACTCTAAAACTAACAATCTGATCAAGGTAAAGGTTTCTTGTTCGTTTCTTTAGTTTATCTCAAAAAGATTGAAGTGAACAATTTATCAAAGTGATCACCAGTGATCACTTAATGTCCCATTTTTATTTCTTATTTAACTTGTATTTTGTGACGTGTCCAAGAGTCCTGTAAGGTCTAAGGGAAATAAAGCACTTTGATTTTGATTTTTTGATTTTGACATTCGAAGAGGCGCGTAGACGCCAGCAATCTTCAGTAGGTACTGTCGTGTTTTGCAGAAAACAAAAAATTGCAGACCGCAAAATACGGCAGTAATGAAGTTTAGAAAGAAAAATGTTACGAAACTAATTTTGGGTATATCAAAACCAAAGAGGTAACGCATGCGAGTTTGGTTTATAAAACCTCTTTCAATACATTAGACATTATTAGACTATTGAAAGTTTTTCCAAGCACCAGTCGCCTTCTTCGATCTCAGTACCTACGATGTTATTTGATTTCAACACCAAGATTCTTTGGCTACTATACATAGGCTTGTTCATTAACTTATAAAAATTAAATAACTACATATGTATAGTTTTATTTTAATTTACTTATGTACCTACCTTAAAGTAAAATGCATCAAGTTACTTAGTGCATCGTGCATAAAAGTGGTGTTGACAGGTCGACCGGTTTCGGAAGTCAGTGAGAAATTAAAAAGAAAATTGAAAGACTTCCACTCTACTTAGCACCATGGAAGTAAAATCGAAACAGTTCAGCAGTTCAGATATTTTTGCATAAAGTTTTCGTGAATTTAGGTTCTTTATATAAATTGCCGTGTGGTGCCGGCATAGAATTTCACCACCCCATCTCTTCCCGTGGGTGTCGTAAGAGGCGACTAAGGGAAACACACCGGGGGGCGGGCAGCAGCGCCCTCTGCAAAACAACTCCACCGAACTGCGACCCCCAACCCGCATGCCCAGCGTGGGGATTATGGGCATTAACCCCCAAATGATAATGCCATCTATGGCGCTCATTAGGGGAGGCCTAGGTCCAGCAGTGGACTATTATAGGCTGGTGATGTTGATGTTGATATAAATTACCTACTCACATTATTTGAGTGAAGCACTATACAGTACGCCTTGGTCCACTACTGGCCACGCCTAAATAATAACCTCAAGCTAAGCTTGCTATAGCCTTCATGATTGCAGCCCTTGCTGTCTAAGCTATAAAGGAATTCTTAGTTAAAGGAGTTCTTCTTTAGTTTGTCCATCAAGGGCTGCAATGCTGACCGCGCTATGGTGACCTTGACCTGCACTACAATGTGCTTTGGGCTTTCATCATCACAGCCCAACCTTCGCATTACAGACCTCGAGTGAAGGTCCTATTAGCCCTTCACTGTAAAGCCCAAGTACCTACCAAGTATACCTATAACAAGTATATAAATCACTATGTTTTACATAGGTATAAATAAATAAAATGACAAGAAACAACTTACAAATATAATATATTCACAGAAATCATGAACGAACGGACAACTTTTCCTAAAACGAATTCACGGTAGATTCTTAACTTTCAACTCAAACAATTCAGAATATGCACCCACTGGACTGTTTACGCTACTGTGCTATTATACTATTTTTAAGCTATGCTTCAACGCTTGCACTTTCGCTCCCTTTATTTCGTATTTCTTTTTTTATACCTCTGGTCGTCTGCGCCTTTCCGTTGTTCTTCAACGCTAGGATTATCTTAACTAGTTGTTTGGCTTTTACTTTCAACCAATTTAAGACTACTCTTTCTTTTCCCTTGTTGAACTACCAAACTATTTTCAAAAGATCTATCAAGTCCAAGATTTCTTCTTTTCTTTTCATTATATTGCTCAAATATCCTTACGTTTCTATTACCTAATCTCCCAGGAATTGACGTGTTTTTTCTTTCATCTGTGGTCTCTCGTGTTCATTTCCCACATCTTCTTCCGTATCTTTTCTTTCACGTAGATTTTCTATGAAATTTATTTCACGAGGCCGTTTATGTGAGCCTATTCTATCCTGCACAACAGTCCTACTTAATAATTTATCCACGATACTTAATCTAATGTCGTTTTCGTCGAGAGGACTTTCGTACTCTTTTTGTTTGTCCCTCTCTATGCATCATATTTTTATTAAATCCATCTTTGGAACTGTTGCCTTTGAGCTGTTCGATTGTATTCGGTACCGTATTGCCATCAGGTTTGGTTTTGTTTTCTCCTTTAGTGCTGTCGAAGGGGGGAAGTCCAAACAGCTCCGGTTTGAAATCCAGTAGAGATCTGATAACCAAGGTTGCGTTGCGAGTCTTCTCTCGATCTATTTTTATGTCAGGGATCATCACAACCTGTGGAATAAAATTGTTAATTTTATTTTACTACCTATGGCGTAGTAGGCGACGACGACGCAAGGAGGTAAACGTAGGGAAAAATAAAACAAAAGGTACGCGATAAATACTCTTTAATAAGATGCAAGGGTCAATTCCCGTTGCGAGACAAATTTTGCATGTCCTTCAAATTCACAAGACTGAGATGTCTTTATTAGGATGTTCAGGGGAGGGTTAGGTAAAAGCTGATGATAGTACCTGCATACCAGCTTCTCTTGCCGCCAGCACGCCTTTCTCCGAGTCTTCAAACACCAAGCACTGGGGGTTACATTTTATTTATGTAGGTATTAATGAACATTTTATTTTATTTCGAAAACATACAGTTATTTTTACCGACGTTTCAACAACTTAGGTAAGTTTCCAACATTAAATGAAAGAACACAGATTAGATGATGTGCAAGTTCGTAACGAACGAGAGAAAAGTTAAATGATTAATAAAACCTGTAGAAACCAAAACCTGTTTTGGAACTCCGCGATCTGCTACAAAGATACAATTTACTAAATTTATTATTTATTAAAGTAATTGACTTATCTTATTACTTGTAATAATTTAATTTTTACCAATAAAATGCCTATGTGTCCATCTACCTATTAGGAGGTTGGTCACTGGTCTACGAACACCACTGCACTTCATGAACGAAGCTATAGGCTAAAGCTAGTATATATCACGTACTTTCACAGGCTTAGGCTTGTCCTCGAACCGGGAGGCAGCCTCCAGGTACAGGTCTGGATGAGGCTTCCCTCGCAGCACGCCTGGGTCCGTCACACTCACCTGATGTTAAATACCTTTTATTCGACCTTGAAGGACCTTGGAAAATCACTTATAAACGACATTTGGCGACCTCAGTGGCGGGTGAAGGTCCGCCTGCGACGCAGGAGGTTGCGGATTCGATCCGAACTTTTTTACCACCCAATCCTGTCCATCCAAACGCCTGGAAGAGATCGATCAGCGATAAAGTCGCCGATTGTGCTACACTACATTTAAATAATAATAATAGAAACGTTTATTTCAAAAGGTCTTAGTAGTAACAGTAGGCACAGTGTATATAGACCTAAGTTGTTTCTTAGACTTAGTTTCAACACCTCTTTAAGTTCGACACTTGTTATAGACGCGAGGGATAGAATGAGCAGTTACTGTTTGTTATACTGTTTAATTAGGCGCAATAAAGATAATTATCTATCTATCTATCTATAAATGATTGATTGATTTAATTGACAACCCGCCTCGGAACCTGAGGCTCTATTGTCTAACTCAACAATACAAATAAATAATACCGTAATCTACTTCAATTTGGCATTTAAAACCTAGCCTGGACTTCGATTGTCACTTTCATAATGTGTTAATAGCTGAAACCGAAGACCAGTTGAATACCTTAGACAATACCTACCGACAACATTCTGACTGGGTCTACAACTGGTAATCGGTTTGAAGTTCACTGGTAATGGATTTGAAGTTATACAATAAGGTTGCTAGTCTAAAAATGGTAATCGGTTTAAAGGTATCCATTACGGATATCCATTACGGATTTCAAGTTATAAAATAAGGCTGATGGTACCTTATGATGGAACATTCCAAAGAAGGCCGGCTTAGTAGCGACGTGTAGCCTCACGGCCTGCTTGGTGGAGTTGGTGGCGAGTGCCAGGGGGACCTTGTAGTCGTGGAGGTGTCTCACGAGACGTTCTGCGCCTGGTGGAAGCATATATTTGCTGTCTACAAGAATATATTTGCTGATCTGTCTGACCATCAACATCACCAGCCTATAATAGTCCACTGCTGGACATAGGCCTTCCCTAATGAGCGCCATAGATGGCATTATCATTTGGGGGTTATTGCCCATAATCCCCACGCTGGGCACGCGGATTGGGGGTCGCAGTTCGGTGGAGTTGTTCTGCAAAGGCCCGGCTGCCCGCCCCCCGGTGTGTTTCCCTTAGTCGCCTCTTACGACACCCACGGGAAGAGTTGGGGTGGTGCAATTCTATGCCGGCACCACACGGCCACGGCACGGCAGGTATGACCGGTCAGATATAAAACAAAAAAGTACAAAGGACATATTTTGTGAAAACGATAATGCACGCAGTAGTTATACAAATGTGTCGCGAACATTAACGCACTCCTCCGAAAGTAAGATTAGAGTACCTTATTTACTATTTTTGATGACGAAAACTTAAGACTACGTAAATGTGATAAATAGAAATTTACTTTATGAAACAATAGAAAAATATACATGTTTAAACTGTCGTGATAAATTATCATCAATTAACATTATCTCAGGGTTTTATAATTATCTGAGCGTCTAGTCGAAGCGACGTGACCCGAGAGCTGGTCAGTATCTGGCGCAGCGCATCAGCATTGTCATACAGCGATGCAATGCAGCCGGAATCTTGGGATTCTTCCGATCATGGGCGTACCCAGCATTTTTAAAGGGTGGAGAATAAAGAAACCCGTAGAGATTAAAAATTCTTTTACTAACTGACGTTGATGCCTTATTTCATAATTTTATTTTTGAGTTTAATAAAGTAAATTGAATTGAATAGTAGTTATACCTGGCATTATCGGAGAATTAGGCAGCTTCTTCGAAGCTATATTGTTCAGCTGATTCTCCATCTCGTCTGCAGAAATGGGCAGTTTCAGGTCCTTGACTGCCGCTGCGCAGACCTCCCGGTCGGTCCCGCCGTAGTTCTACGATAATCATAAATATACATAATAAATAATAACGATGGAAACAGCAGATTTAAATGGTTCATTGTGAGTAAATCATCATAGCATAGTTTATTATTATTAATTAAATAAATAAATAAAATAAAAAAAGCATAAGAAATTTAGGATTCTAATAGTTAAAGTATTTTTCAAATCCGTTCAGTTGTTTCGGTATTTAATTCAATTATGTCATTGATGAACATTAAATACCCAGGTACATTAAAATATTATCAGAATATGGGTAAGTATCAAAACTTCAATAATGTAACCTACACATCCACGTGTATAAAATTATGATTCCTCCGCAAGAAGCCGGGGCGGATCGCTAGTGTAAAAATGCTAAGAGCACACTAACTAAGAGCAAACTCCAAGCTAAGGAGAGCTTGTGTGCTTGGGTAGATTAGATAACTATTATAATTATAAAACAGAAAGATTTTATTTGACTAACAAATTACTTATTATAATACAGTACTTGCCTTATGAACCATGTCTTTCGAGTAATTTTTCCCATACTTTTCGCATATCGTATGTACCATTTGGTGATATACAAACTCTGAATCTGGAAATATACCAGCAAAATCGTAGTTAACTTAAATAGGTAGATCCTTTCCTTTGTTACACATCTTTTGGTTATACATGTTGCACATCATCATCATTAAGTACGTATAAACAAAGTCGCTTCCCGCGGTCTGTCTGTATGTCCCTCCCTATGTATGCTTAGAGCTTTAAAACTACGCAATGGATTTAGATGCGCTTGGGGTTTTAATAGATACAGTAATTTTATTTTATTTAATTATGCTGGACAATTCACACAGCATTATCTAGCCCCAAGCAAAACAGAGCTTGTGTTATGTGAACTAGATTTCATTTCAGGCAGATCTTCGTTCACCGCGCCATTGAGGTCGTCATTGAGTATTGTATTGTTGGAAGCCCGTGTTGAACAGTATTCTTGATTGAAATTGTATTTTTGTTTGAATGGTCTATCAGCTGTTTAAACCCTCATACAACAAAGGCCCTGCCAGAAAACCAGCGTTGCTCTACTCCTGTTGAGCAACATTATGCCGAAACAGGACCTATTTGGATTATACGCTGTAAGTTTATTATATTTATAAGGTTTTTTTCTAATCGGTGAGAGCGGATTGCTGTGTGGTGCCGGCATAGTATTTCACTACCCCAACTCTTCCTGTGGGTGTCGTAAGAGGCGACAAGGGACACACACCGGGGGGCGGGCAGCAGCGCCTTCTGCAGAACAACTCCACCGAACTACGATCCCCAACCCGAATGCCCATAATGTATACTGTGCTTTAACTGTCTCACTGTAGCACTGAAGCCCGTTTAACGTAAGCCCTTCTTGGGGTAAAGAGTGATAGAGAAGTTCTCTATCGCCACTGTAGCGCTACTGTAGCGCTACTTTAGGAGACTAAAGCGTTATAAATTCCCTGCTGTACTATGTAGCGCTTCTTATACCGCTTGTGTGCGTTGGGATGTTAGCATCTTAGCTATTAGTACCTAGAAGTGAGCAAGGCGCTTACCTAATAGTGTTCCATCCATATCAAATATACAATGAGTGACTTTTTGAAAGACTTTAGTGGGAAACCCAGTGACCAAGATACCAACTCTCGTCGCGAACAACCTGGATTGTGCATCGATCATGCCATCCGTACGTTTGTGAGGAATGCTACTGCTGTAGGCCGTAGAATCGTCATCATCAGTTATTTTGTGAAATGTACCTATGTAGTGATTTTCAAGAAATAATTTTGCATTTTAATGGCCTAAACTTTACTTGACTTCTTTGTTATGGTGATAAGTGCCTGGTTTGCCACGTTCCTGCCAGTCAAAGAGAATAAAACCACTACGTTTCTGCCAGTGTCCAGTTTATGGAACATTCAGTCGAAAGAAGGCGAGTTTACAAAAACATGAGGTAAATTTTGAAAACACCAATCAGAATCAGATTTTGACCTCGCAACAGATATCATTAAAATTAAACATACATAACTCAAATATATAACAATCTTAGGCACTATGTAATTAGATAAATCAGATATTTACAATTTTATCTTATTTACATCAATATTAAAAGAAATGAACTTTGCTTTGTTTTGACTCGACTTCTGAGTCAAAGAGAATAAAACCACTACGTTCTATTCTTAGTTATGAATTAGTCAAGTAGAACGAACAGAACGTAGTAGTTATATTCTCTTTGTAGTCAAGTTGAGAGTCAAGTCAAAGGACATAATTTGACATAGCGTCCATTTTTAGGGTTTTGACATCGGTTTAAAAAAAAACCACTCACTCACTTTGTTATTATTTGACATCTATTTCTTTAGTTTCACATTACTTTGAACCAAGTTGGATCAAAATCTTTTCTATAGACATCTTCTTGCGCAAAATTAATGAGGTTGAAAATTGGTTGAAATATCGCCGTGTGCGTTCGCCCAGCAAAAAGTATCGTCTTTTCAAGAATCGAATGATGCAGATAATTTGTGCCCTATGTCGTGTAAATGTGCCCAAAATTTTAAATTTGTGCCCCCAAGGGCTGCAAAGTTATTTAGGAAAATCTGATTTTGCTGCACGAACGTTCGCCCAGCAAAACTTTTTTTAAAAAAAGGGTATAGCTGTATTTTAAATATGCAAAAAGATAGCTTAAATACTAGTCTAAATGTGCCGTTAAAGCAAAATTTGTGCCTCTAAAGGTTTTAGAGATAAGTATTTAGTTTTTTGCTGGGCGAACGTTTTGGTGATTTCTATATCTCGGAAACGGCTGAACGCACAGTCATAATTTTTTGTTCCTACAGATACGGTAAATTTGTGCCATTTGTGCCGTAATTTTCATTAACATGAGTAGCATGGTTCCGGAGCTATTATTGTTTTTCCTAGAAAACGGAAAAATGCTCTGGCTCTCGAATGAACAAGACCATCGAATTCACGTTGGTGCCGACTGGTACCCATTATATATTCACACGATCCTGTAAAGTTTCACCGGCCTACTACTTATAATAAACGAGTTATTAACGATTTTGTCTTTTTTTGAGGTTATTTTGAGTGAAATTACTTAAGATACGAAAACACTAGTTTCCTGTGAGCTGGCTTATTACATACTTCTACAATAATTAGAGCCCTATTTTAAGAATACGTATGCAAAAAAACATCTTTGTATACCCAATACTTTTGACAATAATGGTAATATACCATTCGAAGTATTTTTGGTAGATAACCAGACCAAATTCGAATGAACATTAAAAAGCGGCCGTACGATACTACAAGCTATCCTTCTTAAATCGTCATGATAATATTTAGTGTTTAGAGAACGTTGCGTACAAAAGTGGAATTGTCATTTAAAAAAATATACTTTTGCGCTCGTTTGATTTTTAAGTATAATATGATGATGAATGATGAAAAATGATAAATATATTATGATGAAAATGCTCTTTTCAATAAATAATTAAGTAGGTACCTACTTAGTAAGTACCTATACGTAGGCATACCTGTACCTACATATGTTTTTTTATCTGATAATCCTAAAGAGCATCCCCTGTTATTTAAGAAAATAATCCACGGCTCTTTTGCGAATAAATAATTAGTAGGCTGGTTTGTTTGTTTGCTAAATCCTAACGAGCCAACCTTTTGATAGGTACCAATATTATAATGGTAGGTAAGTATTTGCCAACACGCTCTACAAATTGATAAGTAAATACAATATTCAACTCGGAGTGACCGACGACCGTTGTGTGTGCTCTTCGAATGCACACACACACACACACCCTTATTGCACGCACCCATAAGTAATTAGTTTTTGAGTCTGCCTCTCGGGTTATTGTAATTTACACTCTATGTTCGTGGATTAAGGGTGCTGGTGAAGGAAGCTCAACGCACAGAAGCACCGCGTGCCACATTGACCAATGAACGACAAGTTTTGGTTCACAATGGTTTATTTTATTGTTTGTTTGTTTAGTTCTCATCTCTGCCCCGTCGGACCCGGGGTGTTTTATACCTATACTGTCAACGGCACATCAAGCTAGATCAGATGTCAAGTTGTACCTATAGGTATTTGGTGTTAAATCATTCATTCATTATTATCTCAACAGGTCACTGATGTGCCGTTGTCTCCGGACAATTTATTTTTAGTAATATCTACATTACAAATTATAGTGTACTAGATGCACCCCGCAGCTTTGCCCGCGAACCAGTTTTTTTCGTATAAATTTCAGAAATTTATTGCAAACCCCCTAGGGGTTGTGTAAAAATACCTACATGTTTAATTATTCAGTCCATAGTTCATTTATACCGAGTTTTGAGTGAATCGAATCAAGGAAAAACTATTTTCCATACAACCCTTACCACCATATTTAACCCCCTCAGAGGTTAAAATTTCCAAATTTTAGCCTATTTAATCCTACTCTAGGTCCTAAACTATCTACCTACCTACCTACGAAATTTCATTTAAATCACTTAAGTAGTCACAAAGATTACCTAGGTACTTATAACGAACATTCACACAGACTTTCCCATTTATTATAATAGTAAGATTATTAAAAACAAAATAATTCACATTTTATTTCATGTATAATATTTTTCGTGACATAAATATTATTTTCTACTTAACAATTCTGTACGCATCTGTACTACTTAAATTTCATTACAACGCCACCAAGTAAGGAAGGATAGCTTGTAGTATCGTACGGCCGCTTTTTAATGTTCATTCGAATTTGGTCTGGTTATCTACCAAAAATACTTCGAATGGTATTTTACCATTATTGTCTAAAGTATTGGGTATACAAAGATGTTTTTTTGCATACGTATTCTTAAAATAGGGCTCTAATTATTGTAGAAGCATGTAATAAGCCAGCTCACAGGAAACTAGTGTTTTCGTATCCTAAGTAATTTCACTCAAAATAACCTCAAAAAAAAGACAAAATCGTTAATAACTCGTCTATTATAAGTAGTAGGCCGGTGAAACTTTACAGGATCGTGTGAATATATAATGGGTACCAGTCGGCACCAACGTGAAGTCGATGGTCTTGTTCATTCGAGAGCCAGAGCATTTTTCCGTTTTCTAGGAAAAACAATAATAGCTCCTGAACCATGCTACTCATGTTAATGAAAATTACGGCACAAATGGCACAAATTTACCGTATCTGTAGGAACAAAAAATTATGACTGTGCGTTCAGCCGTTTCCGAGATATAGAAATCACCAAAACGTTCGCCCAGCAAAAAACTAAATATCTCTAAAACCTTTAGAGGCACAAATTTTGCTTTAACGGCACATTTAGACTAGTATTTAAGCTATCTTTTTGCATATTTAAAATACAGCTATACCCTTTTTTTAAAAAAAGTTTTGCTGGGCGAACGTTCGTGCAGCAAAATCAGATTTTCCTAAATAACTCTGCAGCCCTTGGGGGCACAAATTTAAAATTTTGGGCACATTTACACGACATAGGGCACAAATTATCTGCATCATTCGATTCTTGAAAAGACGATACTTTTTGCTGGGCGAACGCACACAATATCGCCATCTATGGAGATATTTGGAACTAATCAAATCGAAACCCCTCATTCCGTGCGAAGTTTGATAGGTGCTTAAAAATACTCGAATTAATAATCCCTAAAATCAGTAAAATCATGCAGCCAGCATCTTGTCGACACTTCCGACTGGTATTGATATAGATCAGTTGCTACGTGTAGATTGTTTGCAGCAGTCTACAGTTACCTCAATGGTTTAAATTTATATCTATATCTATTCTAATACTATAAAGAGGAAAGATTTGATTGTTTGTTTGATAGGCTCCGAAACTACTGGACCGATTTGAAAAATTCTTTCACCATTAGAATACTAAATGTTCGATAAAATTAATAGAATATTGTAATAGAATATTGTTATACATATAATATTGTTATATGTTATTAGAATATATTATTGTAATATTGTTATATGTTAATAGAATATTTTCAAAAAAGTTAGGGATCAGCATGAAAATTAAAAGATTTGTTAAATACACGTGCCAGAGATAACATAATACCCCGTGCGAAGCCGGGACGGACCGCTAGTTGTTAATAAAGGGTTTACCCTCGAAATTTGTAAAAAACCTATAGCTGCTGATTCTCACTTAGATTCGTAGCTATAAAAAAACAACATTATTACTTCAGATTCAGTTTTTTTATTTCTTCACAGATCGATACAAACGATTACTTACATTTAGACTTAATCTAATCAATTTTCTAACGATAAACAGTCATTTAGAATATTAATAATTCTAACTTATGCTAGGTCTACAACAGCGATATATGAGATTGAAAACTGCAGAAAATGGGGTACTGTCGCTAAATAAGGCTCGTTTTTGCAAATCCTTATAAATAAGAATCAGTTCGATTTAAGAAACATAATAATAGTTGATTAAAAATGTAAGCGGGTTAACTACGAACCTATTATATGTCCGTATTTAACCCGCTTACATTCATAATCAATTCATCAAACTACGATAGTTTTTATAGTAAAATAATATAGTTGTTTTGTTAGGAGCGAAACATGTAACTATAGATAGCAAAGGTACATTATATGAACATAGGAAAGGGATATTTACCATGATTCTCGTAGGTAATTTCGTGGTAAATAGCCCAGAATTATACATTTTCATAGTATTTATCTAATATTTAAATATTATATTGTAGTACCTAAACATTTCATTTATTTTAATGTGCTGACATATATAGTTTTTATTTACTAATATTAAATTAAAAAATGCATTAAAAAACATAAATTTAATTTCCAAATCTAGAAAATCACTAATAAATAACGATTTTTGCGGCATATTTAAACTAGGTATTCATATTAATTTATACACTTCAATTTTACCAAATCGTTCATAACTTTTGATCTGCCTGCAAATTTCCTTCATAAATCTACAAAAGCTATCCCCTGCGAAAGATGCGCCACAGTATAACACCTTCCCGGGTATCGAACCCACACCATTGTTATTGTTGCACTGAGCTCATTACCAGCTCTTACACGTTTTAAGGCGTTATCCCGACCTAAGTCAGCGCCGCCGCCGATATGTAATTATTAAATGGCACCAATTTTTTTATTGCTTTGAATAAAGAAAATTTAATATTGGGCAGTTTGTGCTATCTATTCTAAGCTTTAGTACTTAGCTTTAAATGTATTTTGTTTTGTATAGTTGAGGGTGAGATACGCAGTTGCTCTTTGTGCCCTCCAAACTCTATGTTCGCTATCTCTCTAAGCTATACATTAAATTTGCCTAAACTATATAAAACTAACAGAGACATACAATTATATTAGGTACCACAAAGCCTGTAGTTCAATTTATAATAAGGTAAAATAGGTGGCGACGCTAATTTGGATCAAGGTAGCGCCTTAAAGAGAAAGCGGCGACAGAATTAGGTCTTGACTTAGTGAGTGTTATGCAAATATAAGTTTTAGAGACAATTTATGACACAGAATTGTGCAAAATCAATTATATTTAATTACCTGTAGAATGAAGTAGGTATATTTTTCTAAATTTACACACTTTACGAATAGGTTATGCACTCCTATAATTACGTAGCGACAAGATATTAACAAAATTGAAACGAATTCGGACCGCAGGCGGCACAGGATTAGGTTAGCGCGTGGTGTTTATCTCCTTACTATGCACTAGCTCTCGTGAGCCGCGTTGCCTAGTTAGGTGCGCGGTCTCGCTCGCGCACGCGGCGTGGAGCCTACCGCATGTAGATCTCACTCGCACTCGTGCGCGGGCGCGTCGATTCCATTGCAAAATATAGCCCAATATAGGTAGCCTACATCACCCTAAGCACCCGTAGCCTACATACGTTTAATTTACAAGAAAACTAAAAATTTACCAGTTTATGAAATTTTCACATCAATTAAATAATATTTTCTAAATCTTCTCGTCAATTTATTTATAACTTGCAAGAAAACCAGAGAAAAGTTCACATTATTAATTTCTTTTCACATTTCCTCATCTATCTACAAAAGCCGCCCCCTACAATTCGGCGCGCCGCAGTAACAATACAACACTTTCCCGGGAACCGAACCCACATCGTAGTTGTAGTTCCAAGTGAGTTCGTTCCCTGCCTTCACGTGCGAGAGCGCAAAGAACGCGACCCACGGGAACCGCGGGTCGTGCGTGTCCACGAATACATTTTGCACGAAAACGTTCGGATGGCACGAGTGCTGTGGACAAACACACATATTAATAATACATCAAGCATATCAAACTTTTTTAATTCACGATTTGTTGACATCATCATCATATGTTAGTCCACAGCTGGACATAGGCCTCCCCTAACGAGCGACATATACAGCATAATTCATAATTCGGTGGTCGTTTTCTATGTATAATAAAAAATATCTATCTATTTAATAATATTGTATTATGTATATCAGTCATCTAGTACCCATAACACAAGCTCTGCTTAGCTTGGGGCTAGATGACGCTGTGTGGATTGTCCAACATTATTATTATTATTATTGCCCATAATACCAACGCTGTGCATGCGTTGGGGATCGCAGTTCGGTGGAGTTGTTCTGCAGAAGGCGCTGCTGCCCGCCCCCCGGTGTGTCTCCCTTAGTCGCCTCTTACGACACCCACGGGAAGAGTGCGGGTGGTGGAATTTTTTGCCGGCACCACATGGCACATGTTCATTTTAATATACAGAGGGCATATTTAGATCGGTCAGTATGGGATTAACTGTAACTATAAGACAAACGAAAATCTTCGAACTCCTTTGAATTTTTGTTAAATACTCGTAATAATACCATAATAATGAAATAATAAATAATAATCAATAATGCCATCTATGGCGATCATTGGGGAGGCCTAGAGGTCCAAGGGTGCATTCCGAATTACGATTACAGCGCTGATAGCGATCTCAACGATATTTTGCGTTCCGAATTAGATATCGCGATATTGACAGTTGAGTGTCAGTTTTGACAGAGCGCTCAGTGATTTCATTTGTGAGATCGCAAAATGACGACCTGGGGCATGATTCTGTATGAGTTTTGTGATCCCTTGCCCAAACCGTGTGACGTCACAACGTGTTTTAAACGTAGCCGATTCCTCAACGTGCCTTCACGTGGAATCGAAAAATTGAATTCTCTAAGCCACAAGACTTGTTGTCTATGCCCAGTGATTTGGGTTTTGATTATTTCACATGATGCGTTCAAAATCTAGTATCGTAAAAACACGGAAAATTTTCGGTTTTTATAAAACTTGTTTTTCGGTTCCCATTTTGTAGTAAAAATCCCATCTTCAAAGGAATAAGTATCTCAAATTATATTAAATATATAATAGCAACTCTTGCTCAACCATAACATAATATTTTAGTATGTTTAGAAATTTTGGTGACCCTAAATTGATGATTTGAACTTGTACACAAATAGTTTCGGAACGCACTTTGTTTTGATTTACATAACCTATAAAAATCTTCAATAACAATCTCCGAGTATTTCCAGGTCCCAAATTATCTAAACATTATCCATTTAATTGAACCGTCAGGGAAGCGTAAATACAATGGATACTATGCTGCCAAGATGTGTGAGCTGTTGGCGCCAACATAGCACAAGCATCAAGATAACTCAGGGATTCTGCAGACCTTAGATCAATGGATCATTTTTAGATACATTCCGAGTACCCAAAACACAACACTAAATTTCCTGGCCACTGACTGGAGCTTCCAACCTAATATGGTCAAAATGCCTACTATGGAACAAGAGAGGAATGTAATAAAACAAGAGTAGGCATAAATTAGTTTTACTATATATAGCATAGCATAACCCTTAAATCACCTAAGTGAAGCTACATTTTGTATGTCCCTATTTCTTAAGTTGCTTTTCCTTGATGAACACTACAACATTGGGCAAAGGAGGGGCATACTACCAATTTATTAATATTTTAAGCTTTAATAGATATTTCTGGTCTGTTTCAGATATGTAAAAGCAATTTAAAAACAATTATGGCATATGTGCAATATTAGCAGGGGCCGCTCATGATAGTTGTTTGGAGATTATTACCCTTGCGGGTGAACATGCACAACAGCAATATATCAAGATGTGAGACAGCAGAAATTAATGTGATGCTGATGACTGTGTTTAATGATACCTCATTTGTAAAAACTCTGTCTAAACGTAATGTGTTGGTGAAAAAATAAATAAAACTAAGTTATTTTGCAAATTTATTTTATTTATCAAGCTTTTCCTAAATAAGGTGAAGTGCTCCCAAAAACCTGAAAAAAAAATATCTTGCTTATTAATTTATCATTAAAAGTTCCTAAATGTTACATTCTGTTATTCGCTTATTATACCTATGGCAACAAAGTTTCGCAAAACCAATAGACTATAATTGCCTCTAAGTAAACAGTTATTTTGACGACCTCTGTGGTGCGGTGGGCGAATGTCCACCTGCAATGCAGAAGGTTGTGGGTTCGATTCCCTTCTCCTTAGTCATTACACTCTTGGCAGAGTGGTTGTGGTCCTCATATTAGGTGGCATGCCTCACAATCCAGTTGCCTTCCTGGTACACCCATGTAGCGGACCATTTAGTGCAGCTTTAATTTGGTCCGTCCAGCGCATGGGTGATCTTCTGAGTGCTCTTGTGCCGTCAACTTTTCCTTGAACCACAAAGCGGTACACAAATGCGTCCTTACGGCGCGAAACATTGTTTTCTATGTTTATTCAAAAATATCTATCTTACTAGGTACTTATGCTTAAAATTTACTGTACCATGTATAGGTATCAGTCCTAGTTAGTACTCACAACATATAAGCTTTGCTTAGCTTAGGGCTAGATGTAGATGATGCTTGTGGATTGTCCAGAATTATTATATACTTACAGTACTAAACAGAAGTGATTCATAATGTTGCAAACTAATATAATACTACTCTTCCTCTCCCGGAGAATGGAGTTCCTCTCTTTTTCATTCTGTAGCTTCTGCTCATCTAGAAGCAGAAGTCCCTCATCACACCTTTCTGAAAGTAGACAAAGCTAGTTCAAAAACATTGGCAAGTAAATTTTTATGACGCTAATTAGAAGCATCAATATATCTTAGGCATTGAATAAACGATTCCGAGTTATGCGAATTTATTGTCCTAATTAATTAGGTATTGAATTACTTACCTTTCGTGGCTTGATTTTATAGCATTTTCTGTAAAAGCTTGTAGAAAGCAACCACAACAACACAACATAAACATAACCTCAAAAGTTGCTCCGAAGTAACTGTGGTAGTAGTAACTATTGCAGTGTCACACTAATCTGTGCCATTTCACGCTTTTCGCGAGCGCGTTTGTTTGACAGATAAAATCGTGCCCGAATCGCACCTGTGACACGGTTTGGAATGTCAGTGTGGCATAGGGAATACGGTTTAGTCCGATTCCACGCCGGTGTCTTGTCGTAGATACGAAACGTGTTGGATTGGCAATAGAGCATAACCCCCCTGTAAGACGTTTGACGCGATATCGTTGTCGCGATGTTGTCGCGCTTACAGTAATTCGGAATCTTTGTGAGCGCGATAATATCGATTTTAGCGTAATTCGGAATGCACTCATTGGACTGTTATAGGCTGATGATGATGACTCGTAATACGAAAATTAATTCCGACAGCTAGTTAAAGATACAAATCTGTTAAATCCTATATTTACGAGTTAATATCTTTTTTGTTTGTTTTTATTTATAATAATGATCCGTGAACTAAGTACGTGAAGTTGGCAAACGTTTCTTTAAAATTGCCAAAACAAAAAAAAAAGATACAAATGCAAGTTATGTACTTACATTGAGATATCGTCCTATGTTCCCCTGTACCTTCGCGTCCATAATGTAGCAAGCCTCGTCCTTACCGAACAACGTACGGACAGACACGCGGGAGCTGGGAACATAGAAAAAATTATTGATAAAAATAATTTACTTAAAAAATATCTATCTATTTAATAATATTGTATTATATATATATATATATATATCAGTCATCAAGTACCCATAACACAAGCTCTGCTTAGCTTGGGGCTAGATGATGCTGTGTGGATTGTCCAGCATTATTTATTTACTAGTAATTTTTTCATAATGGGTAGTTAAAATTATAAAACAAATTGTTTTTTATCGTCACATAATTTAATATTTAAACAGGTTGTTAATAAACAAAATAAATATATTAAAAAGTTGTCATAAAAACATTTGATACGGAAATATAGCGGTCCGCCCCGGCTTCGCACGGGTATTAAACAAAAATTTCAGAAATTATACACACTAATCACTGTTTTCATACGGATCCCTAACTTTTTAGCAGCATTGGGCTTTCTGACATAGACACGCCTCCCGCACCACAGAGGCAAATTGTGAAGTTTATGACACTCCATAACTAACACTGGCTGTAGAGAAAAGCAAGCAGCGCCAGCGGAGCCATCTATACTAATATTATAAAGAGGAAAGATTTGATTGTTTGTTTGTTTGTTTGTTTGTTTGAATTGAATAGGCTCCGAACTACTGGACCGAGTTAAAAAATTCTTTCACCATTAGAATCCTTAATTTTCCGTGATGAACATAGGCTATATAATATTTTCAAAAAAGATAGGGATCCGCATGAAAAATTCAATAATTGAACCGTGGGCTGTATATTCAACCTCTTTTTCTATTATGGCGCGTCAGAATAGAAAAAGAGGTTGTATAGCGCACGGTGCTTGCTTTTTCTCTACGGCCAGTGTCAGTTTTGGAATGTTGAGTCAGTGTCAAAAACCCTAATGCTGTTAAAAAAGTAAAGATCCGTATGAAAACTATCGTTTTAGTGTGTATAATTTCTGAATTTTTTGTTTAATACCCGTGCGAAGCCGGGGCGGGCCGCTAGTAACAAATAAAGATGTTGAATATATAGCGCACGGTTTATTTTTGAATTTTTAACGCGAATCCCTAATTTTTTTGATAAATTATATTCTATAGCCTAGTTCATCACAGAAAATTTATAAATTGTAGTGTATTGTAGTTAGTATACCTATGTTTCCTATCTGCCGCTACATCGTTCGCGGTGTTGTGTTGTGTTGTATTGTATTATAGTATACTATACCTATGTTTCCTATCTGCCGCTACATCGTCCGCGGTGTTGTGTTGTATTGTATTGTATTATAGTATACTATACCTATGTTTCCTATCTGCCGCTACATCGTTCGCGGTGTTGTGTTGTGTTGTATTGTATTATAGTATACTATACCTATGTTTCCTATCTGCCGCTACATCGTCCGCGGTGTTGTGTTGTATTGTATTGTATTATAGTATACTATACCTATGTTTCCTATCTGCCGCTACATCGTTCGCGGTGTTGTGTTGTGTTGTATTGTATTATAGTATACTATACCTATGTTTCCTATCTGCCGCTACATCGTCCGCGGTGTTGTGTTGTATTGTATTATAGTATACTATACCTATGTTTCCTATCTGCCGCTACATCGTCCGCGGTGTTGTGTTGTATTGTATTATAGTATACTATACCTATGTTTCCTATCTGCCGCTACATCGTCCGCGGTGTTGTGTTGTATTGTATTATAGTATACTATACCTATGTTTCCTATCTGCCGCTACATCGTCCGCGGTGAACCTCGACGGTTCCCGGACCTCCTCGTCGTCGCTAATGGTGATGCAGTCGTCTTTCTTCTTGGCTTCTTGTTCTTTCTGCTTCTCTTTTTGTTCTTCTTTCTTCTTCGCTTTCTCGCGTTTCCGCAGGCTTTTCCTGTAAAGTAGTAAAGTTTTATTTATATTCTAGTTATTTTTGTTTAGATTCCAAATAAGGTTGTCGGAAAGAAGAAATTGATTTGAGCAATAGGGCCGCGGCCGCGCATAAAAATATATGACCATATATCTAATTTAAATTAAAATACGTTTTTAAATACATAATATATTTTAATTCCTACTTTAAGTGCAAACTTCTGACATTTTTTTTTATTTATACTTTTTATTAGATTATGTTTTATTCGTATGTACTTTATTTTATTTATTATAGTGTCTGACGCTTTCGGTTTTGTGAGAGTCAGTCAACCCTGAGAATTAATAAATAAATAAATAATCGCTAGGCCCAGCAGTGGACAGTGGACTCACTGGAAGTAGACGCTGCCCTGCGGCTGCGGTATGTAGGCGCTCGGCTGAAAGTCGTCGTCTTTCCCGCTGGTCTCCTTCTCCTCCTCGGATTCGGAAGACGACTCGGATTCCGATTCCGAGGCACGGGTCGCGCCTTTCTGAAAGTATAAATATAATGATAATAAATATAGTAAATAATGCTGGATAATCCACACAGCATCATCTAGCCGCAAGCTAAGCAGTGCTTGTGGTGTGTGCTTGGGTACTAGATGTCCGATATGCTTAATTCACTGTACTTCTATACTAATATTATAAAGAGGAAAGATTTGATTGTTTGTATGTTTGTTTGAATTGAATAGGCTCCGAAACTACTGGACAAATTTGAAAAATTCTTTCACCATTAGAATCCTAAATTTTCCCTGATGAACAAAGGCATTCAACCTCTTTCTATTATGACGCGGAGCCATAACTGAAAAAGAGGTTGAATATATAGCGCATGCTACTTGCTTTTTCTCTACGGCGGCCTGTGTCAGTTATAGAGTGTCGAGTCAATATCAAAAATCCCAATGCTGTTAAAAAAAAGTAAGGGATCCGTATGAAAACTGTGAAACCCATCGTGTTAGTGTGTATAATTACTGAAATTTTTGTTTAATACCCGTGCGAAGTCGGGGCGGACCGCTAGTATTTTATAAAGAGGAAATATTTGATTGTTCGTTTAAATTGAATAGGCTCCGAAACTACTGGACCGATTTGAAAAGTTCTTTCACTATTTGAATTCAAATTCCCTAAACTTTCATACAAAACCCAACTATTTTTGAAAATATTCTATAGCCTATGTTCATCGGGGATAACGTAGGATTCTAATGATAAAATAATTTTGAAAATATCTCCAATAGTTTTGATGCCTATTCAATCCAAACAAACAAACAATCAAATCTTTCCTCTTTATAATATTAGTATAGATAACTCGACTCGGCGTCTATAAAAGGGGGGAGGGAGGGGGATTTTACAACTTTAGAATATAAGTATAAGAGAAACTCGTCCAAAGCGCAGATACTAACTTCTATAGTAGGATGCGAAAAGAAGATAAACTCACCTTATCCAAAGCCTTATCTTTTTCAGGTATATCGTCTTCGTAGCCTTCTTTCATCCCCTCCACCACCTCGATGTAGTCCAGCTCGGCGAGATATTCGTCGCCTTCGTTTAGACCGTCCTGGAAAATATAAAATAGTTAATTATACATAAATAATACATAAAAATAAATAAAAAAAAGTACGACAAGTGCCAGTGTAACTCGCGCGCCGAGGGTTTTGAACTTTTGTCGTTTAGGTAGGTACCTCTTGGCGCGGTAGGCCGGCAAAGGTCCGCCTGCGACACAGGAGGTTGCGGTTTGATTCCCGCCTCGGGACTAATATTTGTACGATCTGCAGATTATTTGTTCGGGTGTTCTAGTCCTTTTCTACGTACACAAAAATATATATTATCATCTAATGTGATACCTATATGTATTTACTATAAGAGTTATCTAGTACCTACCCATAAAAAAAGATAAGCTTAAAGTTTACCTGTACACTCGGTTTCCCGCGCATAGGTAACAATGTTTACATCAAAACCACAAAAGTACAACAGTAATAATAAAGCTATGGCGCTCATTAGGGGAGGCCTATGTCCAGCAGTGGACTTACATAGGCTGATGATGATGAATAATTAAGTACCTATTTATAAATGTAGCATTAAGTCTTCTGTAATCGATATTCTGATAAGTAGGTAAATTATTTGTGTTTGTAAGTAGTGTTACCAGGTTGGATATTCTGATAAGTAGGTAAATTATTTGTGTTTGTAAGTAGTGTTACCAGGTTGGATATTCTGATAAGTAGGTAAATTATTTGTGTTTGTAAGTAGTGTTACCAGGTTGGATATTCTGATAAGTAGGTAAATTATTTGTGTTTGTAAGTAGTGTTACCAGGTTGGATATTCTGATAAGTAGGTAAATTATTTGTGTTTGTAAGTAGTGTTACCAGGTTGGATATTCTGATAAGTAGATAAATTATTTGTGTTTGTAAGTAGTGTTACCAGGTTGGATATTCTGATAAGTAGGTAAATTATTTGTGTTTGTAAGTAGTGTTACCAGGTTGGATATTCTGATAAGTAGGTAAATTATTTGTGTTTGTAAGTAGTGTTACCAGGTTGGATATTCTGATAAGTAGGTAAATTATTTGTGTTTGTAAGTAGTGTTACCAGGTTGGATATTCTGATAAGTAGGTAAATTATTTGTGTTTGTAAGTAGTGTTACCAGGTTGGATATTCTGATAAGTAGGTAAATTATTTGTGTTTGTAAGTAGTGTTACCAGGTTGGATATTCTGATAAGTAGGTAAATTATTTGTGTTTGTAAGTAGTGTTACCAGGTTGGATATTCTGATAAGTAGGTAAATTATTTGTGTTTGTAAGTAGTGTTACCAGGTTGGATATTCTGATAAGTAGGTAAATTATTTGTGTTTGTAAGTAGTGTTACCAGGTTGGATATTCTGATAAGTAGGTAAATTATTTGTGTTTGTAAGTAGTGTTACCAGGTTGGATATTCTGATAAGTAGGTAAATTATTTGTGTTTGTAAGTAGTGTTACCAGGTTGGCGGTCGCGTCAGTGAGCAGGTTGCCTGCGTACACGCAGAGGAACGCCCCCTTGGGCACGTCGTTCAACGCGCGGATGCCCCAGCCTCGGTCCGTCGTCTTGAACACCTGCCGAATTAACGTACCTACCTTTAGACTGATGCAATTCTGGTTCTAATTTATTTACTACTAGCGGTCCGCCCCGGCTTCGCACGGGTATTAAACAAAAAAATCAGAAATTATACACTCTAACACGATGGGTTTCACAGTTTTCATACGGATCCCTTACTTTTTTTAACAGCATTGCGGTTTTGGACATTGACTCGACATAACTGACACTGGCCGTAGAGAAAAAGCAAGCACCGTGCGCTATATATTCAACCTCTTTTTCTATTATGACATGGCGCGTCATATCAATTCAATAGAAAGAGCTTGAATATACAGCGCACGGTTCAAGTATTGATTTTTTCATGCGGATCACTAACTTTTTTGAAAATATTATATAGCCTATGTTCATCACGGAAAATTTAGGATTCTAATGGTGAAATAATTTTTCAAATTGGTCCAGTAGTTTCGAAGCATATTCAATTCAAACACACAAACAAACAAACAAACAAACAATCAAATCTTTCCTCTTTATAATATTAGTATAGATATAGACTAGCAGTAAAGCTTCGGTATTCAACAAAAACTTCAAATATTATACATTTTTACACACAAACACGTTACGTTTGAAGTTTACATCGGGATCGCTGTAACACATGCTGTAACGTTGTACTACTACAGAACACATTTGGACATTGACTCTCGCACTTTATTTTTGACATTGAATTTCCTCCCTGACCGCAATGACTTGACTTGACTTCTTCGATATGGCAATATGTGTCTGGTTTGCCACTTTTCTGCCAGTGTCCAGTTCATGGAAATGTCTTAGTCATGGAATGGAGGCAATTTACAATAATAATATGAGCGGTAATTTTTGAAAAACACCAATATTATTTTTACCACGCAAACAAAAACTATTAAATTGAAAATGATGAAAATGATAATAATAATAACTAAATTAAATTAAATTGCTACTAAGGTGACTAAGTAACTAGATAAAGCAGATATTTACACCGCAATGATGAGTTGAGAAGTTTATGACACTCCATAACTGACACTGGCAGAGTCGTGACGAAAAGCAAGCCATAATAAAAAAGTTGAATAGCGCATTACAGCGCATGGTTTTATTATTGAAGTTCTCATGTAGATCCCTAACTTTTTTGAAAATATTGTATAGCCTTCATCAGGAAAATTTATATTAATGGTGAAAAAATTTTCAAATCCGTCCAGTAGTTTCGGAGCTTATTCAATTCAAACAAACAAACAATCAAATCTTTCCTCTTTATAATATTAGTATTGATATCGTTATGACGACCAAAATCCTTTATACCCAGTCTAAGAAAATGTCCCATCAATGGGAATGGGAGATTTTAACGTTATCGCACATACTTTCAGTCGTGACATGAAGAGGTAACAAACATCCATACAAACTTTAGCATTTATATTAATTATATATAATTATATAATTATATATTTGATAAATAATTTTCTTATTTTTAACTTACTTGTAATTTCAACTGCAATGGATGCTGTGCTACCCTGTTAAGACAGGTCTGCTTACATTTGCATCTGTAAAACATTATTTAGAGTTTTATTCGTTAATAAGAGTTTTGGCAGTCTCCGGTACACATAGCCGATGTTGTCTCCCTCTAACCCGATAGTTCTGGCTCCCTCTAGCGTCATACATTAGTTTGACTCGTTACCTAGAGTTACACTCGTATATTCCCGAAGGCAGAGGCTCGGGCAGTCTCTGGTACACATAGCCGGTGTTGTCTCCCTCTAACCCGATAGTTCTGTCTCCCTCTAGCGTCATACATTAGAGTTTGACTCGTTACCTAGAGTTACACTCGTATATTCCCGAAGGCAGAGGCTCGGGCAGTCTCTGGTACACATAGCCGATGTTGTCTCCCTCTAACCCGATAGTTCTGGCTCCCTCTAGCGTCATACATTAGTTTGACTCGTTACCTAGAGTTACACTCGTATATTCCCGAAGGCAGAGGCTCGGGCAGTCTCCGGTACACGTAGCCGATGTTGTCTCCCTCTAACCCGATAGTTCTGGCTCCCTCTAGCGTCATCTTCCAGCAGGCGCATTTAGATTTATCCTGAAAATTTATAAATAGAATTAGAATGCATTAATTTTTGTTTAAAGTTTATAAATAACAGGGCGTTATGACGTTTATTAGGGGAGGCCTATGTCCAGCTGTGGACTATTATAGGCTGAAGATAATGAGACGAAGATGATGAAATGGTAAATTACTTTGTGGCAAATTTAATGTACTACTTAATCTTTACGTATAATTGCAATACATATACCTTACACAAGCCCCGGCTTCGCACGGTTATTTAACAAAAATTTTACTTTTCATGCTGATCTCCAATTGTTTTTTAATATTCTAAGTCTGTTTTCATACATTCAAAGAAACAATCAAATCTTTCCGCTTGAGATGAAGATTTGGTGTATTACCCTTTAAGGGCGCATACAACCTCAACTCTGTGCGAAAAGGCTAGAGATATGATTTTGCGTTCATAAGAGCGGGACAGGGCATTGCAACGCAAGTCCAAAAATCACCAAAAATCAAGTTTTAGCTTATTATCTATTAATTAGGACATTATTTGAAAAAACCGAGACATATAACATTTTTATTATACTTAATTCTATTACCATGCTTATTGTCAAGATCTGAACTTCTGTATTTATTGAGAAATTTAGGTTTTAGTAAAAATTTAGAGGTAACTTTGCGATTTTTTTCTATCGAGAAAATTTTATGGAATCGTGTTTTCGAAACATATGATCGATAGATTAAGTCCTGAACTTTACCATATATCAATTTCAAAGTTAAATATTCAGTAGTTTAGACGATATGGACATCCGGCGGAGTTGAAAATTAGCAGTTTGGAGGTATACACTCTTAAGGGCTTACAATACCAAGCTATACAGACCTGACAATCATCAGTACAGTCGCAGCCACACAAGAAGTCAGGGTCCAAGTTGAGCGGGACCCCAGCGGTGGGCGTCCGCTCCGTGTTGTACGAACAGAACTCTGGCAGCGACTCGTCGTAGTAGTTCACGCATGGGACTGGCACGTTCTCTTTGCCGTGGGATAGGTCCTGAGGATTTCAATAAACAACTATAAGGAGGGTTCGATTCCCGCTTCGGCACTTATATTTCTACGATCTGCTTCTGGTCGTTTTCTATGTGAAATATTAGATGATGTCTCAAGGCCACTCAATGCCGCATGCAGGTAGATGTTATGACGTAGGCATCCGCTAAGAAAGGATTTTGTTGATTAATTCTACCCCCCAAGGGGAAAAATAGGGGATGAAAGTTTGTATGAAACTTTGTCAATTTTAAACCGATCGGGCTGAGACTTGCATGCATAAAGCCACTATAACGTAGGCATCCCCTAACGCGAGCGAAGCCGCGGGGAAAAGCTAGTTCATATCTATATCATACAACGAGTTGGTAGCTAATTATAATGATTTAGACATATTTAACGCCAACCTCAATAAATTTCGCAAAATAATTTCGACTATACTGAGCAATCTATAAAATAAGCATATAAATTTCTATTATACTATGTTTAAAATACACGGTAATATATATATATTTCTAATTAAGTATTTGTAGTGAAAATGTTTTGCCTATGTTTGCAACACTTTTCTTGTTATGTTTACATCTAGGTCTACAATCTGGCTCAATACTGTAACTTTAGTTTTATATGTGTAAAATATGATTGTAAACTGCTTTATAATCTTATCACAATAAATAAATAAATATATAAACAAAAAACTATTATCATGTTTTGACGTGCTCAGCGTATACAGGGTTATTTTTAAAACATCAGCAACAAAGTTTGTTCTAGCATTGTATGTACCCTTCATGTTTAACTTAAAAATGTGTTCTGATCGTTTACTATTTATAATAAAAAATATCTATGCATAATACAATATATGAATTGTATTATGTATATCTGTCATCTAGTATCCATAACACAAGCTCTGCTTAGTTTGGGGCTAGATGATGCTGTGTGGATTGTCCAGCATTATTTTATTTTAATCATGAACTCTATTTTACTGTGTTACTAACCCCATATGGATCTATGTTGTCCCAAATAAAAGTATTTTATTTTATTTTTCTAGTAACGGAAACCAGAGCGGCTCTATTGTCTAACTCAACTGGTAATCGCAATCGGCTTCAGTTTGCCATTTCAAACCAAGCCTGAACTTCGATTGTCACTTTCGTATTGAGTAAATAGCTAAAACCGACCAGTTGAATACCTTAGACACTACCGACAACATTCTGACTGGGTCTACAACTGGTAATCGGTTCGAAGTTCACTGGTAATGGATTTCAAGTTAGACAATAAGGCTGTTTAGAACTAAGTAATACCATAGACTAACAAAACACAGTGTTTTGTTAGTCTATGGTAATACGTACCTTCTTCCCCACGATGCATTTGTTGAGCATAAACTCAGCCAGGCAATGTGTCCCGGGCGTGAAGTCAAACAGATCCACTGAGAGGTCGCTTTGTAGCAAGCTGAGGTATCTGCAAGTACGAGTAGAATAATACTAACGTTCCGAAAAATTCTTTCACCATTAGAATCCTAAATTTTCCGTGATGAACAAAGGCTATATAATATTTTCAAAAAAGTTAGAGATCCGCATGAAAAATTCAATAATTAAACCGTGCGCTATATATTCAACCTCTTTTTCTATTGCGCGGAGCCATAATAGAAAAAGAGGTTGAATATAGCGCAAGGTGCTTGCTTTTTCTCTACGGCCAGTGTCAGTTATGGAGTGTCGAGTCAATGTCAAAAACAATTCTGTTAAAATAAGTAAGGGATCCGTATGAAAACTGTGAAACCCATCGTGTTAGTGTATAATTTCTGAAATTTTTGTTTAATACTCGTGCGAAGCCGGGGCGGACCGCTAGTTTAATAAAGCTACTTAAAATTGTCCAAAGGTACGTTATTATTCACGGCCTTTTACATAAGACACGTGTCTTACAGAATATCATTTCTTTTGTTATTTTTCTGCTGTATAATAATGTATTTTTGTATTGTATTGTATTGTATTGTATTATAGATTACCTGTGCAGTTCCGGCATATTCCTGAGTCTGCGTCCACAGGGCGCGCGGTACATCACCTCGCGATGTCCTTTGTACCGGACCGTTTGTCTGGGAATACACACGCCATTGTAATACACATTCATGTGGAGGCAGGACAACTCCACCGAACTGCGATCCCCAACGCGCATGCTAAGCTTGGGGATTATGGACAATCACCCCCAAATGATTAATAATGACATCTATGGCGCTTATTAGGGGAGGCCTATGTCCAGTGGACTGTTATAGGCTGGTGTTGTTGTTATTAAATTATTGATCTTATAGATTGTTATTTAACTAAAAAACTATCGTAGTTTGACGAATTCATTATGAATGTACGCGGGTTAACTACGAATCTATTATATGTCAGTGTCAGTGAGTGCATAGAGGCGGTACGGGCGCGACGCGAGCCGCACTCACCCTGATGAAGTCCCTCGTTAAGGGATGAAATGTTGGTGTTCTTACAACATATAATAGGTTCGTAGTTAACCCGCTTACATTCATAATGGACTTATAGATTGTTTATTATAAATGCTCACCTCTCCCACCCGCTGAGCAGAGGCTTCGCCAGCGGGTTGTACGTCCGAAGGTCTTTTAGCGCCAGCAGGTCGGGACGCTTGCCGCAGGCGGGGTTGCACGCGTGCGGCGAGAAACGAGACGGCTTCACCGCGTGCTTTGGAGTGTAGTACTGGAAATAACAAATAATAATATCAACATCATCATCACCAGCCTAAATAGTCCACTGCTGGACATAGGCCTCCCCTAATGAGTGCCATAGATGGCATCATTATTTGGGGGTTATTGCCCATAATCCCCACGCTAGGCATGCGGGTTGGGGATCGCAGTACAGTGGAGTTGTTCTGCAGAGGGCGCTGCTGCCCGCCCCCCGGTGTGTATCCCTTAGTCGCCTCTTACGACACCACGGGAAGAGTGGGTGTGGTGACATTCTATGCCGGTACCACACGGCACATGTCCACCAGTGGACTATTATAAGCTAATGATGATACAATATATTTTGTTCATATGGAATAAATAAATACCAAATACTGTACTAACCACGACTCGACTGAGCGTGCCCTCGACCGAAGCGCCTTGCGCGGCAGTCGGCTGGTTCAGATGTCTGTCGGTTGTCGACTTCTTGGCGACCGCGCGCTGGCGACGCAATTCCTGGAATAACACAATATGTGGATTAGTTAATGATTAGTAATTAACGGGTATTTATCGCGTTTCTTCTTCTTCCTTTCTTCTTCTTCCTTTCTCGACGTTTCAACAGGTTTGCACTCTGTCGTGGTCACGAGATGACTGAAGAAGAAGAAAGGAAGAAGAAGAAACGCGATAAATACCCGTTAATTACTAATCATTATGTGTTCAGATCGCGTAAGTTTCAAAACAATAAATGTGGATTAGTTGACCTGAAGTACGTAGCGTTTAGGTAAGTATTATAACATAGCCTATGTAGTAGTATTACTTATTATCAGAGATAGGAATAGGTAGTGCAATTTAGGGTCAATGTATGGATCATTAACAAGAACATTATCAATAGTATGGATACGCCCCAAGATTCCGGGAAAAATATCGGGAATGGTTCATGTTAGGCTGTCCGTATTTCGTAAGTTTCTTTTATAAAACTGTATTTTTTTTTACCAACCGTAAGTTGGAGATATTACGGTTCGAACTGTCTAGATAAGCTGTTGATTTTGTAAAAATAATAAATAAAATAAACAAAACGAACGAACTTCGTTACTGTCTAAATCTTTACCTATTTTACTGTTAAGTTCCTGTTATAACTTAACTTTCTCCTATAAGTAAACTATTGTGTGTTCTTTGAGGAATAAAGAATCTATAACCGATTTCTTCGTCTCTTTGGTGCTCTATATGATATAGTAGTAAAATAAATAATAAAAAAGATACCTCTGCTTGTCTGTGTTGCGCCTGCGTCTCCGCGGCCGCCTTAGCGCTCGCCTGTTCGTCGGACCGCGTGTATTCTACGCACGGCATGTTGCTCTGAAACAAACACAATATTATTATTGTTCGTCCATCGTATATTCCAATTTATGTATTTATTATAGGTCTATCGTACATGCTTATATTCCTGGATGTAATGTCGCGTTAGAAAATCTGGTAATGTAATTTTAGCGATGATTTTAGGAATCTCAATAAAATTATATCATCAGCATCACCAGCCTATAATAGTCCACTGCTGGACATCGCACAGAACCAAACCACTGGACGGATCGGACAGAAATTTGGAATGCAGGTAGATGTTATGACGTAGGCATCCGCTAAGAAAGGATTTTGATTAATTCTACCCCCAAGGGGATAAAATAGGGGATGAACGTTTGTATGAAACTTTGTCAATTTTAAACCGATCGGGCTGAGAATTTGCATGCATAAAGCTACTATGACGCAGGCATTCCCTAACGCGAAGCCGCGGGCAAAAGCAAATTTCCCTACATATTTATTCAATTAAATAGATATATCACAAGTCGTATCGTCAATACTCACCCGTATCTGCTTAGTCCTCGGCAGCCGCAGCCGGCTCCGCCCGCCTGCCTTGGCTGCCCGCAGCTCGAGAAAGAGCGGCTCGAGCCGCGTCGAGCCGCGGTAGATCCACTCCGTGCGGTTGTCCTGCTCGAAGTGGATCAGAGCTATCGACGCGTCCACTTGTAACACGCGGGAGGACCACCATTTACCTGGGCAAAGGAAAGGGGTCAAGGGGGTATAGATTTATTTGGGGGTTTACTGGGAATTTTGAGTGGAAGGTAACGAAATCGGTGCGTTCCAGTGTTCTGGGAACATTGGGAGATTGTGCCATCCGAGGAATATTGAACATTGCGTAGATAATCTTCACATTTCGGGTCGCTATTAGCAACTACCTCTTATTTTTTAGATTTAAGTAGTGAAATTTTGATACGTACATACACTTCATGATTTGTATCTAGCCCGAGAAATACAACATTGAGGAGTGTATTAAAAATAAATGTTGAGTGGGTCAAATGGGAACTGTCAGAGGTAAAATGAGAACGTTGTAGGGTCAGGTAATTAGACCGGGAATATACAGTTAATAGGGAATGTTAAATTGGTCAAATGGATATTTATTGTAAGTGTCCAATTGAGACTATTTCCGGTTCAGGTTAAGTATATTGCTAAAATGTTTTAATGGACAATCAAAGAAACTTTTGGGCATCGATTAATAGAAATTCAGGCATTATGTATAAATTATTTGGATAGGACACATAGGAATTTTGCAATTTTTTTTATTCTAAGCTATAGTATTAAGAGTTGTTGTTACTAGGTTGATGCTTAATGTTAGTACATATTTAATTGGTGTTTTTCTTTGTCTCTTTGCCACTGTAATCACAATTTAAATAATTAAAAAAAATAAAAAAAAAAATAAATAAAAAGGGGTCGAATGGGAATATCACGCGGGTTAAAAAACTCACCATTCCACTCAGTGTTGAGCGTCTCCCCTTGCCTCAACCTCACCATAGGCCGCTCCGGGTAACACTTGAGATAGTTCCTCACGAAGTCGTGAATGAAGGGATGAACTTCCTCCCACACCAGCGCGCTGGCCTCGCAGACGAGACGGGTGTCTGCGTGCTGGATGTACTGCGCGTAGCCGTCGTCGAAGAACACCAGGTATCTGGTGGACGGAGACCTTTATTAGCTAAGGAGGTTCGGGTTTTGAGGTCGGTTTCTAATAGCCTTGGTTTTTATGTCCCGGCTTCGCACGGGTATTTAACATCAATTAAATTTTTCAAGCCCAACTTTTTTAAAATATTGTATAGCCTATGTTGATCAGGGAAAATGTAAGTTTTTTATGGTAAAAGAATTTTTCAAATCGGTCGAGTAGTTTCTTGGCCTACATCGCTCCCACGTGCGTCTAGTTTATAATAATTAATGTGAGGCAAAACGGGACAGCACACCCTGTTGCTTTCTCTTTTTTACCAGTACAGGTAAAAAGAGACAGCACATGACGCTTGTATGGAATGGAAGTCGGTGTTAAAAAGTTTTGTATGCATGCGTGAGCCAGTACTCAGATTATTTCTTAGCGAATACAATCATTTCCTCATTGTTTTACGAGAATCTTTCTTTTCGCCCTTCACCTACGTCTTAAACTTACAAGTATTATCAAAAAAACATCATCATCATCACCAGCCTATAATAGTCCACTGCTGGACATAGGCCTCCCCTAATGAGCGCCATATGTGGGGGTTATTGCCCATAATCCCCACGCTGAAAAAACAACATACCTGTAGTTATTGACCGGGTTGGGTACTTCAGCGACTACGCCAGCGTAGTACGCGTCGAGTCGCGCCGACTGCGGGTCTTTGAATAGGGCTATCACTCGCGTACCTGTGGATATGAATAATGGGATCTTTTACACAAGCATTGCTACAGAGACTTAAATGTAAACTTATTTAAGACTAAATTTAAAAAACTTCTATGTGAAAAATGTTACTATAATATTGACGAATTCCTAAATGATGTAATCTAATTGGTAGGTATAATAAATTAAAATCGATAAATTAATACTTTTTCATAAATCTGCTGTTGCTTTGTACAATTAAATTAAGATATGCAGCCATTCTCTAATTATTTTGCACACCAATGTGTATTGGTCGAACATATTGACTCAAAAATTACTATTTGTCACCTTTTTACACATGTTTTGCAAATAAATGACTTTTACTTTTTTTTACTTTTACTTTTACTTATAGGTATATTAATAAATGTAAGTTCAAGAAAAGTTGTTTGACTCTATGTGTAAAAATATATAATAAAATACCAAATGACATAAAATTATTGAACAATTATTTATTTAAAACTAAGTTATGTAGGTGGCTGAAGGATAAGATTTTTTATGATATAGATGATTTTTTTAAAGCTAGAACTTAAGTACCTAATTATGTAGTAGTTATAATTATTGCATGCTAACATAATAGTGAGACATGAGTGCATTATTTATACTGAACACCTTTATACCATGTTTGACGCAATAAATATCTTTGAATTTGAATGTAAACTGCGAACCTAGTTTGTATTGGAAGGAAACGTTTGATCCCTTTAGGCTCCGCATGAAAGGGCACGGATGAATTACCGTACAAACGTAACACCAAAATGATTTGTAATTTGAGCATATTTTCACCATGATCTATTTATATTTAGAATAGTAATTATCTTGGTTCCTATTACCTCATAAGAGGAGGCCTAGAGGTCCAACAGTGGTGTAATACCTATCGATCATGCGTTGCGCAACCAACGGTAAGAAATGCTACGCAGCTGAATGAGTAGGTCTTAGCCAGTTAACATTATATTTTATAAGTATTTTGGAACACATTAATAAATGAGTTTCCTTCAACCTACCCTGCGCAAGTGAGGTTATTACATGGCGACCTTGCCACCTTCGGACCGCCACATCATGGAAGAATAGAAGAAAAACACGCCAACGAATCAAAGAAGAGAAATAACCAGGAAGACACCAGAAACACCAGGATGGGAAAAACTGTCTCCAAGGAAGAAGTGATAATAGCTCAAAACGCCAACGGGGAAGCAAACGCAAGCACCAGCCAGAGTCAAATTGGAGCACTAGGGATTTCCGAGATACTACTTATTACCATTTTAGTACTGATAATCGGCACAGCCGTCTATGTCATCCTCAAACGGTGTAGAAGATCAGCTATCCAAACTCTGAGGAGGGAATTAAACGCAAGCCAAATGAGCGTTATTTCCCGTCCGGAACATACGACTGCATAAGAAACAAGTACGACAAGTGCGAGTGTAACTCGCGCGCCGAGGGTTTTGAACTTTTGTCGTTTAGGTAGGTACGTTTATGACGACCTCTTGGCGCGGTGGGCTTACAACGCAGGAGGTTGCGGTTTGATTCCTGCCTCGGGACTAATATTTGTAGGATCTTCAGATTATTTGTTCGGGTGTTCTAGTCCTTTTCTGTACACAAAAATAAATCATCTAATGATACTTATACTTTATTAAGTATAACAGCTATCGTAGTAATACCAATAACAAGCTTTGCTTAGCTTGTGGGTAAATGATACTGTGTGGATTATCTAGGATACATATCTCTTCTCAAAAATTTTGAGAACAACGGTTTTGGTGCGCTGTGGAACTACTATTACAGTTACTACAGAGATTAGAAGTAGGTAAGTGGGTTGGTACCTACAATTATTTTTTCGACTTTTTTCAACGTATTTCACTAAGTATGAAACTTAGACGATTTTCAAAACCTGTTTTGAATAGTCAAAATCCATACCTTTGATTTGATATTACTCTCAATGAAATAGACCCCATTGTATGAAAATTCGTTTTTTGACCATACATATTTCAAAAAGTATTATTTTTACAGACTTCTCTATATTTTTCCTGTAAAATATAGATCCATATCTACAAACACTTGGTACATATCACATCGATCGTTCTGCAATCTTCGGAGATAAGGGGGGGTACCGGTCAAATTTTCAACCTTTTTCAAAATATATCAAAAAGTATAAAATCTACCGAAATTTCAAAAACTGTATTGGAATGTACAAACCAATACCTTTCATTTGATACCCAACTCGGTGGGGTAGTCACCCCTTCAGAAATTTTTCCCGCCCTTTTTTGACTATATTTCAAAAAGTATTATTTTTACAGACTTCTCTATATTTTTCCTGTAAAATATAGATCCATATCTACAAACACTTGGTACATATCACGTCGATCGCTCTGCAATCTTCGGAGATAGAGGGGGGGGAACGGTCATTTTTTTGACCTTTTTCGAAATATTTTAAAAAGTTTAAAATCTACCAAAATTTCAAAAACTATTTTGAAATCTACAAACGAGTACCTTTCATTTGATACCACTTTTGACTTTGTACGTTCCATTTAAAATTTCGATTTCAAAATTTGTATGGAAAATCTTCATTTTGATTTTTCATTTATTTTCATTAATTTTTCTATAAATATGTGCGGGCGCACAAAATGTATTATTAATTCAAATTTCAAGTCAATAGCTGCAGTAGTTTCTGAGATATTAAGGATTCAAAACACAAAACAGACCCAAAGCGATTTCATAAGGGTTTTGCAACCGATGGCAAAACCCTAAAAAGAAGAACAATTGTTGGAGGAGTCAGGGACAATGCCCGGCTCGAAAGGTGCGGTGTCCAGGGATTACTATTATAGGCTGATGATGATTTTACTAGCGGTCCGCCCCAGCTTTACGTATTCACATGGTAAGTATATAAACCTGTTGGCTTTGCATGCTGTAAGCTAATCATGTCAGTGTTCATTCTAATTCAATTTATACTAATACTAGCAGCCCGCCCCGGCTTCGCACGGGTATTTTAAAGAATTTTAAGTTCTTACATACACACGTTAGCTAAGGTAGTTTATTATTGAAGTTTTCATAGGGATCACTAACTTTAAAAATATTCTATAGCCTATGATTATCATTCCTAGGATGATTTTTTTCCAAAAAGGTCTAGTAGTTTCGGAACTTATTCAATTCAGACCACAAACAAACAATAAAACCTCTCCTTTTTAAAATTGTACCTTTACCTCCTTTACTTATATAAAGAAAAACAGGGAGAACTTTATTTTTTGGCATTGGCTTTTCTCTCGCACCGCTGCTATATCGCCTACATCGATCGTTTTTCTGAGCCTACATCGCATGGTTCCAATCTTGAAGTTTTTATATTTTTTGACATTGAGTTTCCTCTCGCACCCTCAGAACTCGCACCCCAGTAACGAATTGTGATGTCTATGACAATCCATAACTGACACTGGCGGAGTCGTCGTAGCAAAAGCGGTGCCATAAAAAAAGAAGTTGAAGTTGAGTCACAGCAAAAGCGAGCAGCGCAAAAAAGAAAAAAAAATAAGTTGATGTATATCGCTATGGTTTTATTATTGAAGTTTTTATACGGATCTCTAACTTTTTTGAAAATATTTTATAGCCTATGTTCATCACGGAAATTTTAGGATTCTTATGGTGGAAGAATTTTTCAAATTGGTCCAGTAGTTTCGGAGCCTATTCAATTCAAACAAACAAACAAACAAACAAACATACAAACAAACAAACAATCAAATCTTTCCTCTTTATAATATTAGTATAGATATAGATTATAAAGAGGAAAGATTTGATTGTTTGTATATTTGTTTGTTTGAATTGAAAAGGCTCCGAAACTACTGGACCGATTTGAAAAATTCTTTCACCATTAGAATCCCTAATATTCCGTGATGAACATAGACTATAGAATATTGAAGTTAGGGTTCCGTATTAATTTTCCATTTTTGTTAAATACCTGTGCGAAACCGGGGCGAACCGCTAGTATAACATATCTATAAACCATGTTACGCAAAACGTGAAATTTTAAGTTAGGTAGGTACATAATTATAGAAAATATTAAGACAATTATGCTTCTTTACAAGGAGGGGTCTGATGGGAAGGGGTCCAATGGGAATGTACTTACCGATAGTGTACCTCACTTCACACGGGTCGCTGTAGGCGAGGCATCGCGCCGCCAGTACTTTGCACGAATTCTTTACTTTATGTTCGAACTTCACTCGGCATTGGGTGAATGGTTGCTGTAAACGAAAATAAACTCTATTACGGTGTGTTAGGTCATATAAAGGAGATTGGATAAAAATATTAAGAGGATATCGTGTAATTATTTCCTTAGATGCTTTTGATTAGCAATGAGAAATCCAGGAAAATATCACTTTAAATAAAAGCTGTGAAACCTAAAATAAAATCGAATTTCTGCCATTTGCTGCTTTGATAATTATTAGTGTTCTTTTGGTTTACCATATACAGGGCGTCCCACGGCTATGCCACATGGAGGGAAAGTACGTTAATTATTGTAGATGGAAAATTTTACTCAAAGAAAACATTATATTAATTTAAAAAACAATTTTTACTGCATTCACAGATTTTTAATTAGTTACATAGTTGAACGGGGAATCGATCCCGCTACACGAGAAAAATATATACCCTGAATTTATCACACGGATCGAAAAGCTTCATCATAGGATTATTTTTGTTAAATAACATAGTATCAGAATTAAAAGGAAGACCATAAAGCCGCATTGCGATGGACTATGGATCTTCACTTTCCATCAGGTGAGATCGTGGTCAAACGGAGGTCTATCAGTTATAAAAAAAAAAAAAAAAAAAAACTAAATAACTTACGCCTCTTTGGCTCAGGATTCGGCTAGATTTGTTGAATACAATCAACAAACATTTGTACATAGCAAATAGCAAGCTTATAAGATTTGTATTTGATTAATTACTAGCTGTTTGCCATTCGGATTTATTCCCCCAATCATGAGGACCATAGTGCCCTGTCTTAGTTTGCCGCATATCATCTAGCTAGATCGTCATGCTACCTGGCCGGCCGTCCTACACTATGTTTGCCGAGTCGTGGTCTCCACTCAAAAACACCTTAGTTATTACAGCAGCGCCCTCTGCAGAACAACTCCACTGAACTGCGATCCCCAACCCGCCCAGCGTGGGGATTATAGGCAATAACCCCCAAAATGATCAATAATGCCACCTATGGCGCTCATTAGGGGAGGCGTAGAGGTCCAGCAGTGGACTATTATAGGCTGATGATGATGTATACTCACAGAGGGCGACGGCTCCTGCAGAATCTCCAATATTTTCGCTTTATTCCACGTCCCGAATGCATTCCTCATCGCGTATATCGACATGCCTGTAAATTAAGAATAAAGAAATATACTAATATTATAAAGAGGAAAGATTTGATTGTTTGTTTGAATTGAATAGGCTCCGAAACTACTGGATAGATTTGAAAAATTATTTCAACATTAGAATCTTATATTTTCCCTGATGAACATTATGTAGAAATAGGTTCCTGTGTGAGCCAAATAGACATGTTTCTTTCTTTCTATGAATAGATTATTTAAAAAAAGTTAGGGGTCCGCATGAAAGCAGTGAAACCCAACGTATTTAGTGTATATATTTTCAGAAAATTGTTTGTTTGTTTGAACTGAATAAGCTCCAAAACTACTGGACCGATTTGAAAATAATTATTAGTACTATTTTAACGGGTATTTATCGCGTTTTTTTTATTTGAAAAATTATTTCATTATTAGAATCCTAAATTTTCCGTGTTGAACATAGGACAATATTAACCAAAAAGTTAGGGATAGCTAAATACTACGAGTATTCTAATAGAAATAATAGCAGTAGGTACAAGGTGAAAATATGCTCAAGTTACAAATCATTTTGGTATTACGTTTGTATGGGGAATTCATCCATCGCCGTCGTGTTAAGTGTACTAGATTGGTGTGCACTGGGTCTTAGACGTGCATGTGTGTGTGAATAAAGCGGTTGCACGACGGCCATCTTGTCTATACTAATATTATAAAGAGGAAAGATTTGATTGTTTGTATGTTTGTTTGTTTGTTTGTTTGAATTGAATAGGCTCCGAAACTACTGGACCGAGTTGAAAAATTATTTCACCATTAGAATCCTTAATTTTCCGTGATGAACATAGGCTATATAATATTTTCAAAAAAGTTAGGGATCCGCATGAAAAAATCAATAATTGTACCGTGGGCTGTATATTCAACCTCTTTTTCTATTATGGCGCGTCAGAATAGAAAAAGAGGTTGTATAGCGCACGGTGCTTGCTTTTTCTCTACGGCCAGTGTCAGTTTTGGAATGTTGAGTCAATGTCAAAAACCCTAATGCTGTTAAAAAAGTAAAGATCCGTATGAAAACTGTGAAACCTATCGTTTTAGTATGTATAATTTCTGAAATTTTTGTTTAATACCCGTGCGAAGCCGGGGCGGGCTGCTAGTTTTTTATATAATTACGTATAGATAAACAAATATAAAATATCTTTATTGCATCCAATACGACCTCTGTGGCTTGGTGGCTTGGGGGTTCGATTCCCGCCTTAGTACAAATATTTGTACGATCTGCAGATGTTTGTTCAGGGCGTCCTGGTCGTTTTCTATGCATAATAAAATTGTATTATGTATATCAGTCATCTAGCTAGTACCCATAACAAAAGCTCTCTGCTTAGCTTGGGGCTAGATGATGCTGTGTGGATTGTTCAGCATTATTTATCCAATAAAATAACTTATATATACCTGTATGCAAGGGTGGTTTAACCAATTCTCCGTGCGGCGGCAGCGAAGCGGGGGCCGATTCAGCTGATAGCTTCACAACTGATATGTCTTTCTGGAATTCAATCATGAAACATTAATAAATATACATACACACCAATAATAATAATGCTGGACAAATCACACAGAATTAGTCCCAAGCTAAGCAGAGCTTGTGTTATGGGTACTAGATGACTGATAATACAGAACACATTATTATATTACATAGATAGATATTTTTTATTATGCATAGAAAACGACCATAACACCCTGAACAAATATCTGCAGATCGTACAAATATTTGTCCCGAGGCGGGAATCGAACCCGCAACCTCCTGCGTCGCAGGCGGATCTACAACCACCGCGCCACAGAGGTCATCAAATAGATATATAGATATAGATAAATAGATATTTTTATTATACATAGAAAACGGCTAGAACAATTAACAATTTTTTTGTCAAGCCCTGAGACGAATCAGGCTAATAAAATAAAAATATTTCAAAAGATATTAAATAATTATTTAACCCTTACTCCTTACTCTCCTTACATATCTAGTTCTAGTCGTTTTCTATGCGTTTTCTACCAGCTCTCGTTTTCTAGCAGCTGGTCGGTATCTGTCGCAGCGCATCAGCATTGCCATACAGCGAGGCAATGCAGCCAGCGTCTTGGGGACACTTCCGACTGGTATTGACATGGATCAGTTGAACTACCTGTAGTTTGTTCGCAACAGTCTGCAGTTAGCTCAATTGTTTCAATTGTAAATAATAGTTGTTATTTAGTTAGATAATTGTAATTTTCTTTGTCAATAAAGACTTTCTGCCGTTTTAAAAAAAATAAGACAAAAAAATAGTTTAAGATATACTTACGTCTTCCTCCATCTTGCTATTATCAATTGGGCCCTGAAAGAAAGTACAATATAAAATAAATAATAAATCAATGAATGTTAATGTTGAACTACCTGTAGTTTGTTCGCAACAGTCTGCAGTTAGCTCAACTGTTTCAATTTTAAATACTAGTTTTTATTTAGTTAGATCATTTAAATTTTATTTGTTAATAAAGGCTTTTTGTCCTTTAAAAAAAATTAATGTTAAAGTTTAAGTATGAACTTGAATTGTCACTACATAGAATAAAACAAAGTTTCCGCTATCTGTCCCTAGGTATGCCTAGATCTTTAAAACTACGGAACGGATTTTGATGCAGTTTTGAATATATAGTTATTCAAGAGGAAGGTTTTAAGGACTATAGAATAAATAAATAAATATAAATAATGCCGGACAATCCATACAGCATTATCTAGCCTCAAGCTAAGCAGAGCTTGTGTTATGGGTACTAGATGACTGATATACATAATATGTACAAGATTATTACATATATATAGATATTTTTTATTATACCTAGAAAACGACCATAACACCCTGAACAAATATCTGCAAATCATTCAAATATTCGTCCCGAGGCGGGAATCAAACCGCCACCTCCTGCGTTGTAAGCGGACCTTGGCCCACCGCGCCAAGACGTCGTCAATATACGTACCTACCTATACTACAAAAGTTCAAAACCCTCGGCGCGCGAGTTACACTCGCACTTGTCGTACTTGTTTTTAATAGATAGAGTGATTTAAGAGGAAGGTTTTTGTACCAGCATTGCACCCGAGCGAAGCCGGCAGCCTTGTTGTCTAACTTGAAATACATCACCAGTGAACTTCAAACCGATCACCAGTTGTAGACCCAGTCAGAATGTTGTCGGTATTGTCTAAGCCTCTAAGGTATTCAACTGGTCTTCGGTTTCAGCTATTTACACAATACGAAAGTGACAATCGAAGTCCAGGCTACGTTTGAAATGCCAATCTGAAGCCGATTACGATTACCAGTTGAGTTAGACAATAGAGCCGCAGGTCGCTGGTTACGAAAAATTGTATTTCTTGTATTACCAGTTTCTCTTTATCCGGTGAGTCTACGGCTTGCTTCTTCGCCGGCGGGTCGGAGAGCGTCGACGTAGGTCTACGTTTAGGGTAGCGGTTGCTTGTTGGTTCCGTTGTAGCCTGGAATATACATATTTTACTATTTACGAATTCATTATAAATGTGGGTTAAAACACAAACAGGTTCGTAGTTAACCCGCCTAAATGCATAAATGTGTTAAATACGGTCATAGACTGGAACATAAACATTTTACTATAAAAAGTATCTTAGTTTGACGAATTCATTATGAATGTGGATTAAAACACGAAATAGGTTCGTAGTTAACCCGCTTACATTCTATGGAACATAAATATGTTAAATAAGTTCATAGACTGGAACAAAAATATTTTACTATAAGAACTTTCGTAGTATGACGAATTTATTATGAAAGCGGGTTAAAACACAAAATAGATTCGTAGTTAACCCGCTTAATCTCATATGGGAACATAAAATGTTTACCAAATTGTTCAAACTACAATTTTTTAGAAGTTTGTTTTAGCATAGATTCAAATCAAATAGCTCACATGTGCGCAAAACTTCTTATTTACTATCTAAGTTACTTGAGCCTAGAAAATAGTATAAAACGGATTCATTTAGTTAGAGTAACCTTATAATCAGGGATCGGAATAGGTAGAGTTTTTAAGTACCTAATGACGTAAAAAGCCAAGGATAACATAACATGGATATGCCTTTTTAATCCCTGAATCGGGAATTGATAAAAATATGCCAAATTTGGTCAAAAATTCAACAAGAATATGCTTTTTCGACCAAATTCGCATTTTCTCTGAATATCAAATTTCGACAAATGAAGTATTTGGTTAAAAGGTAAATTAATTTTTTTCTGCTGAATTGTACACAAACATACTGACAATGGTTTGAGTACAGCTTCAATGTAAGCCGAGCTTGTGTTATAAATACTAGATGGCTAAATTAATGAAATAGAAAATTCTGTTCATAATAATAATAAATAAATAATGCTGGACAATCCACACAGCATCATCTAGCCCCAAGCTAAGCTAAGCTATTTCATCTAAATAGAATTTGTCTTTTTCAGTTACACAGTTATTCAGTTCACATACAATTTACAAAATAGTTTCCTATAAAGTTATTATTCGACTAGCGGCCCGCCCCGGCTTCGCACGGGTATTAAACGAAAATTTCAGAAATTATACACACTAAACACGATCGGTTTCACAGTTTTCATACGGATCCCTTACTTTTTGTAACAGCATTGGGATTTTTGACATTGACTCGACACTCCATAGCTGACACTGGCCGTAGAGAAAAAGCAAGCAACGTGCGCTATACAACCTCTTTTTCTATTCTGACGCGCCATCATAGAAAAAGAGGTTGAATATACTATACAGCCCACGGTTCAATTATTGAATTTTTCATGCGGATCCCTAACTTTTTTGAAAATATTATATAGCCTATGTTCATCACGGAAAATTAAGGATTCTAATAGTGAAAGAATTTTTAAACTCGGTCCAGTAGTTTCGGAGCCTATTCAATTCAAACAAACAAACAAATAAACAAACATACAAACAATCAAATCTTTCCTCTTTATAATATTAGTATAGATGAATCAATGTTATGGGAGCCCTATGTCTGTGGACTGACATCGGCTGATGATGATTAATACTATTTCAGGTAAACAACAAAATAAGTAAAATACAAAAGACTCTCCTTACCTCAACATCCTTTTCTGTGTGAGAGTACTGAAAATAAAAGAAAATCATTAAAATAACTTTGTATTGTAGAGTTTTATCTGTATTTGTAGAGATTTATATTTGTTTAAATGTGTCTCAATAAATAGATTTATATCTGAGGTCTTTTATACAATAACACTATTATGTATAAGTAAAGTAGACTAGGTATATGTAAATAATCAAATAGTAAAAGAACTGAAAGGAGTATCACGCTCTTACCGACAACAGCGATCTCTACCAAACAACGTTCAATATACTGATACTTACCTCCACTATGTGGTACTGTTTTTGTTTGTTTATTTTATACTTTTTTACCTGTGTCTCAATAAATGATTTTCTACTCTATTCTACTCTATTCTACTCTACTATTCTCTACTTTACTATTATCTTCTCTACTCAACTCAACAACATCAGCCTATATAGTCCACTGCTGGACATAGGCCTCCCCTAATGAGCGCCATATGTGGCATTATTCATCATTTGGGGGTTATTGCCCATAATCCCCACGCTGGGCATGCGAGTTGGGGATCGCAGTTCGGTGGAATTGTTCTACGCTGCTGCCCGACCTTGGTGTGTTTCCCTACTCAACTCAATTCTACTCTATTCAACTCTACTCTAGAGTAGAATACTCTACTCATAGTACTGAAAGGAGTGTCGTGTATGACGATGCCGCCGCCGAGGTGTTTCTTCTCCGGTTTGTAGTCCTTGTAGAAGTCGGACGATCTACTCTACTGTACTCTACGCAACTCTACTCTTCTCTACTCTGCTATTCTCATCTCAACTCTAATCTACGCTATTCTACTCTTCTTTACTCTTCTCTACTCAACTCTACTCTACTAAACTACTCTACTATTCTCTTCTCTCCTCAACTCTATTCTACCCTACTCTACTCAACTCTATTCTACCCGTCTCTACTATTATCTTCTCTACTATTCTCTACTCAACTCTACTCTACTAAACTACTACTATTCTCTCTTCTTCTCTATTCTACGCTACTCTACTGTACTCTACTCACAGAACTGAAAGGAGTGTCGTGTATAACGATGCCGCCGAGGTGTTTCCTCTTCGGTTCGTAATCCTTGTAGAAGTCTGTGCGTATCGCGTCCGTCTTCATTTGGCATTCGTTTAGCATCGCGTCCAGTTCTTTGGCGCCAGCTGAAAGAAGGCACGAATAAATAAAATAAATAAAAATATTCTAATCAAACATTGATAAATAAAATAAATATATAAATCATACTGGTCCAATAAAGTAAGATCTCCTATCTATACTGATATTATTAAAAATTATTTCACCATTAGGATTCTAATGGTGAAAGAATTTTCCAAATCGGTCCAGTAGCTTCAAAACCTCTTCAATTCTAACAGACAATCAATATTTTCCTCTTTATAATACAGGGTTACAGGAAGATGATTAATAACCTCTTAAAAGCGATTTGGGTAGATCAAGATTAGCAACTTGTGTTATATGACTTTTGCCAAAACGTACACAGACAACCCTTTTATTAACAACCCCTTTCTTTCTTCGCTAAATACCGACACACAAGCATAGAGATTAGAAGATCAAAAATGGAAATTTACTTATAAATTTTTCTGAATGGAAATAATCATCAAGACCACTGGAGTAAGTGCGCCAGTTGGGCGAACTCCAACCAGGGGAGACCTCCCCCTGTTCCCAGTTGGGGGAATCCACCTTCCACTCCCAAAATCTATTCTATTCTATTCAAGTTACGTTACCTTCAATCTGTTCCAGCTCCGCCATCAAGTAAGCCTCGGTTTGCTTCAGTCGTCGGTCCATCTCGTATTTCTGCCAGACCTTATCGAACCCATCCACGAGATTCTCTAATAAAAACCTGTGGACAATATCATTATCATGTTATAGTGCGCGGTCCCCGATAGCCCTAAACAATCGAACCTTAAAGAAATGTAAGAATTGAATCCTACAGAAATTTAAGAAACGAACCCTAAGGAAATGTAAGAATTGAACCCTAAAGTAATGTAAGAATTGAACCCTAAAGAAATGTAAGAATCGAAACCCAAATAAACAAGCGTGTGACTCACTTTACTTCCTCTTCCCGACAGCCCTAAACAATCGAACCCCGAAGAAACAAGCGCATGACTCACTTAGCCCCCCTTTCCCCGATAGCCTTAAATAATTAAACGCTAAATCAATATAAGACACGCTTCCCCCCCCCCCTCGATACCCCCAAACAAATAAGCGCGCGACTCACTTAGCTTAGCACTTCTCCCCGATAGCCTTAAAGAAATATAAGAATGGAACCCTAAAGAAACAATCGTGAGACTCACTCCCCCCAATACCCCCCAAACAAACAACCCCTCGACTCACTCTGCCCCCCGCTCCCCGATCCGCTCCGAGTCGTCTACGGGCCCCTCCTCCTCGTCCGAGTCCGAGATCTCGACGAGCTGGTGCGCCGGCGTCTCCATCTCCAGGCTCAGCAGCGGCCGCAGGTCCTTGATGCCGTTCACCAGCGCCTGGTAAAGATAAAGATGAAGATATAGATGAAGATAAACACCAGCGCCTGGGACCGACAACGTAGCTCATGATGTTACAAACTGAAAATCAGCGTCGACTCGCACGCACTCTTGCGGCTGAACATTTAGCTGAGTTTGATCCTTTTTGGCTATTGCGGGCTCAGCAAGGACTTTCTTGTATACCCATAGTAGGTGGAAACAAGGTGTAAATAGATATTGTATTGTAGTATATTTTTGTAGGTAGGTAGGTATACATATATAATATATTTGTGTTATTAGTATAAGTAACATCGAGTTCGTAATAGTTTTTTGATTCATTATGTATGTTTGTCTTCTTCTTCATATTGTATACCTATGTCTGTCTTAATGTAATTCTGTGCTGTTCCTGTGTAGCTGAATAAATATATCTTTATCTTTATCTTTACATGATCACTATACATATACAAGACTAGCGGCCCGCCCCGGCTTCGCACGGGTATTAAACAAAAATTTCAGAAATTATACACACTAAAACGATGGGTTTCACAGTTTTCATACGGATCTTTACTTTTTTTAACAGCATTGGGGTTTCTGACATTGACTCGACATTCCAAAACTGACACTGGCCGTAGAGAAAAAGGAAGCACCGTGCGCTATACAACCTCTTTTTCTATTCTGACGCGCCATAATAGAAAAAAAGGTTGAATATACAGCCCACGGTTCAATTATTGAATTTTTCATGCGGATCCCTAACTTTTTTGAAAATATTATATAGCCTATGTTCATCACGGAAAATTAAGGATTCTAATGGTGAAAGAATTCTTTTACTCGGTCCAGTAGTTTCGGAGCCTATTCAATTCAAACAAACAAACAAACAATCAAATCTTTCCTCTTTATAATATTAGTATAGAATAAGAGGGACTGCTAGTTCATTATTCACGGATCACAATAAACCATTTTAAGGACAGAATATCCAGCTGTGATAGCTAATCTTAAGCTACAACCCGCCTCACCTGACTTCGCTCGGTCGCCCTCTCCGCACACTCCCGGCAGGCGGCGCCACTGCGGCGCGCGAGTGAATAGTACGCGATGGTGCCGCGCGATGCTTTCGTTAAGACCCCACTAGTGGTCTTACAGTGGGGGTTGATGCACTTGCGGGACTTCGGCGGGGTGGGGGGTTCTGAGGAGTTCTCTGTAATCAAAATATTAATTAAGTAATAATATTATTGCCGTATGGCGTATTCACCACCCTCTCTCCCCGTGGATGTCGTAAGAGGCGACTAAGGGACATACACCGGGGGCGGGCAGCAGCGCCCTCTGCAGAACAACTCCACCGAACTGCGATCCCCAACCAGCATGCCCAGGGTGGTGATTATGGGCAAAAACCCCCAAATGATGATCAATGCCATCTATGGCGCTCATTAGGGGAGGCCTATGTCCAGCAGTGGACTATTATAGGCTGTTGATGATGATGTATCAACTTCTTATTTTACCTTTTTCATCTGGTTGCGGTACTTCTTCAACCTTCTTTTCCTCTTCTTCATCAGAGTCGATGTTGAAGACCTCGTCCTTAGGTTTCTTTTCTGATGCACTCTGAGGAACATAATATAAATAAATTATTAAACTAATATTATAAAGAGGAAAGATTTGATTGTTTGTATTAATTGAATAGGCTCCGAAACTAAAGAATCCATTTGAAAAATTCTTTCACCATTAGAATCCTATATTTTCCGTGATGAACATAGTATATAGAATATTATCAAAAAAAAAAACTAAATAGCAACGGAGGTTTTCAAGAAGTTTTTATAACTTACTGTAGTCTCAGGAATTTGTAGAGACTCGAGATTTTTGGTAGCCGACTTGATGGTCACCTCACTAGTGTTGATTTTAGGCTGGAACAGGTTTTTAAGTATTTTATTAAAGTAAATCATTTATTTAAGGCAACATCATCATCACCTCATCATTAGCTTATAATATCCCAACTGGACATAGGCATACCCTAATGAGCGCCATAGATGGCATGATTTATCATTTGGGGTTATTGCCCATAATCCCCACGCTGGGTATGCGGGTTGGGGATCGCATTCGGTGGAGTTGTTCTGCAGAGGGCGCTGCTGCCCGCCCCCCCGCTGTGTTTCCCTTAGTCGCCCTTAGGACACCCACGGGAAGAGTTGGGGTGGTGAAATTCTATGCCGGCACCACACGGCAGTGTGTGTGTATGTGTGTGCGTGTGTGTGTGTGTGTGTGGGGGGGGGGGTGTGGGGGTGGGTGTTAATCCAAGCTTCCTCCTTGCAGTGCGGCCGTGTGACAGCTAAACATTACATAGGTAAATTACATTAAAACAAGTACGACAAGTGCGAGTGTAACTCGCGCGCCGAGGGTTTTGAACTTTTGTCGTTTAGGTAGGTACGTATATGGCAACCTCTTGGCGCGGTGGGCTTACAACGCAGGAGGTGGAGGTTTGATTCCTGCCTCGGGACTAATATTTGTAGGATCTTCAGATTATTTGTTCGGGTGTTCTAGTCCTTTTCAGTACACAAAAATATATCATCTAATGTGATACTTATACTTTATTAAGTATAACAGCTATCGTAGTAATACCAATAACACAAGCTTTGCTTAGCTTTTGGGTAATTGATACTGTGTGGATTATCTAGGATACATACCTATTTCTTCTCAAAAATTTTAAGAACAACGGTTTTGGTGCGCTGTGGAACTCCTATTACAGTTACTACAGAGATTAGTGGGTAGGTAAGTGGGTTGGTACCTACAATTTTTTTTCGGCTGTTTCAACCTATTTCACTAAGTATGAAACTTAGACGATTTTCAAAACCTGTTTTGAATTGTCGAAATCCATACCTTTGATTTGATATTACTCTCAATGAAATAGCCCCCATTGTATGAAAATTAGTTTTTTGACCATATTTCAAAAATTATTATATTTACAGACTTCTCTATATTTTTCCTGTAAAATATAGATCTGTATCTACAAACGCTTAGTACATTTTACATCAATCATTCTGCAATCTTCGGAGATAAGGGGGGGGGATGGTAAATTTTTTGACCTTTTTCAAAATATTTCGAAAAGTATAAAACTTATCGAAATTTCAAAAACTGTATTGGAATTTACAAACCAGTACCTTTCATTTAATACCCAACTCGGTGGGGTAGTCACCCCTTTAGAAATTTTTCCCGCCCTTTTTTGACCATATTTCAAAAAGTATTATTTTTACAGATTTCTGTATATTTTTCCTGTAAAATATAGATCAATACCTACAAAAACTTGGTACATATCAAATCGATCGTTCTGCAATCTTCGGAGATAGAGGGGGGGTACCGGTCAATTTTTCGACCTTTTTCAAAATATATCAAAAAGTATAAAATCTATCGAAATTTAAAAAACTGCATTGGAATGTACAAACCAATACCTTTCATTTGATACCCAACTCGGTGGGGTAGTCACCCCTTCAGAAATTTTTCCCGCCCTTTTTTGACCATATTTCAAAAAGTATTATTTTTACAGACTTCTCTATATTTTTCCTATAAAATATAGATCAATACCTACAAACACTTGGTACATATCACGTCGATAGCTCTGCAATGTTCGGAGATAGGGGGGAGGGAACGGTCATTTTTTTGACCATTTTCAAAATATTTTAAAAAGTATGAAATCTACCGAAATTTCAAAAACTATTTTGAAATCTACAAACGAGTACCTTTCATTTGATACCACTTTCGACTTTGTAGGTCGTATTTAAAATTTCGATTTCAAAATTTGTATGGAAAATCTTCATTTTGATTTTTCATTTATTTTCATTTATTTTCCTATAAATATGTGCGGGCGCACAAAATGTATTATTATTTCAAATTTCAAGTCAATAGCTGCAGTAGTTTCTGAGATATTAAGGATTCAAAACACAAAACAGACCCAAAGCTATTTCATAAGGGTTTTGCAACCGATGGCAAAACCCTAAAAAGAAGAGAGTTACAAACTCACCACCTTATGGGAAGTTGCTTTAGGTACACTAATAACGACCTCGTCTTTATTGCTGCGCATAGCGGAAGTGCCGCCCTCAGCCCCGGAAGTCAACATAACGTCCACTTCCGCCGGAACCTTCACGGAGACTAGATCTTTAGCTTCCGGATTTGATATTTCTTCGACATCTGTGGAAATATATAAATCAAATAATAATTTATTATCTACCATAGGTAAAATCTATACTAATATTATAAACAGGAAAGATTTGATTGTTTGTTTGTTTGAATTGAATAGGCTCCGAAACTACCGGACCGATTTGAAAAATTCTTTTATAATCAATTATAATCCTCAATTTTCCCTGATGAACACAGGCTATAGAATATTTTCAAAAAAATTAGGGATCCGCATAGAAAATTGATTTTTTGTTAAATAAACGGCATAAACATGAGAGACCTAAGCCCATCAGTGGACCAAAACGGCTGATGATGAAAATATACACCCATAAGTGCAGATCGTCACATTTGTCTCGAAGCGGGATTCGAACCCGCTAACCAATAACAGCTGATGATTATGATAATGAATACCCAATACCACCTCAGTCTCATTTATCTCGGGAATCGAACCCGCTATCTCCTGAATAGTCTCCGCTACGCCACAGAGGTCGTCCTGATGATGTAATAATTGACTCACCATCAGAATCCGATGAACCTTCCACTTCAACACAAGTCAGGACTTTGGAGGAAGCCACCGCGGGCGGTCTTAAATCTGAAACCATCATCAATATCAGCTCATATCGACGACCTCTGTGGCGCGGTGGGCGAAGGTCCACCTGCGACGCAGGAGGCTGCGGGTTCGATTCCGAGACAAAAATTTGTACGATCTGCATATATTTGTTAAGGGTGTTCTGGTAGTTTTCTATGTATAACAAAAAATATCGATGTAATAATATTGTATTATGTATATCAGTCATCTAGTACCCATAACACAAGGTCTGTTAAGCTTGGGGCTAGGGCTAGGATTATCCGGCATTATTTATTTATTTATATTAGTCCACTGCTGGACATAGACCTCCCTAAAGACATCATTCACTATTGTTGGGGGGAGCACGGTCATTGAGTGCTGATTATAAGAAGTAAGTTTTCTTTAAAATATTTTTAGGAACTTCCTTAAAAACGAGATTTCCTTGTCGATTCTTCCACGAGTAGTGTTGAAGGGGTCTATTCTAACGTCGAACGCTTTAGGTTCCAAGATGTCTCTACAACATACCCGCAAAGTTTCCAAGCACTTTCTCCAATATATTGGTGATTTTCTCCGGTTTTTCATCTTTTTGTCCGTCGGTTTGTCCGTCCGCATCTATTATTTCAGATACCTCCTTCTGCAATAAGGGTTTGATTTTAGTTTATTAATGCACAAACAATATACAATATTATTAAAATTAATAATATATTAATTTTATTATTAAAATTAATAATATATTATGGGAATGTAGGTATAAACCAATCAAGATGCCTCATAGTCATAAATGAAAAAAATAATAAATCAATAATATCAAAATAATATAATTAATAATAATAATATAATTAATAACTCATAATTTTAAAACTATAAAGATTGGTCAAGGGTGAAGAAATTGACTATTGACATGTATCTAAATCACATTAAACTTAGATTTAGATAGGCAAAACAAAAATTGTATTAGACACAAGTTATATTATGAATGTACTAGTGGTTGCTTTTTCACTTCTTCCACTAGTGGACAAAAAATTGAAGTGAAGAGAAATCATTAACAAATTATAATTATTTGTATGAAATTTGACTCGTCTAAGTGCTTATTTTATAAGCCTAAAGAAATGTTATTGAATTTGAATCTGAATCTGAAAATCCTGTTTTTTGCAATTTTCTCAGTCAAACAAATTATTTAGAACAGCAGATGAGAAGTTTGACGCACATTTCAATGATTATTATACTTTAAGGTGGTTCGTTCTCCTTGTTTAGGCATAGCTTCGCCAATAGATGGCGCTGACTTTCAATTTGTGGTTTTTTATTGTTTTCTTATTAAACTATGCATATTATTTAAAAGTGATACATTTGCCGCAGATAACGACCTACAACAATACCAAAAACAGTAATTTATTTGTAAAATTAAGCTCACATGGCTCAACAACATCAGCCTATATCAGTCCACAGCTGGACATAGCCTCCCCTAATGCGCGCCATAGGTGGCGTTATTTCATCTGGGGGTTATTGCCCATAATCCCCACGCTGGGCATGCGGGTTGGGGATCAACATCACATGGCTTATATTTGGGAAAATACAAATGTATGAAAAACGGATGACCTTAAGACCTTTAGACCTCGAAGGTCTAAAACATAAGAGATTACCTTTCCGTCAGTCGGTGGGTTAGACTCATCTGTATCTCCCAAGTCTTCCAGCATTTGGCTGCTGGATTCTGAAACAAAATAAACATATTATTATAGTAACTATCGGATAACGAGCTCGTTACAGCTTTAGAAATATGTTTACTTAAGTACATTAATTAAGTGTGATTGTTGTTATCCCTAAGAAAGAAAAGGAAAAATAAAAATTATAATATTTTTTTTTTTTAAATAAATATTGTACAGCTTACGTTACATGCACACCAAATGCTCTATTATCATTTACTCACAATAATTAATCAGAGTCACAATCTTAATGAATTCAAATTGAAAGTTTTAAAAATATCTAGATATTTTTAATTTTATAAATAGGCTAGCGCCGCCGCTCTGTGTGACAGTAGAGTACCGTCATAGTACAACACAGTTCGGCGCTATAGCGCGGCGTCAATTAGCGCCCTGACGCGGCGTAATAACGCGTTCTGTTTGGTAAAGCCTTTAAGAGTTCACTCACACATAGGTATAACACCACGCTTACCATCATAAGGATCGAAATCTTCATCGTCATCATTTTCATCAGCCTCCAATTCCTCAGGCTCCTCGTCCTCATCATCAATGTCATCGTCCATCACCCTTGATGATTCTGCCAGAAGCCCTGTAAATATAGTTACATAGTGTTAAACAAAAAACTTAAAAACAGTATACAGGGTGTCCCGTTGCTATCCTTATGGAGGGAAAGTACCTTAAATATTGTAGACTAGCAGTCCGCCCTGCAGCCTTATTGTCTAACTTGAAATCCATTACCGGTGAACTTCAAACCGATTATCAGTTGTAGAGCCAGTCAGAATTCTGTCGGTATTGTCTAAGGTATTCAACTGGTCTTCGGTTTCAGCTATTTACACAATACGAAAGTGACAATCGAAGTCCAGGCTAGGTTTGAAATGCCAATCTGAAGCCGATTATGATTACCAGTTGAGTTAGACAATAGAGGTGCTGGTTTAGCACGGGTATTTAACAAAAAACCATTTTTAATGCGGAACCCTAATTAATATTCTATAGCCTATGTTCAGCACGGAAAAATAAGGATACTAATGGTGAAAGCATTTTTCAAATCAGTCCAGCAACTTTTGACCTCATTCAATTCAAACAAACAAATCTTTCCTCTTTATAATATAAGTATAGATGGAACATTTTACTGAAAGAAGACATTATTTTAATTTAAACAAGTACGACAAGTGCGAGTGTAACTCGCGCGCCGAGGGTTTTGAACTTTTGTCGTTTAGGTACGTATATTGACGACCTGTTAGCGCGGTGGGCTTACAACGCAGGAGGTTGCGGTTTGATTCCCGCCTCGGGACTAATATTTGTAAGATCTGCAGATTATTTGTTTGAGTGTTCTAGTCCTTTTCTACGTCCACAAAAATAAATCATCTAATGTGATACTTATATATACTTTATTAAGTATAACAGATATCGTAGTAGTACGAATTACACAAGCTTGCTTAGCTTGTCGCTAAATGATGTTGTGTGGATTATCCAGGATACATTACTCTTCTCATATTTTTTTGGAGCACGGTGGAATTCATGAATTCAATAATCTTATTATCTAAATATTCTTCGAGCGCAGTGGAATACATTGGGTATGGACTTTAAAATTTTGAGAACAACGGTTTCGTGGCGCTGTGGAACCCTACTATTACAGTTACTACAGAGATTAGTGGGTAGTAAGTGGGTTGGTACCTACAATTATTTTTTCGACTTTTTTCTACGTATTTCACTAAGTATGAAACTTAGACGATTTTTAAAACCTGTTTTGAATTGTCGAAATCCATACCTTTGATTTGATATTGCTCTCAATGAAATAGCCCCCATTGTATGAAAATTCGTTTTTTGACCATATTTCGAAAAGTATTATTTTTACAGACTTCTCTATATTTTTCCTGTAAAATATAGACCTATATCTACAAACGCTTAGTACATTTTATATAGATCACTCTGCTATCTTCGGAGATAGAGGGGGGGGAACGGTCAAATTTTCGACCTTTTTCAAAATATTTCGAAAAGTATAAAACCTATCGAAATTTCAAAAACTGCATTAAAATGTACAAACTGATACCTTTCATTTGATACCCAACTCGGTGGGGTAGTCACCCCTTTAGAAATTTTTCCCGCCCTTTTTTGACCATATTTCAAAAAATATTATTTTTACAGATTTCTCTATATTTTTCCTGTAAAATATAGATCAATACCTACAAAAACTTGGTACATATCAAATCGATCGTTCTGCAATCTTCGAAGATAGAGGGGGGGTACCGGTCAATTTTTCGACCTTTTTCAAAATATATCAAAAAGTATAAAATCTATCGAAATTTCAAAAACTGCATTGGATTGTACAAACCAATACCTTTCATTTGATACCCAACTCGGGGGGGTAGTCACCCCTTTAGAAATTTTTCCCGCCCTTTTTTGACCATATTTCAAAAAGTATTATTTTTACAGACTTCTCTATATTTTTCCTATAAAATATAGATCAATACCTACAAACACTTGGTACATATCACGTCGATCGCTCTGCAATCTTCGGAGATAGGGGGGGGGGAACGGTCATTTTTTTGACCATTTTCAAAATATTTTAAAAAGTATGAAATCTACCGAAATTTCAAAAACTATTTTGAAATCTACAAACGAGTACCTTTCATTTGATACCACTTTCGACTTTGTACGTTCCATTTAAAATTTCGATTTCAAAATTTGTATGGAAAATCTTCATTTTGATTTTTCATTTATTTTCATTTATTTTTCTATAAATATGTGCGGGCGCACAAAATGTATTATTATTTCAAATTTCAAGTCAATAGCTGCAGTAGTTTCTGAGATATTAAGGATTCAAAACACAAAACAGACCCAAAGCGATTTCATAAGGGTTTTGCAACCGATGGCAAAACCCTAAAAACAATTTAAACAGTATTCATAGATTTTTAAAGGGTAAAAAACAGTTAAATAATTGTTTAAATTGTTTTTTATATTTGATTAAGTATGTCTAGAAAATCTAACTTGTTCCACCATGCTATTCTTATATCCAGAGAGTTAAATTTGTATTTTTTTTTAATTCTCCTATTAAACTTAAGGTATTATTAGTAAATAGGTTGTAGAATACAATATCATCATTAAGATAGCCGTAACAAATCCATCCATTTTATTTTCGCGCAATAAAATCGTAAAGCATTGAAAAAAGTAAACATAAACACTTCCAACTGGTATTGATATGGATCAGTTGAGCTACCTGTAGTTTGTTTGCAACAGTCTGCAGGTAGGTCAATTGTTTCATTTGTAAATACTAGCTTTAAATTAAATAATTGTAATTTTCTTTGTTAATAAAGGCTTTTTTGCTGTTTAAAAAAATAAAATAAATTAGTCCAGGTCTAGAAATAATTAATTTTTTGAAAAAAATTAGGTCAATCAAAATCAAAGTGCTTTATTTCATTTAGACCTTACAGGACTCTTGGACACTATGGAATTTAATATATTGGAATATAATATAGGTTCTAAAAATATGACTTACCAAGACTGTCAGTCTCTTGCACATCATCGGCATCATCAGAAGTAAGTTTTCCATCACCAATATCTTTAGAACAAGAAGGTTGTTGATCATCAACTTGCACAGAACTTGATGGCTTATCATCCAACTTTTCGACTTGCTGTGATGACTTTTTAACATTTTCATCATTCTTCATTGAAATGTCTTGCCTTTTAGCGAATTTGTCATAAATTTTAACATCTGTTGATGCTAGATTCAATTTTAATGGTGACACTGTTGTAATGTTTAACTTTGATGTTGTAGCATCAATTTCTATTGTTGGTGTCGTAATTTCAGGTATGACAATCACAATTTTATTAGATTCTGAAGGTTTTGGAACTATTCTAGTAGATTTTTCATTATTTTCGGTATTTTCTAAAGTTTTCTCAAAGTCATCATTATTTTCATCAATTTCTATTGTTGGTGTCGTGATTTCAGGTATGACAATCACAATTTTATTGGATTCTGAAGGTTTTGGAACTATTTTAGTAGATTTTTCAATATTTTCAGTATTTTCTAAAGTTTTCTCAAAGTCATCATTATTTTCTGAGTCTGATAACTCAGCTTCTATGTCACTGAAATCTTGAGTAGGTATATCAAGCATCACGTTAGGTTTGTTGATTCTGTGATGTTTGTTTGGTGATATAGTCGTATCTATAATTGAATTATCAGTGATAGAAACATTTTCTTCCAATTTATCTACAGTTTCAGTATTGAGAAGAATATTTTCAGCTTCTAATGCTTTATCGTCAACTTCTTGCATGCCTGTCACCTTGTCATCAACTGCTTGAGATTCAGAGGATTTAAGAGCAATATGCTGCTCATCTGAGAATTTCTTACTATCTTGCATACTTGATGCAGTGTCATCAATCTCTTGGCCATTATTAGATTTACTTCTTTGTACTGATGTTAGTTTGTCATCAAGGGCTTGTTTTGTGCCAGCATCTTTGTTTTTATCATTAACAGGTTGAGATGTCTCTGGAATGTCTTCAGTAGTCTGAGATTTATTTGGCCCATCTTTGACAGGAATCAATTGATCCTCTTTAAGTATAGTTTTATTGGTGCTTGCAATAAAATTTTCGCTTGTTATAGTTTCAGCTGGTTTTAGAACTTGAACAATGTTATCATGACTAATATTTGTAGTATCTTGTTTGTCTTCAATATTATCTAAAACTTTGTTATCCTTTGTTGCAACAACTATTTCTTTTTGAACGTTATCCAAAGAATTATCTTGTGCTTCAGTAACTTCTGCAGTAAAATCATCAACAATAGTAGTATCTTTACAAATAAGATTTGAAACGTCCACATCCATACCATCATCTTTAGTAAATAAAGTTGATGGAACTTCAATTGCTTTAGTTTCTGGTTCAGAATTAACAATATCAGCCTTGTCAGATTCATCTAACTCATTCTGAAGAATTTCAACATCAACAAGTTTTTTATCCAATTCATTAACAGTCACAAGATTGTGCCTGAAAACAATTTCAGAAGGCAGTTCAGCTGTTTTTCCTATTTTGTCATCTGGACTCAAACTATCATTTTCTTCTGTAGTTTTTTGGCAGTTTTCGAACAAACCACTGGCTGACGTAGCTGCTATTACTACCTCCGTATCATTTTTATTTTCTCCTGAATTATCTACATAAATTTTTTTGTCACCTTTAGTCAAAGGTTTGAAAGGTATTTCTTTTGATACAGTTTTTGATACCAAGTCTTCAGTATTTTCAGATTCAATCAACTCATTGTTAAGTATATCCACATCTACAAGCTGTTTATCTTCTCTTTTTTTCTTTTCATTTTCTTCTGTTATTTTCTTTTCTTGTATAATGTCTGCTGAATCATCTATGTCCATTTCATCACCTTTAGTCAATGAAATTTCTTTTGATACAGTTTCAGGGTTTTCAATACCCTGTTTCTGTGAAACAATCTCATCTATTATAGGCAATTCAACATTTTCTAGTTGTTTGTCACATTTGGGTAAAGTTATATGGTGGTCAATTTCAGCAGGTAATATACAAGTTTTAATTAATTCGTCATCTTGAGTCAAACGGTCAATTTCTGCTATAATAATCTTACTTTCTTCAAATGAATCATTGGTTGACACAGCTACTTTAATAACCTCTTTTTCTAGCTCCCCTCTAACATCAACGTCCATTACTTCATCATCTGCCAATGCATTTTTAGGGGTTTTATTATCTTTTGGATGATTGGGTGTATCTTCTACAGGTATGGGATTTTCACATTCAGTAGACCGTTCAGTTGTTTTGTCAATTACCTCATCTTGAGTCAACCTGTCAAATTCCGGTATTATATTTTGACTTTCTTCATTTGATTCATTGGCTGTCATACCCTTTATTAAATCTTTTTCTACATTTTCATTACATTTAGTGTCTATAACATATTTAAAAGTTTTTTCATCACTAGAAATTTTAAAGCCAGGGTTTTCTAGAGTATCTTCCCCAAGTGCCTTATCTAGAATATCTGACATATAATCAGTCTGTGTAGGTTCAGTTGCATCATCATCCTCATCCCACTTCAGCTCTATGTCATCTTCGATTGAACTTTCTTTATCAATTCCTTCTTGAATTAGTTCAGGAATATCTTTCAGAATGTTTGGCTTTGGGCTTCCTATACCTGCCTCTTTTGTAACATCACTGCTACCATCTTCTAGAGCTTTTGAAAGGCTTACCTCAGTAATTCCAAGCTCACTGCCTGTATCTACCCTCAATTGAGAATCTTCTTGCACTTTGTCTGAATTTTCCTGTATTTTGACTGTTGTGGAGGCTATCACAGCATCAATAACAAGTTTTTTATCATAAGAGCTTGATGGTAAATTAGGAGCAACAGATTTTACCTCTTTAGAAGTTCCAGTGTCCTCTGGATCGATGGCTGTAGCTGCTGCCGAATTTTCATTCGAATAACCAATCACCAACAAACCTATACTTTCAGACGTTGTGCTAGATATTTCAGGTTCGTCGTCTTTATTTGCCTCGCCGGTATTTTGATCTCCCTGGCCCTTACTACTCATTGTGATAAACTATCGGCTAGATCAACATTCGCATAAACCGACGGCAGAATGTTCGGCTTCGCCAAACCTGTTTCGGCGCTCGATGTTCGAGAGATTTATTATGAGAGTTATGCGTAAAACACCATAATCATATCTACACACAATTTGAAGTAATTCGTAATGTTTTTAGTCAATAAATTCACAAACAACATTCACAACTGAAGGCATTTTTTTCTGCAGTTTGCAATTAAATGACAGATGATTGACAATTTGACAGTCAGTTAATACTAGTGGTGTACCTTTCTCAAAAAAAAGCGGATAATCACCGGTTATGGTGAGCAGGTAAACCGAAACCTAATATTTAAAGTTTTTCATGCATGCAGAAACGCATGCATGCCGAAAGAGTGAAATGCAGACAAAACAGACAGCCTTTTTTCTTGCAATGATGAGTTATATTATAAAACAGTCTATGTCTCAGACATCGAGTACATAATATGTACTGATACACAGACGGGTTACAGAGATGCGCGGTTTTTGTATGGCGCCTCTACTGGATACAAAAACCGCGCATCTCTGTAACCCATCTGTGGTTTAGCACTTACTTATCTTACTGGTTCAGGCTATCGATATCGATATTTCAGGTCAAGCATGATATCACACAATACCGATTAATATGTAATGTTTTAGCTTGTGATATTTGAACGATTGAGTAGGTTTATTGCTAGCTATTTGTAAACTTATAAATTAGGTATTTTTTGAAATACTTTTTTGTATCTAGGTTTTTTTGATTGTTGTGTGTAGAAGGGTCCCGTAAGAATTTTATTGTACTTTGAGGAACTGTTATTACATCGGATTAAATTTTTTCGAAGATTTCCTACACAACATTATATCGAAAGATATTTGGCAAAGCCTACAAGACGATAAAACTGGATTCCGACGAAGTAAGACACCGTCGTTTCTCGAAATTTTCAAAAATAGGCATTTTATAATAACACCATATATAATACTATTGTACTCATTATTATTATTAAGGAAATATTAATTAAATGAAACAAAGTAGCATTATTAAATTTTAAAACATAAACAAATGAGCATTATTTTATTAAAAATCATTAATCGTAAATATGAAACTCGCCAAAACATCGATATAAGAATCAGTTTTACCCCATCCCTTTTTATCAAATGACATTGCTTCGGCCAATGACAACAGTTGACACTTTTTATTATTCTGGGCTGCGTTCACAACCTACGCTCGAGCGCGCTCGGAGTGCAACTAGGTCGTTCATAACCTCAGGAGAAACGCTCGGTTGTTAATAACGACGAAAAACACTCTGACATTGACAGCTGTCATATTTTCCGTTGTCATAGTTTGTTATCTACTTAAATATCAAGATTTCTACAGTAAATTTCAAAATTTTCAGTATTTATCAGTTATAGATCGTAGTTACAGTCAGTAGATACAATTTACCTCAAAGTAACCGCAAAACAAAAACAAAACAAACGAACGTCCGGCAACGGTAACGTCAGTTTTGTCATGATAATGTCAACTTTGACGTTAAACAACCGACTCGTTCTGAACCTTTGGGTAAGGTAAAATTTACACCAAACAACCGCACCCTGAGCCTCTGAACGCACCCCTGTGTACTTTTTGGCTGATTATTTTCTTAACAATCATATCTGACATTTCAACTCTACTGGATACGTACTCGATGGTCTCAGTATAAGCTTATAGACGCAGATGGTGTTTTGGGTAGCCTGGTGAAATTATAGTCGTTGGAAAGGGTTCTGTTACCATAGAGATATAGACCCCTTCTGTCTTTGGTTCTGTCAAAATGACACTGACAACTGAAGTGGAGCCTCCCCGTATCTGGCAATCATGCTAAAGCTCTGATAGAGCGACAGAATAAAAATATGGCGCTCGAGGCATGACACCGGGTCTTGGGAAGAAACCACAATTTTACAGTTGTTATAATGAGTTTTGGTTTATACTCCCTCTAATCTGGGCCAGCTAGTACCGGCGAGCCTAAATCAGGTCGTGGGATGTAACCCATGCCTTCACGCCCATGGTTTTCCAAAAAGAGTATTCTTGGAAAAGGAAAAGGTTTCACATCAAAATGGCGTCCAATGGCTAGCTAATCGGAAATGAACCGGGACGCGGCAAAAAGGATAATTCTGCGCCGTTAAACGTACAGGATGCGTACAGGAAATATCATGATCCCTAGTATCCTGTGGAAATAGCAAGCGCTATGGATTTTCAGTTCTGCAAGGGTTTGTATGTGATGGTGGTAAGGTCTGATCGTTCCACATTGAAATTATTGGTTTTGTTAACGCTCAATTGATTTGTACATACCAAGGTACTAAAGGTAGCATGTTAACTTTGCAAGCAGTTCAAGTTAATTAATTTGATGTGACCATACCTACATTTAATTAACCCAAACTGAAGAAAAATCTTAGAAAGAAACTAAACTTTCTTGGTTCAACAAAGTCACAAGTAGGTGATTGATCAAATCAGTTCAATGTGACCCTATGAGGCATAGCTGGTGATAATGGTGTCCCAAAGTGTGAACGATGATGTACTGAGGTGGGAGAGGGCACCTATGTTGCATCTTTCTGCTGTGATTTATTGTTTTCAGATTTCTGTCAAAATGGAGAATGCCATACAGTGTGATGAAGCTACATTCAGCATGGAGGTGGTACAGGGTAACAAGGACATCCATGTTGCAATACAAAATGGAGCCTGATGATGGGATGTCATAGAAAATCAACTTTACATGGTCGGTAAGATAGTGAAGGGTGCCTGGTGATTAAGATAGGCCACATCAACCTGTCTGATTGTTGGTTTGGGTTTCCAAGTAAGTGTTTGTTTTTATAACAAAAAAAAAAAAGGGAATGAAACAATAAAATAATTTTTCTGTTGATTATGAAATACCCAACACTTTGTATTAAGTTGCTGTTCTACTGTGTTACCTTCATGTATCTGTTCAGTTAGGTACTCATTCAGAATTGTGTAATGTTATGTTGCACATGTTACTAAAATAAACAAGAAAATTACAGACTTGATATTGATGTTGAGGAGTGAAGTAAGTATAAACAAAAATACCTTCTTTCTAATACCTAACAGTATAGCTACCCGCAAACACAGATGATCATGCTGTGTGATTTATTATGTTGTCGTTTAGGTACTTTCTACTATAGCTTTAGATGTGTTTTGTTGTTTACTCTGGACTTTCTTGTGTTGTATTCTACTATAGCTTTTGATGTGTTTTGTTGTTTTCTCTTGTTCACATGGTTAGTTTCATTCTGTTTCTATACAGTCGGGGTTGTTTTTGGTTTTTCCTCAGTTTCTTGGACTTAGTGGGCTGTACACGGTGGTACAAATGGGCATATTGAGTATGGTGTCTCAATATAAGTGGGTTGTACACGGTGGTACAAATGGGCATATTGAGTATGGTGTCTCAATATTAGTGGGTTGTACACGGTGGTACAAATGGGCATATTGAGTATGGTGTCTCAATATTAGTGGGTTGTACATGGTGGTACAGTGTTGCATGGCAGAACTGATGTGTGCAGGGCCGTAGCCAGAAATACTATTCGGGGGGGGTCGAGCCTTAGACCCGCCCGAGACAACATGCAACATCTTTAAATATGTACTTATGCTACTTATGCTAGTACCCGGAGTGGTTTTCAACCAAGCACTTTCCAAAAAAAATCAATATAAAATAATAACCATGGGTAACGGCGAGCGGAGCGAGCCGCGAATTTTTTCAGATTTTTCCGATATTTTGTAAAAAAGTACCTAGGCAAAAGTGTGACAATAGATGTGACAGCTAGCCCCAATTTGGAGATTGGAGATTGGTATGCCAGCAACAAAGAAAAAAATGTGAGAAATACAAAAAATAAATAACTTCGAGTGTCATTTTCGGATGACATAAAAGTTAGTAGTATTAATTAAGGGGTAGGTATAACAATTCACATTATTTCGAAAGAATGGCGAGCGAAGCCAGCCGCCAATTTTTTTACATATTTTCGGCAGGCTGATAAAAATGACTAAATGGTTATAGAATGATCGGCGAGCGAAGCGAGCCGCCAAATTTTTTACATATTTTCGGCAGGCTGATAAAACTGACCGAAAAGCTACAGAATGAACGGCGAGCGAAGCGAGCCGCAATTTTTTTGTGCGACCTTTCGGATGATCTATAAAATAGAATCAAGAGTGACAAAAGATTACTGAAACTTTTTGAGCCGAAATTATAACAGTGAGTGGAGTGACCGCCGCCGATATTTTGCTGTGTTTGCGGCCGCTGAAAATTGTTGAGAAATTGTGGCATATTCGCAAGGTTGCTAAAAAACTAAGAATAATTCCAAATTAACGGCGAGCGGAGCGAGCCGCGAAATTTTTTGTGACCTTTTCGGCCGTTACCAAATAATTTAGAAAAGTATGTTATAAATAAATACATGACAGTAAACGGAGAAAGCAATTCAATTACGGAACGACAAGAAAATAGGTCTATTGATTTATAAAATTAAAAATAATATCGTGATCTGCCTGCCTAGCTGGAATCGGCCGTAAATGAATGCGATGCGTGCACCCAGCTCATTTAAAATGTAGAGACGAATTTTGTCGAAAAAAAGTTTGAGTTTTCAAAAGAGAATAATTTAAAGAAATATTTAAGTGCTTACATACAGTACAATGTATGTAGATACACAATAGGAATCGCATGGCATGGTGCGCGAGCGCGCCCCGTCCGCCACCGACGACTCAGAGCGCGCTGTTGTTAATCGGAGACGAAATGAGACGAAAAAATTTTTGTGTTTTTAAGAGAGAATAGCTATTTAAAGTAAGCCGCACTTTCCACGTACGAGTACGTATCCGAGAAAATTTTACCTATTCAAGTTTGATTTTTAACGGTGCCTCAACATTTCGGGGGGGGGTTGAACCCCCAAAACCCCCCCCCCCCTCCCTACGGCCATGGATGTGTGCATCGTTCAATTTTGTGTTGCGTCTAAACAGTGATCAGATGTTGTTTGTTTATGGAGATAGTTCCATCTTGTGAGTCTAGTCTGATTAATTCAGTGTTGGCTTATGGATAACTGATGTGTTTTTGTTTCGGGTCCTCTCATCTCTCTGGTAGTACCACCGCGGATCTCATCTGTGGTCGGTAACTATCACTGGTTGTTTCCTAGTTGTCTGCACATGAGTGGGGCCTATACTAGGGCCGTTCTCACGAAATGGAGCGTTGTGGATGGCAAAGAAGTTGAGTGTGGTTATTGTATGTTGATGTTTTAACCTTCAACGTATCGCGGGCTGAAGCTAGCAATGTTCTTAGTTTGTGGATGGAGGTGTCTGTGCTGCGGTAAGTAACGTGCGTGCGGCGGGGCCAACTTGTGTCTGACTGATCCGTGCGTTGATCTCGGAAGGTTTATTGTCAGGTTGGACGAGCGATTTTGTGTAATTTTGGGTCTTTGTGCATTTCAGCACTGTCTGTGGTGATTGCGAGGAGCGTGGATGCTCCAAGGTGAGTATCATCGAGTCAATTGCGATCCCAAATCGTACCAGCTAGATAAGCCAGGCTAGCGAGATTTTTGTTGGCTATTTCTCTGGGCTGAGAGTGGCTGTTCATCGGGCTGGCATGGCGGAGGCTATTTCTCCGACAAGACGGTGTGGATCTGTCTTATTTTTGTGTAAGTGGCTAAGTATCAAGGTGGTCAACAACTTAGTTATTCTAGGTACCTACCATATATGTGGTCGTGGTGGCTAAGACTAGCGTCCGCGGACGGCCGCATGTCAGGTAGGCCGTATAGACGCAGATGGTGTTTTGGGTAGCCTGGTGAAATTATAGTCGTTGGAAAGGGTTCTGTTACCATAGAGATATAGACCCCTTCTGTCTTTGGTTCTGTCAAAATGACACTGACAACTGAAGTGGAGCCTCCCCGTATCCATAGACTAAGGAAGATTTGGCATAAACATACTATACAAACAGTTAGTTATAGAAGTGTGATGTATTTCGACAGCAGAGTTACTGACATATCGGCATCTCTTTTTGACTAATGAAGATAATCATGAGTAAAAAAGGACAACAGCAGTTTGATCATGACTGAAAATGGCAACATTGTCTTGGTGACGTCACTAAATACCTCTTTGCGGCCGGTCGCCATGTTTTGTCTCCGTAAACAACAAGTACATCAGTTGTCATCCGGACTTGTTTTTATTCGAAAATGAAGGAAATTTAGAGTTAATAGGCGATAATTATGCTTTTTTATAGTGTGCAAACTTGGAGAATAATGTATTTTATAAGTGTATGTGCAGAGTGTTTGGCTGTCGCATGAAAATCAACAAAAAACATCAAAATATAACGTTGCATGGGAAAGGTACCGAATTCATTCAAAATTTCTTACATTTTCTATTATTTTCAAACATTTTGCTGTTTGTGGGAAAGTTTATAAAGATCCGCTTGCTTTTCTTTATTCATTCAATGTTTTACTATGAATATTATGTGATTTTAGGAGAAAATTATTCGTCATAGTAAATAGAGTTAGGGTTCGGTATTTTCAAAACATCGATTATCGATAACGAATTATTTCATCGACGCAGTACCAATAACACAAAAATAAAAATAAATCCTTTACAGCAGCGTCAGCAACTTTGAACCAAGCTAACCAAGATTCAAAGGTGTGGTGCCAGGGACAGAATTTTTGGTTGGGGTGGAGTTTACGGGACGCAGGACTTAGAAAATTTTCGACGAATTTTTTTATGTATATATAACACCTATTTTTTTTTATGGCTACGTAAAGAGGGTCACTATGGGTGCAACTTTGGTTCAGGTGATCCACCCCAAAGTTCAATGACCTCGGCGCTAGAGGTCAAAGTATGTCGTTCAGTTTCAAGGCGAAAGACTTAGAAAAATTTCGAAAGATGTTTTTAGGCATATTATAACAAATGTTTTTTCTTGTGGCATCGTTAAGAGGGTCACTAGGGGTGCAACTTTGGTTCAGCGGTTTGACCCCAAAGTTCAATGACCTCGGTGCTAGAGGTCAAAGTGTGTCGTTAAATATGGATGCAGAAACAATATAAAAACTTTACAGAGCATTCCGGGAAGAGTTGATTAGATTCAATTTGAGTGGCGGATCCGACACAGAGTTCCCCGACTCCACGTGGTCTTGTGCGTGGAGCCCCTAGAGTGTATATAATAAGCCGGAGGCGCGAAGGGAGTGCAGCCTCCGCCAGCCGTAACATGGGACAGGCACAGTGTGCCTGTCCCTTGTTACGCAATGGCGGAGAGGCTGCACTTCCCGCAGCGCAGGAGCTATCGCGATCGCGATGCAATAAAAAAAAACATGAAGAAATACCCCGACACATAGAATTCCAAAAATACAAAAAGGTCTAACTTTGTATTTGAAACTGATTTATTTAACTTACCTGTATAGACTCCAGCTTAAACTAACGTTTTTACAATAAAGGTCAGTGACCTTGTGTTCGAAAATGATTGATTTAACTTTCCGGCGTCGACTCCAGCAAAAACCAACGTTTTTACAAAAAAGGTCAGTTTTTGATGGAATGGGCTTGATAGGTCAGTGATTGTCTAAGACTCTTCCACACACGCCATCAAGGTACAAGCTGCAGAAACTGGCAGTCCACACGAAACTTACCTTGGGCCGAGCGCGGCAACCTAAATAATTGTCTTATATGAACATATTAGTATTAGTACTGAATATAGAGGATATTCATTGAATTGAGTGCCAGCCAAAGCTTGGGGAAGTTGTAGTGTTAATATTAACTGAATTGAGCTGTACTGTACGTAGTAAATAGCGTTTTTTATTGAACTTGATGAAATCTATTGTAGTATCCCGTTTTTAGACGATAGGCCGGAGGGTAATATAATGCTAATGACCCGTTACGGCCGTTACGGATCACCTAGGTATAGAAACTTAAATAAAACTGAACAGAGCTTAAAGATAGGTACTTATTCTTCTACTTACTAATATTCGAAAATTTAGAATTCAACTCCGTGCAACTCAATTACTTACTTATCGATATATTCAATGTTGAAATACGCGCAACTCTACGGCAGGCCGCCATCTTTGTGCCAGACTAACTTTAGGTATGCACGTAGGTATTTCAGGTCTATTTATATTCCTTCGTCTGAGCCCGTATCTGGCAATCATGATAGAGCGACAGAATAAAAATATGGCGCTCGAGGCCACAGAGCATATAATCACTACGTTATAAGAGACGACAGCTTGGTTTATGAGGTTGAGCTCAACATGAATGTATTAAAACGGACACCAACCTAGAAATTCCAACAAAAAGGGCAATACTGCCAACTTAGCGAATAATAATTTCTTGACAGATCTAGTCCTGTTCACAATGCACTACCGATATCGATAGAATAGTGATGTACCTATTCATCTATCATTATCGATTAGATAGTGCTGTATCTACTCGACCGTCGATATCGATTAAATAGTGTTGTACCTACTATGCAATCTAATAATATTTAGGTTATTTATTATGTCACATATTCAGTTATCGATATTAAAATAGATTATTGTTATGATTAATTATAATGAAATCCATCTGTGACATAATTATTTTATAAATAACAAATATGAGATTATAATTAGTAAGATTTTATTTACAAAGATTATTACACCTAATATGTAATAGTATGTAAATTCTTTGAAGTGTCCTTGTGCTAGGCAGGCCTTGTGGCAGCATTTTTTGCAAGTAGCGGTAAGCTTTCGGTGAACGTTTGAAGATGGAAAGAGCATAGATCTTGTTTTGTAGAGTCCATCGTTTTCCATGCGGTGCTGTTTTGTAATTTTTTACTGAATTTGTTACAATCGATTTAAGGATATCGGAGTCTAGTTTGTCAAGATCTAAAGATGATTTCGCCATCCTTTTTAACGTGGTCTTTGTTTGCAATAAATTTTTCTGCAATCGAATTTCTCTTTTGTTTAAAGGCGTTGTGGCTGTAAAATAAAACATCATTTTAAATTATTTATAATTTATCGATTACTTATGTTAAAAGAAACTAAAAACGCGTGACTGGGAAACTTATAGCGTGGGGCGCGGTGGGCCAAGGTCCGCTTACGACGCAGGAGGTGGCGGTTTGATTCCCGCCTCGGGACTAATATTTGTACGATCTGCAGATTATTTGTTCGGGTGTTCTAGTGTTTTTCTACGTACACAAAAATAATTCATCTAATGTGATACTTATACATTATTAAGTATAACAGCTATCATAGTAGTACCAATAACACAAGCTTACAGACCCAAAGTGATTCTAGAAGGGTTTTGAAACCCATGTCAAAACCCTAATTAGGTAGGTACTTACCAGTTTTATGACATCTTCTTAGTGTTTTATAGCTTTGGACAGAAATTTCATTACTCTCCTGCTTAGATATTTCTTCTGCAATAAATAAACAATTAAATAATTAGGACAATACTAAAAGGGGAATAAAAAGAATAAAAAGTAGGTAGGTTAGGTACATACCTCTAACAATAACTGCATTTTCTTTATTGCTCTCAGCGATAGTTTCAACTTCCTTATTGAAGTTTTTCTTGTTAGAACTATCGGTTTGTTTATCTAAAATAAAAAAAATAGGTAGGTAAATTTCTTCTTTGGTACTATGTATGTTCCTGTACCTACCTAGGGATATTTAAGGAAAAAAGTCACATAGACATCTCACACTAGGTCTATCTCGGAGATATGATGAGTTTTTTGAAGTAGTGTGAGGAAGGCGTGTGATAGAGGCACTCCATGGTGATAGAGCTCATTTTCCTGATTTCTTAGATTTTTTCTTTTTTACTTTCTTGCACACATGCTTTTATGTACCTACACTAATTAATTGGTGAACTGAACATACTTTTCCCAAACAGCGGGTTTTTTCAATATCTGTCTATGTTTTCTCACCTGCCTTTTTTTCACAATACGATGCAACATGTAGAGGAAACTCAGTAAAAAGGTCATCGTACAACTGTGGTCTAGTGAGCCCTAATGTTGGCACTGCATTGCTGAGTAGCCGGTTTCCTTTTATATTAAAGTATTTACGGGCAAAGTGTGAACCTCAGATAAACTTTAGCTGATGTAATTTCTCAATTGGAACATAAATCAAATCTTCCAAGCCCGATACTTTCACCCACAATCGACATCTGAAAATCATAAAAGCACTGGATTCCAATATTGGAAGGAATATTATGGAGGCCTTTTTACTACAGGGGGTACATCGAATTCAGCTTTACACTAACCATGTCGAGTAGGTAGGTAGGTACAGGTTCTTACCGATCAGGATCAAGTGGAAAACTTGAAAGAAGCATGTCCGTCTTAGGTAACTTCTTTTTACCACAAATGGTACACTTCCTGCAACACCGACTTTCCATGTTAATGATTTTTACACGGTAAATAAGTGCTGTGAAACATATTTCCCAGATCCTCAATGCAAAATCAGGTTTTATTTCTTTGAATCAATCTCAAATTCAAATGTACCAAAAATTTTCTCTTTCCCGCCATTGACCAACAAGAAAAAATAAATGCCAGTGCCAACTTAACGAAAATTAGATTAGGTTGCAACGGTTGGCAATGAGAGGCATTCATCGCCATAGTACGATCTCTTGCCTTGCAGTGTCGTAAAATTAATGCCAACTTGAAAAAATAAGATTAAGTTGCAGTGGTTGGCAATATGAATAATACATCGCCATAGTACGATTTCTTTCCTCCTAGTGTCGACCCCCTCTGCTTGTGCGCTCCGAGTTCGGAGCTCTCGGCCAGCAGTCTGTCCCGCTCGCTCACCACGCGGTCTAGCTCGTGGCGTAACTAAAACGACAATATTATTGTTAACTTCCATTTAAATTGACTTTTATTGAATATTTGGTTGTTTATATTTTTTATCTACTCGAGGCATGACACCGGGTCTTGGGAAGAAACCACAATTTTACAGTTGTTATAATGAGTTTTGGTTTATACTCCCTCTAATCTGGGCCAGCTAGTACCGGCGAGCCTAAAAGCTGAATAGAGCGAAAATGATAATGTTATAGAAAGAGTCTATCTCTATGACAAGCTAGACCCATGCGAGAAAAGCTTCTCCAGGCTACCCAAAATCAGATCTCCGAATAATACTAAACCATGATTTAATATACTAACAACAACAGCAACAAATCATGAATGAAAAAAACTAGTACGTTAAAAATCTAAAAAAATCTATCTACGATTTAGAGCTATAATTATCAACTCTCAACTTCTCAAACTAACAGTTTTTGAGATTTAGAGCCTAAAATTAAATACGATATCTTCTGTCTCTTTTTGGTATAAGCATAATTCTTTCTCTTTTGCTCACACTCTTTGCTTTAGAATTGTATAACATTGGAATCGGTTTGGAACACAGACTTCAAAATATTTTTATTGACTGTTCTGTTCGGTAGATTTCTCTTTGTAATTTCAGCGCTATTTCAAGGAATTTATTTTCATTTATCTTGATGATTATTGTGTAATCCATTTGATAAACCCTATAACTCGTACCAAGCCGTTTACAAGACACAAAGACTACGAAACATCGCCCCAAATTTTTGTGGTTATTTCGTGTGAATTTCTTACTCAACTATCGTAATTGCCATTCCATTCATGCATAATTAACAGTTTTCGGACTTTCAACTACTTTACGGTCAATAAGCCTAACCTTGACGGCAACAGAAAAGTAAAAACACAAAAGTGAAAATGAGCAACTTCTTGAATTTCACTCCCCGTGTGGTTATGGGGGCAGCTATAGTCGGCATTGTAAGTGCAGCTGGTGTGTTTATATACGAGCAACTGTATGCTGAGAAAAGAAGAGCTATGTTGGGTAAGTAACTTAACATGTTGGGACAAATTCAAATACCTACACCATCTAGGCTATTGAGCTTGGATAACCTTGAATTGTCATAATCTAAGTGAGGAAACCGAGATCTGCACTGACATCTCTTCTAGCCCTAAGCTAAGCAGAGCTTCTTTTATGCATACTACATTACTAGTTATTAGTACTTCAAGGAGCTGGGCTGGTTAGGTTAGGTTTGCCTGTTTTGGCAGGGGGATAATGCACAAAACACTCCCATGCGAGATGTCGGTGCAGATCTCAGTTCCCCCACTCAGAATTAGAAATAGAGTACTACATTATTTAATATTGGTACTTTAAACAATCTAGCGATGTCATACTATGTGTATAGATAGTTATTTAAAATAAATAATGCTGGACAAAATTCACACAGCATTATCTAGCCCGAAGCTAAGCAGAGCTTGTGTTATGGATACTAGATAACTGATATACATAATAATAAACAAGTTTAAACAAACATACATACAGCCATAACTAGAAACTTTTTTGAAAACTTTTTAAAAAATTATATTCTGTTTTCAGTAACCGAAGTTGCCAGACTCGACAAACAAGTCTCAACAATGCGATCAGAGCTGGAAGCACTCCGAGAACTACAGAGAGAAAGGTTGTTTATTTATTTTAGCCAAATTTTAATTCCAACAAATACAGCATGTTTTATTAGGGAGGTATTAAACAAGGAAGGCTTATGTCCAGTAGTGGACTATTATAGGATGATTGTGATGAAATACAGCATAAATGAAACGCAAATTTGGAGGCTGCACCACATTTATTTATTTTTTAATTCAAGTTTTTATGCAGACCTATGTTAAATATACAAAAAAGAATGAAAACTCCATTGAGCCTGGAATTTTTGAGACGGGCGAGAAGGTAGCAAGAACCCCACACAAAGGATGCACCAAACACCAAACACAAAAATCTCGTGTTTGCTTCTTTACCTTTAAAAGATTGAAGTGAATAACTAATCAAAGTGATGACTTTATTTCCCAGTATTACTTTTATGTAATTTGTGTTTTCTGATGTGCCCAAGAGTCCTGTAAAGTCAAGGCAATGTGCATTGCTTTGACTTAACAATAACAATCTTAGTATACAGCACATACAGTATGTACTTTATAGGCATGCACAACATTTACATAGGGTGAACAAAAACAACAGTTTAAACAAGGTCTAAAGGAAATAAGCACTTCGATTTTGACCTACTATATTCTTACAGTCAAACTAAACGATGATGTTTCAAAACTTCCAGCCTAAACCGCCGCATCAAAGCGCGCAAGCCGCCGCGTCCCAAACGCAAGGTGCCGGCGGCGGCTCCGAGCGGCGACGCCGTGGACGCGCCTGAACTGAGCTATGCGTCCGACTCGGAGTACTTTACTGACTACCAGTCGGTGCTAGGTATGACTTTATTATTATACTCTACTAGCGGTCCGCCCCAGCTATGCATGGGTAATTAACAAAAATTGAGGACCCCTAATTTTGACATCTAGCGGTTCGCCCCAGGTTCGCACAGGTATTTAACAAAAAGTTAAATTCATGCATATATCAAATCTGTCCTCTTAATAATATTAGTATAGATGTACGTTACGTACATGTCGATGTTACAATGACGAACTCAATGGCGCAATGGGCTAAGGTCCGCCTGCGACGCAGGAGGTTGCGGGTTCAATTCCCGCCTCTTAATATAGTTTAGGTTTCCAGATAATTATTTAATTATCTGGAATTAATCAATTAGGAAACCAGATAAAATTTGCTATAAAACATTTTAATAATAATAAAAATTATAATGAATGTTTATTTACAGAAAGGTTTACAATTTTCGTACTATCTAGCACAAACATGCTTGATTTTATTGTTATTGTGATAATTATTTTTCAGCCTAGTGTTATAATTTTACTAGTTGTTATACAATACTTTAGTCATTGTACAATACTTTAGTCGCTATACAATACTTTATTTACTTGTTATAAAATACTTTAGTTAGTTGTTATATGTCCTCCAGGCACTGATGGAGAGTTGGACAGTGAAGAGTTCTATGATGTGCATACAGATGATGAAGAGGACGATACGCTCAGAGAAGAAAAGAGGAACGGACATGTTACCCCTATGGAAGAGGTAGGATTGTGCACTCTTTCTCTTGTTAGGTATATCTCTGTATATACAATGTGTATCCAAAATATGTGTACTAAGCGAAAGTATATTGCCGTGTGGTGCCGGCATAGAATTTCACGACCCCAACTCTTCCCGTGGGTGTCGTAAGAGGCGACTAAGGGAGACACACCGGGGGGCGGGCAGCAGCGCCCTCTGCAGAACAACTCCACCGAACTGCGATTTCCAACCCTCATGTCCAGCGTGGGGATTATGGGCAATAACCCCCAAATGATGAATGATGCTATCGGGCCTGAAAGCGGGGATGTTTCCATTCCCCACGTGAACAACTATTATTCAACGTCTTTTCGAATTTCGAAAAGTCGTTTAGATAGAAAGACGGACCGTAATAAAACTGGCTAAGTACGTGGCGAATCGTCACGGGGGGTTCTGTTTGGTTCATATTTATTTCGTAAAAGAAATCCTAGAATTTATTTTCAATCGAAAAAAGCTAAAACCTTGTCCCAACACGCGTTGCTGTTTTCGAGTTCTTAAGTGGAACCCGCGGCCCGTCAAACGTAGTGTAGGACGACCCAGGTTGGATGCCGACCTGTTCTTGACTGCTAGCAAATGTTTGATGCGGTTGAAGACTTCACTATGACGAGAGTTAGGGGAGGCGGCTGCCCAGCTGTGGACAGTATACGCTGATGATGATGGATAGGATACTCTTCTACTGTCCCAAACAAACTTATCCCCCTGTCGTGTCCAAGAGTCCTGTAAGGTCTAAAGGAAATTAAGCTTTTTGATTTTGATTTTGTTGTTTGAAAATCATAGTCATTCATGTATATGTGTGTGGTAGTGTGACTGGTACATACTGTGTTTTGGTGCTTCGGCTAATAGTTGTAGATAATATTTGTGTAAATCTCTGATAATGTGAGGTAGTTTATTTATTATAATGTTAATTAAGTATAACTTCACGCCAAATGTGTTGCAAAACGCTGTAACGACACTAGAACAACCTTATAATGGTTAAAGCGTCGTAGAATTAATAGAATAGGTTTTTGAATAATAAAAAAATATACAAGAATATATACATAATAATATGAAATATTTCGGACTTCGATAAAAAAGTTATGGACGTAGCTTTGGAGTGTATTCTTCGCTCCAAAATAATAAATATACCTGAATTCTGAAACGCATAAAACATTAAAAAATAACAACACTTAAATTAAATATTGACACAGTACATAATGCGAAAGACTTTTTGAAACATGGACAACAAACATATAAAAAAAAAAACAGATAATTTCAGACTAACAAATTATCATTGTTACCAAATGATAATGCCATCTATGGCGTTCATTAGGGGAGGCCTATGTCCAGCAGTGGACTATTATAGGCTGGTGATGATGATGATGATGATGAAATTATCATTTGCCTTACAGGACATAAAACTGGACAATCTAAAGCTGGACACACCAGAGCAAAACGAGCCAAAATCACAGGAGAATACCACGACATAGCGCTGGAGAGCTCTAAGGTAACATACCAGCAAAAAAAAAATTCGCGACGTTGAAGCCAGAAAAAAGAACTCTAGTTCGTTTCTTACCTGCATTTGACGACGTAGAGCAACGTAGAGTCGAATGTTGAAGACCACTGATGATGACTTGACGCCTTGTGCTGTTATTATGTGGAATAACACCAATCGTGTTTTTGTCTAGCGATGTACTAGAAAATATCCTCAACTATAATATTTATGAATTTCAAAACTATAGCCTTTATCTATTGAGGATACAGACAATTAAAAATCCCTGAAGACGGGAATCTCCAAGATTCAGATTCAATGAATTTATTTCTTTAGGCAAGATAAACAAGACAAATTTCATACAGATAATTATTATAAAATAAGATTTTTTTTATATTGATTTCTCTTCACTTCAATATAAAGAAAATACAGTACAAAAATACTTTACTAAGCACCGAGAAAAATACAATGACTATCGCCACATCAACAAACGTTCAACATCGCTGATCCTGATCAAATTTATTTACAGGAAACACTTTATTGTAAACATTTTTTTTACAGGTCACACAGGACAAGTCTGGTTATGGTAGTCGGGATGGGATTATTTTAGCAGGCATAGCTAAACGTAGGGGTTAGACTGAGATATGTATGTATACTAGATATTATATTACGATGGATTATATGTAATTACAGTGCAAAGAGAAAAGTATGCCTAATAGCCTAATAGCCCCTTTGTACGAGCCTGATTCTGCTAACCAATTACCTAACATTACAATTCTACCGGTCGTAGAATCGCAAGATTACATGATAGAAACTTCAGATATATTGAAGTGCTTCTTTGCTCAATGAATAAGTCGTTCTTTGATGGCAATTGAATCAGTTCTTAAAGCTTGATAATGATTATCAATGATCAAGTTTGCTTGATTTGAACAAGTCAATTTATAATGCTGTCAAGTATTTTTTAAACAACGCCAATAATACAAATACAAAAATGCTTTACTGTACACCAGAAATATAACATAACAAAAGACATTACATAAAACAAGTACAATGGGCGGCCTTATCGCTTAGAAGCGATCTCTTCCAGATAACCTTTGGATGTAAAGAATTATTTGAATTTATGAAAGGCAGGAGGTGTACCAAATATAATTAAAATTATATTTGATTATCTTCTTTAATTTTCTCTTTGCACTGTATCTAACTATAATTGGTAGACAAATGACTGGTTTCATGTTGAAGCTCAATTTAGCTTGAACATGACAACTTGATAAGTCATAATTCGTGTAGATAAAGAATGGGATTGAAAATGATCGTAATTTTTGGTACAATTATTTATCTACGCGACTTATACGTTCATATAAGCTATAAGCATTGTTTTTATTGGTAGGGGGTATATAAACGTCTCTAAGGTATCTGTGAGTCAAATAATTTTTAGGATTCAAACAAACAGACAAATCTTTCCTCTTTATAATATATGTATAGATTTTTCCGTTTATATTGTAAGTATGGATTCTATGGTCCAGAGTGATGGGGAAAACATCTTCCGTTCACAGATACTTTTATGAGACTGTAAGGCCGTTCGCACATGGAGTTACTCAAGTTGCAAGGTTTCAGTCACTTCTGTTATTTCTGCTCACAAAAGCACAGTGTTAATAAGAAGTAACATGTCTAGTGGATCGAGCGAGGGTGAAAAGTCAAACTAGTAGCGCTGCGATCGGCACGACGCGTCACGCGTGATCAGTCAGTTGCTAACGCGTTACTAACCGGTTCGTCACTAGTAGCGTCGTGTGCTTACCTGTGCGAGAATGTATGGGCGGTGATGCTCAAGTACCTCCTTAGTAATTTGAGTTTGTAACTAGTTCTTTTTGAGTAGCTCCATGTGCGGACGGCCTAATGGTGAAGTAGGCTGATAGAGATGTAGAAATCTATTGAAGAAATAACATGTGGTATAGATATTTATGAAATTAATTTCAAAGTACAGATATATTGTTAAATATAAAACGACGGTCACAGATGAGTTGAGTATAATTTTAATAAATACTAGCGGTCCGTCGCAGCTTTGCACAAGTATTTAACAAAAAATGAATTTTTCATACGGAACCCTAAGTTTTTCGAAAATATTCTATAGCTTATGTTCATCACAAACAATTTAGGATTCAATTAATGAAAGAATTTTCCAAATCGGTCCAGTAGTTTCGGAGCCTATTCAATTCAAACGAACAATCAAATCTTTCCTCATTATAATATTAGTATGGATGTTTAATAGTCAAGAACAATGGTGTGAATTTAGACAGCAAAAATAACTGAAATAGGTAGGTACTTAACTATTTCGTAGGTGCCACAGACCAGCGCTGTAGTTACTGCCCAAGCAACTACTAATTATTCAATTAATTATTATTTGTGTTCATTATGTCTAGTTTCTGTTCATCGTGTCTAGATATTATATTGTGGATTCAAATAAGGATTTATTTCTTTCATAGTGTAGACAGTAAAAATGATGCCATTCTTTTTAATTTTATTGATTAGATAGGGTCATTCCTGGTATTGTCAAATTAAAATAGGCCTAACAAAACAATCTGCAATGGAAATAATTTACATTATACTTAACATTATACAAAAGTAAGTTTTATAGTAGACCAGTAGGGCAAGCACGGCCTTTCTTCTCTAAGGTAGAATAGAGAAAAATTACGTCACTTTGTCATCGAATGCGTAAATTATTTCAAATTAATTTCTACTACTTCAATAATGTACGCAATGTATGGCGATGCGATGCCATTATTGTCTATTCTACCCTAGAGAACAATCCCCGTGCTTGGCCTACTGGTACTTACTGGTCTGTGATCGCCAAAACGAAATATTGTATTATATTAACATTTATTATGTAGTAGATGATCAAATATAAACAATTTAACTCCAAATCGTAAGTGTTGCTTGATTAAAAAACTGGTGTAATTTAATATGATGATGACACGTAAAAGAGAACTTTTACGTTGAAATTGAAAGTAATTGAACTTGCGACTATATCTTTTTTAATAGGCGATAGTCAAAATTAATGAATGAAATGAAATTATTTAATCGGGTGCTTTTCAGTGCAACGTTTTTAGGCTTCCCCTTAGTAGCGCTGAGAAAAAAGCCCGATAGGCAGAGTACGACTGTGTATTTCTTATTATGTATTTGTGTAGATAGACAATTATTTTCGAACAAAGCTTGTGGTAGAAACCTAGATAATTACTATACTAATACAAATAATAGGAGTACATTATACAAATCATTTTGGTATTACGTTTGTATGGGAAATTCTTCGATCATCAGAGCCATAAGTCAGTAAGAGAGATCCATGCATAGCCATTGCTTTAAATTGAGCTTTTTATTTGTTAAAGGTTATATGTTTGATATTACGCCAGTTTTCTTATTATGTCACTGGTAAAAATCTACCAAAAAAGGCCTTATATTTGAACCTTAAACAGGTGAAATATCTAGGCTTTAATTTGTACAAAATATTGTTAGTAGTTTAATAGAAGCTGGTGCTTAAAATAATTCTTAAAACCTGTTATCATTACTTAAAAAAGCACAAAATTTAAGCTCATTTCCTGCTAAAACGCAAATATGAGTATAAATATGACACTTATGTGTGGTTAACGCTTAATAGGTTCAATTACATTAAACCAAATGATAGTTATACAGTTATACCAACTTACGTATTTTAAAATTAGGTAACTAGTAATTTTTTCAATTGTATTGTAATTAATTTGACAAAATAAAATGTTTGATTACAAATAATTCTTGTTATTCATAATAATTAATTATTCTAGTATGTAGTCCTTCCATGAATTATTATTATTAAATAGATTCAAGATAGGCCATTTATTTTTATACTTTTGACATGTCATTCCGTATATCATAGAAAATAATTATGGTTGTTATATTTCCTTACTTATATAAACATAAACATGTAAATATGTAGATCTGATAGGTACATGGTGCATAAATATTTTTTTTGTAATTATATGGGTTGAGACCGACTTTTCTGATGGGTGATAAAGAATTTATCCTACCACCACAAGAGTTGTTTTCACTGTAGTAGTTACTTTCTACAAGTTGTACTATTCATTATGAATGTAAGCGGGTTAACTACGAACCTATTATATGTTGTAAGAACACCATCGTTTCAATTCTTAACGAGGGACTTCATCAGGTCGCACTCACCCTTACATAATTAATGAATTCGTCAAACTATAGTTTTTTATGGTAAAAAAGTTGTACTATTGTTTTACATTATAATGTGATGTAAGGTTAAACTGTAATTATGTTATTTTTCTCAGTAAATAATAATATACAAACATTGGAGCATTGTTTTTTGTTGCCTTGATCGGTTATGTACCATTTTGTTTTTTTTTTTTACTTTTTAACTTACTATACAGTGGGAGCAGTCTTGACATAGGTACTTAACGATCCGATCGATAAATGTTAACGAAAATATTCGCTTGTCGTACAAAAACCTAAACCGTACAAAATCGGAACTTGGGATGTCGCATACATAACTCGCAAAGATAACGAAAATCCGTATTCATAGTACCGTTATTAACCCATTATCAGTATACACCGTGTAACAAAATATGTGTACTAAGCGAAAGGGGGTGAATTTCCAGCCCCCAGGGGACCAACTTTTGTTCCACGACTTTTCGAATTTCGATCGGTATTTCGGAAAAATCTGCATCAAAGTTTCAACATGCTGATTTTTTTACAAAGTAACAACCCTAAAGGCAGCGGTTTCTTGTACCTGTGACAATGACGGCAGTATGGGCACAGATGTAGAGTGCTATATAGATAGATTAGTTAGACTCCCGCTCCGCCTTATCTGAACTCTACGAAGATAAATACCTACCTACCTGCAGTGGTAGTAGGTATGTATAGGTTATCCGGATAGGGAAATAAAATAGGAAAAAAAATCCTGGCTAATGGCTTAGTACACATATTTTGTTACACCTTGTATACACAGTATTTAGGGCAACTAGATGACGAGGAATGGAGCAAAATATTTTATGTAGGTAAATGTTGATAATTTTTTCTCGTCAAAATAATAAACAATATGTATTATTATTTGTTTACTATAATTCCGTCTCTTATTTGAATACAGGTGTAGTCTCAGAGAATTTAATTCTCTAAGTGTGTAGTAAAATTATCAGGAGTTAGTCCATAAAACCGATCATATTGTATGTATAACATTAAGACACACCGATACTGGCAGAGACGTGACGAAAAGTAAGTGGCGACATTAATAAAGAAGTTGAGTTGAAGGAGGCACTCGTTTCGTTCGTAAGTTTACGTTCTGCCACGAAACCAACCAACCAAGTGGTTTATTTTAGTAACGAATACGTTGAAATAGCATTTAGGTATTTTATAGAGTAAATTAAAAAAAATATTACTCAAAATCAAAGAAAGCAAAGTGAAATGTGCGTAATTTAATTACATTTTATTCAGTGTAGGTTTTGTTTTGTTGAAAAGTCTACAAACAAATATTGCGTCGCATATTTACTAGGGATTATTGCCAATAACACTAGAAGCCAAACAAAATCTATTTGGATTTTCTTCGGCATTGTCTCCAGTGTCATTCCACGCCATGACCAAAACTGCGGATAACATAAACCCAGATGTTTACGAAAAAGGCTCTGAACGCGAGATTACCTCGACAGACCGCGATGAAAGCGTTACAGATGCGTTCGACGCCAGAGAAATATTCGATTTGATAAGAGATATAAATGACCCCGAGCATCCTTTAACCCTGGAAGAGCTGCGGGTCCTTGAGGAGGAAAACATCCAGCTCAACGATGCGGAGAACGAGGTGGTGGTGCACTTTACGCCGACGATACCCCACTGCAGTATGGCAACTCTTATTGGTAGGTAACAATCATATTACATCCTTAATTGTTACTGGACTGGTTTCCGCTACTAGGCCACAAGTGGGCCCTTTTTACGTGGTGTCTGCTAATTTAACGGCTCGTTGACCCCGGTGCATTCCTCCCTAGACATTCTCGGTCTTTAAACATCCTCTCCCTTATTGGAATTTCTGAGAATGTTACTGCCAAGCTTCAGTCTGTCCAAGAAGAATCATTATGTAGTATAAGTGAATCAGTGGCACTCAATCTGTTACCATTATGACATGCCACCAACAACATTAGGTTTGTTTGTTTGTTTGTTTCTGGACTGGTTTCCGCAACTAGGCCACAGGTGGGCCCTTTTTGCGTGACGGGTGGGGTCTGCTACTTTAAACATTAGGTGTCTTGATTCATCAATACGTAGCAGTTTTTGTGTTATTAAATATTTGTTTTCAATATAGTTCTGTATGAAACACCAAGAGTAATTTTTATCTTCCACTTTTTAGTTCAAAAAAGCTGTAGATCATTGTAAGAGACATTCATATATGCACAAACTTAGGAAGTAGGTTATTCATTGTATTTTTTTCTGACATCATACTTAGTACTGTGCAGTAGCAACCAGGATGTCAACAATGATACATCCTGTGCTGCAGAAAGCATATTATTATGCCATTAGTCCTCCCTGGTTGAAAGAATCTCCCTGAAGCTTTGCTCTTAATAGTAACAAAGAAAATTATAATTATCTCACTAATTGACAAGTAATTTATTCGCTGACTACCTCAAACTTCCTACAAACTCAAGGTGGCCCTCATACGTACTTCAATTTAAATCACTTATATAATAGACTTTGGGATATTATCCAAAAAGCATAATATTGGCTATTTAATTTCAAACTTACTCAGAAAACATTAAATGGAATTGAGTTGTGAGTTGTTATGTATACTTACTATAATAAAGAGGAAAGATATGATTGTTTGTTTGAATTGAACACCGAAACTACTGGAACGATTTGAAAAATTCTTTCACACCAGAGTTCTATATTGTTCCTGATGAACATAGGCTATAGAATATTTCCTAAAAAATTAGGGTTCCACATGATCCAATTAATTTTTTTTTCTGAAAATGGCTTGATTGTAGTCACAGTATCTGTTGGCTCCTGCTGATCCTAAAACTAGGATAGATAGAATGATGTTTATATTATGAGACAAGATGTCTCTGTTCTACTACTAGTAAAACCGCACTTATTCACAAAAGCTTTTGGGGTACGGCACCAAAAATTTATAATAAACTGCCCACAAATGTTAAGTTATTACCATTGACATTATTTAATAATAAACTTAATAAACTATTGACATCAAAATGCTATTATAATATAAATGAATTTTTATTAGACAACAACAAACAATATATAAATCAGTCAAATGAATGTATTAATTAATAATTATTTAACCACTTTATTTTTAATAACTTTTAACCTAATATTCTTAATGTGTTTTAAATCTTTTATTTTTATTTATAGCGATAACTAGTTCTCCCTGACATATGTGTGAAAATTTGCATGCCCTAGATTTAGGCAAAACATGTATAGTGCTTACCATTTACCTCTCTTCTGTGACCCATGTTTACAGATAAATAATTTGATTTATACTTGCATCTTTAAACTAATAAGAGGCATGATACACACGCCTGTTTTAATGATCATAGGACTGCACGACGCACGTACCTAACAACGTATACGTGCCAAAGACCAAGGCTACAAGCAATTCCGAGGGCAAGAACTAACCTCCTGAGCCAAGCCCCTTTCGCACGGGCCCTTCGCACGATCAATAGTTTATGTGCAGATGAAGATGACGATGTTGATTATATTATTCAAACCGGTGCAGTAGTTTCGGACACTATTCAATTCAAACAAACAAAATCAAATCTTTTTTGATTATAAAATAAAACCATATACAAATATGTTTGCTTGTAATGCTAACAATATAAAACCATAGACAAATATGTTTGCTTGTAATGCTAACAATATAAAACCATAGACAAATATGTTTGCTCATAATGCTAACAATATAAAACGTTTCCAGGTCTGTCGATACGAGTAAGGCTGCTCCGCGCGCTGCCAGCTCGCTTCAAGGTGCGCGTGTGTGTGAGTGCCGGCTCCCACGTGTCCGAACTGGCCGTCAACAAACAGCTGGCTGACAAGGAGCGCGTCGCCGCCGCCTTAGAGAACCACAGCCTACTGCAGATCATCAACCAGTGCATCGCATAGCATAGCTTAGCTTAGCATAGCATAGATTCTGGATGGAGTTATAATTACGGAGTAATAGCGGAAAGTCTCGATCAATATCTCAAGAGACTCTCGTTAGGAAGTTGGATCAAGGGTCAGATCCAAAAGGCGGTACTTCTGGACTCTGCGCGTATCGTCAGGAAGTTCCTTTCTTTGCAGCCGCTTGAGCCTAGCTTCGCGGTCGGTGATCCACCGTTTCGATATATTTTTTACTGTAGAGATTTTTTATAATAATTTCGTTCTATTTTATAGAGTAAAAAATGTTATTTTAAAGAGATATATAAATAAATGAAGTGGAATAACAGTAGTGCTAGACAATTCACACAGCACTACCTAGCCCCAAGCTAAGCAGAGCTTGCGTTATGGGTACTAGATAACAGATGTACATAATATTATACAAATACATAGATAGATATTTTATTATTCATAGAAAACAACCAGAACGCCCTGAACAAATAATTGCAGATCATACAACATTTGTCCTGAGGCAGGACAAATGTTGTATGATAAAATAATTTCAGTAGTAATTGAGATTTCTATTCGCATCACTAAATTAAATTTTTTGGAAATTACAGAATTAATTCTTACAAATAAAATTACAATGATCTAAATAAAAAAAAAAACTAGTATTTACAATTGAAACAATTGAGCTAACTGCAGACTGTTGCGAACAAACTACAGGTAGCTCAACTGATCCAAAATATATTAACTTATTAATAAATATATTAACTCATTTATTTCAGATTAAATCCATAAAATATTTAAAAATAATTACTTAACGTCACAATCACATTTCAATATAAATATATTATATTGAAATGTAATTCAATATAATTATATTATAGTTTGTTGAGAAAGTGTTTGATTTCATATATTTAATAACTTTAATAGGTATTTGTAATTTTTATAATCATAAATACTAGTTGTTCTAATTTGGTTATGTTAATTGTATATAAGTTACTTTGTGTTGTGTTTTATAAAAACTTCACTACATTTTTTTTGTGCAACAACAACAAGTGTTTGTTATCTATGGGGAGAAGATACTATTGGATAAGGTACCACTTGTAAAAATTATACCTATGCTGGTTTTACATTTGTTCAGAATAAATAAATACTCGGTACATGACCATGATTTTATTTGAATACCCAACATATACACAAGTGAAACTCAAGTATTACAAAAATAAAGAAAACTATACAAGGTGTAACAAAATATGTGTACTAAGCCGAAGGGGGAGGTTTCAGACCCCAATAGTGATCAGTTGTGGGGGGTTGAAAATTAAAAATTCCTATTTTAATTATACTATTTTTTTTATTTTTTTCCCCTCTTTTATTTCCTTATCTGGGTAACCTATACATACCTACTACCACTGCAGTTAGGTAGGTATTTATCTTCGTAGAGTTCAGCTATGGCGGGGCGGGGTATACCTAATCTATCTATATAGCTATCTATTACTGTACATCTATGCCCACACTGACGTCATTGTCACAGGTACGAAAAACAGCTGCCTTTAGGGTTGTCACTTCGTAAAAAATCAGCTGTCCATGTTGAAACTTTGATGCAGTTTTTTTCCAAAATACCGATCGAAATTCGAAAAGTCATGGAACAAAAGTTTGTCCCCTGGGGGGTGGAAATTCACCCCCTTTCGCTTAGTACACATATTTTGTTACACCGTGTATATGTAGGTACATTAAAACAATGAACAACAAATTATTAATGTTTCTGTTGCATCCAAATGGCTTGCCCTGCTTCCTATATTGTGCTATATTGCTCATTTTATACATATTTTAATTAATAGCTCAATTTAATTTGTATAACAGCTCGTGTCTACTTTGCATTCTGAAATAACGTAGGAGATTATCTTAAACACAAGACCTAGATAATACTGCCATTTTTCAAACAAATAAAATGATTATGACTGTGTCAATTTTAGTACGCATACCTTTTTGATTTTAAATTGTTTATAACGTAAAATGCATGTCCTGGGTTTGACTTTAGTGAGTATTATGTATATGTAAGCAAGGCATCTGTTGAGATTGTCACAAACATTGCAGAAGTTTGTCATCGAGTGAATCCTTATTTGTCTCCTAAACAATTTTCAATGAATTATTTATAACATCTTTTTTTGGCTTAGGTATAACACCAGTGTGATTTCGCATATGACTAACTAAACTATATTTAACAGTGAATTGTTTATCACATTCACTGCATCTAAATGGCTTCTCACCTGTGTGAGTTCTGATATGAACAACTAAATTACGTTTAAAACTGAATGATTTATAACAAACACCGCAAGTGAATGGCTTCTCACCAGTGTGCGTTCTCATATGAATATCTAAATTACTTTTATTACTGAATGGTTTATCACATACACTGCACGTGAATGGCTTCTCACCAGTGTGACTTCTGATATGAGTAACTAAATTACTTTTAAAACGGAATTGTCTATAACAAACACTGCATGTGAATGGCTTCTCATTGTGATTTCTCAAATGAGAAATTAAAAGTCTTTTAACATGGAATTTTTTATCACATTCACTGCAGGAAAATGTTTTCTCACCAGTGTGAGTTCTCAAATGTGCAACTAAAGTTCTTTTAAGAGTAAATTGTTTATCACATACACTGCAGGAAAATGGCTTCTCACCAGTGTGTATTTTCAAATGACCAAATAATTTCGTTCTATCAGTAAATTGTGTTTTACAAATACTGCACGTAAATAGCTTCTCACTATTGTGAGTTCTCAGATGAACAACTAAATTTCTTTTAACTGGGAATTTTTTATCACATACACTACAGGAAAATGGCTTCTCACCAGTGTGAGTTTTCAAATGAGCAACTAAAGTTCTTTTAGCAGTAAAATGTTTATCGCATACACTGCAGGAAAAAGGCTTATCACCAGTGTGTATTTTCAAATGACCAAATAAATTCCTTCTATCATTAAACTGTGTTTTACAAATACTGCACGTAAATAGCTTCTCACAAGTGTGCGTTATCAAATGAGCAACTAATCTTCTTTTAGCAGTGAATTGTTTATCACATATACTGCAGGGAAATGGCTTCTCACCACTATGTATTTCCATATGACCTAATAAATTACTTTTATCAGTAAATTGTTTTTTACAAATACTGCACGTAAATAGCTTCTCACCAGTGTGAGCTTTCATATGATCAACTAAACTTCTTTTAGCAGTGAATTGTTTGTCACATACACTGCAGGAAAATGGCTTATCACCAGTGTGTATTTTCAAATGACTAAATAAATTACTTCTATCAGTAAATTGTTTTTTACAAATACTGCACGTAAATAACTTCTCTTCAGTGTGCCTTCTCAAATGAGCAAATAAATTTTTTTTTATAGTAAATTGTTTATCACATACACTGCAGGAAAATGGTTTTTCACCAGCGTGTATTTTCATATGACCAAATAAATTACTTCTATCAGTAAATTGTGTTTTACAAATACTGCACGTAAATAGCTTCTCACCAGTGTGAGTTCTCAAATGAACAAGTAAATTTTTTCGAAGACGGAATTGTTTATCACATGCGCTGCAAGTAAAGTGTTTTGCTCCAGTGTGACTCATATGACCATCCGAATGATTTGTTTGATGAAATTGTTCATTACACAGTTCGCAGGAATACTTTTGCTCTTTTAGTTTGGAATGTCTTTCTTTTGTGTGCGATATGAAAATGCTTCTATCAAAAAATAGTTCATCACAATTGTTGCATTTAAATGAAATTTTTGAGTCATTTGTTTTGGCTTGTTCAACATGAGAGTTAGGAGGAAGTTCTTCATCAGTTGCTCTATCACTATCTTCTGTTGTTAATTCTGTACAATCTTCATGAGAGAGAGAATCGGCCGATGTCTCTTGTTCTGTGGTCACCTTTTCTTTCACTGCTATTGGTTCATCTTGATGTATATCATCTGTAGCTAGTTCAGTACAATCTTCATGAAAGAGAGATTCGGCCGATGTCTCTTGTTCTGTGGTCACCTCTTCTTTCACTGCTATTGGTTCATCTTGATGTATGTCTTCTGTTGCTAATTCTGTACAATCTTCATGAGAGCGAGACTCGGCCGATGTCTCTTGTTCTGTGATCACCTCTTCTTTCACTGCCATTGGTTTGTCTTGATGTATATCCATGTTAATTATAATAAACTGCGTAGTGGCCATAGACAACTGCGGTTCCATTTTAAGGTTGAGCTCAGTAATATTTTCGTGGGTAGCCTGAAATGATCAATTTTAGAAATTAAATTGAGCAGGTTTTTATTGAACTAATTGCTTCTGGCCGCGGCTTCGCCACTCAAAGTAAGAAAAGTAGTCTATGTCCGCGGGACACCGACTACAGCGTGACTCTGAGACAGTCTCGTTCTCTTCGGTAGTAACAGAGAAGAGGCAATATCTACGCAGAGAAGAGGCACCTAACGTGACGAGAGACGCACGACACCTTGAGGTGAGCTCCACAACTATAGAGTTGTGTTTGTATTGTCTTGCTGGCACAGGCCGGGAAGACAAGTAAAACTTTGAGGACGAGGCGAATCACCTGAAGATATCAGGCAGATATTATTCTGTTAGAATTATTAAACCATTGATTGATACAATTGCACCAGATTTAACTTTTATATTTAATGAATCCATTGATTGTGGCGTATTTCCAGATCTAATGGAACATATTAAAAAAATTCCATTGTTTAAATCGGGTATTAGCTCTGACCCCACTAACTTTAGACCAATGTCAGTCGACATTCAGCAAAGTTTATGAAAAACGTATTTTACTTCAATTGCTTGGGCATTTCAATGGCCATGACCTGCTGCATTGTAAGCAATTCGGGTTTACTCGCGGTAGGACAACTACTGATGCCGGTGTAGAGTTAATATAATATATATAGTTATTTTATTTGGTTCACAAACATACAGCGCATATATTTGATACATGCGAGAAGTCGCAAGATGCTGTAGGCATTTTTGCGATTTGTCAAAAGCGTCTGACTGTGTACACCATAAAACAATAATCAGGAAACTGCATCATTATGGAATAAAAGACAACTCTTTGGATCTTCTTACTTCATACTCATATAAAGATGGCAGGATATAAAGAGTTTCCTATTTCTAGTTTATATTAACGACCTGCCTCATCTCGTTAAGAATACCCACGAGATTGTATTGCTTGCTGATGGATGATGATTCCCGCCTTGGGACAAATATTTGTACAATCTGCAAATATTTTATTATATTTTCTATGTATAATAAAAAATATATATCTATTTAATAATATTGTATTACGTATATCAGTCATCTAGTACCCATAACACAAGCTCTGCTTAGCTTGGGGCTAGATGATGCTGTGTGGATTGTCCAGCATTATTTATTTATTTATTTATTTATTTGTCCAAGGTGTTCTGGTTGTTTTCATGTACATACATACTCGTTTATTATTATGTATACCAGTTACCTAGTAGCCATATCACAAGCCCTGCTTAGCTTGGGGCTAGACTACTGCTGTATGAATAGTCCAGCATTATTTATAATCTCATTATATTCTCTATGGACTTTGTTTATTACCTCAAGACCATGCAGGAACAGCTGACTGAAGATTTCTTCTGCTCTGTGAGCCATCTGGAAAAATGTGTGGCATCTAAGCAATTTCTGGGAACAATAAGAGCAGAGAGCTGTGGGCCTTGCATCTTCATGGTTGAACTGAAACAATAGGTGTTCAAGATAAAGCAGTTGCATTTTTACATAATGTTGTATCTTGCATTTGACTGGGCTATAGAAATAGTTATTATATTACTGAAATAGTTAGAAACTATTTCAGAAGAATATTGTGGGCAAGAAACATTTAACAAGTGACTATTTTTAGGTCAAATACTTTTGTTTTTTTTTTACAATAACTTGTAATGAGACACTTTAGGACAATGGTGACCTAGGTAGCTTTTTTGTTTAAATATTTTTTTCTGAAATGAACTAAGCTTCTCTGGACTAGGATAGACTGGAAAAAAAACTAAAACGGTTGCAACTATATTGTCACACCCTAACTATCACTTGAATCAGATTACAAAACTGACACACTCTGTCATATTACTATAAAAGAGGGAGCGGAGGGAATAAACAAAAAATAGGGACTAGTTATTGGGTATTTAGTGCATACCTTACATTTTTCCTAACATTCCACTACACTCTTTCTACAAACTTTGTATAGAACACAACTGCTTATTTTTTAGTTTATTTAATTTTAGTAGTTTATTCAAGTTTATTGTATTACAAAGTTAATTAATGCATCTTAAAAAGTCAATAATAAGGTGCAATTGTTAATAGTCAATAACTTTCTTTGTATAAAATAATAGCGTAATCAATAAACACAAAAAACTATATTTTCGTAACAAAATTGTTCTAACATAACTGAGGGGCTAATGCCATTGATAATGCCAGCAGAATAGTTGCCATTTATGGATTAGATATTACTATTATTCGCTATGGCGCTCATTAGGGGAGGCCTATGTCCAACAGTGGACTAACATAGGCTGATGATGATGATGATGATGATGATATTACTATTAGAGAGTATGTCTTAATTCTACTCCCACACCGAGAAGAAATACAGTAACAAGCACTAAGAACTACTTGATAATATAATTTGCAAATTGTTACAAAAGAAACATTAAATATATATTGTTGAATCCAGCTTGATATATGTATATCGGATATATATCCATTAATATACATACAGGGTGATTGGAAGGTTGGTGCGAAGCTGGTGGGCGAAGGTAGTCCTTTGGAACCATTTAAGCCATAATTGTCTCAGACGAAGTCTAACTATTTCTTTTTTACCAATTTCTTTATGAGAGACAACGAAAATACCCAAAATATTATGGTTATTTGCTGATCATTGCCAGTTTAAAAGGTTTTATCTAAGACAACTATGGCTAAATGGCTCCAAATAGTCCACACTTCCTTCGCCCAGGAGCTTTGCACCCACCTTCCAATCAGCCTGTACATCCTCGAACCCTGAGAGAGGCCACCATGTTTCAGTTGTAAATATCACCTTTTGTTGTTGACCTAGTTCTCTAAGCCCACAGACACAATGTAGTATGATTCCAAGCAGAATGTCGCGAGTACCATAGGCAAATTAAAATGGTCTCGATCACAGAGTGACACTCACGTTAATATGTACACAATAACCATGGTATAACAGAAAAATTATAAAAATAATGCTGGACAATTCACACAGCATCAACTAGCCCCAAGCTAAGCAAAGCTTGTGTTATAGGTACTATAATAATGATATACTTACTTAAGACAATATATTTCATACTAGATATTTTTTATTTTAAATAGAAAACAACCAGAACAAATTTCTGCAGATCATAAAAACCTTGTGGCCCTAGGCAGGAATTGTACCCGTAACCTATAGCATCGCAGGTATAGGTAATTTACATTAGCGAGATAGGTTATAATTATATATTTACCAACCTTGACGTCAAACAGTTTTTCATAAAAATTTATAAGTTGTTTGTTTTTCAATGAATTCAGTTTAAAAGTTCCGGCGAGACAAATTCGGCACACAGGGGACATTTTTAGTTCAAAGCGAGCCAGAAAGATGATGGAATAACCAGTGGTTTTATTCTCTTTGAAGATAACTACGAAGGAGTAACAACCAAATAACACTTCCTCAGAACCTAAAAAACTCTAGTAACATTAAAAATTGAACTTGACTGGACCGTTGAAGTTTTGATTGGAGGAATAGATGATGAATGAAAAGAAAATTCAACACTTATGTTATGGCTATTTCATAGAATAACTATTTAGCCGAGCTCAACCCGCTGAACCTCACCTCGCGCACGCGCGGAGACACAACCCCGGAAACATGAAAGTGGCAAACCAGACACATACTATTGCCATAACAAAGAAGTCAAGTCAAGTCAACATAAACTTTAAGAATAAATACGGACGTAGTCCCAGTACAAATTATTATGAAGCACTCGAGTATAGCACTTAAATTAGTAAGATGAGGTTGCCATTACCGAAATGAACTGGCCTGCCTATTCTTCAGATATGAAACCGATAGAACATGTCTGGGACGCCCTCAGAAGAAGGATACATCTGAGGATCTCAGCTACCAAGGACGTCGAAGAGCTAAAAGTGGCTTAAGTAGAAGAATGGGAGAATTTTCCCCAAGAAATCATTGATGGCATGGCATCGTTGGAGGCATGGGAAAACGCATTGAGATACCCTCATAAAGAGCCCGTGGAAGCCATACACGCTAATAATTTTATTTTTCTATGGTTGACTTTGGAAAATATCTGCATTCAATTTTGTTAAGCCTAGCGCAAATATCTGTTATTTTTTCATATCATTAAATTTTTCCTTGAAATAAAGGAATCTCAATCGGAAATTGGGGTTTTTATAATCCTCATTGCTAAATAATTAGTTTGAGTAAATATGTTACTTCGGTAGTTTGTTACCGAAGTTCCTCTCTAACGAATTATTTAGCAATTCTCGACACGTTCATCGCTCAGGCGATGCGGGCTGCAATTTGATACCCGACGCGCACGTGCCAAAGCGATGCGGGCTCGGATCCGCGCTCCCAGCTGATTCGGTGACTAGTGGTTGAAAAATGTTATTCATTCGATTTTAAGACGTGACACTGGCATTTAGTCGATTTAAATTGATTCTCGTTGGACATCACTGTTGCATAAAAACAAAAACTCTATTGGTCATAGACAAAAAATTAGCCACACTATTGCCGTGAAGTTGTGGAAAAGTTTGTTGTGGTTTGATAGCCTCATTTTAGGATGATATTTCTTTTGTTTTTTCTAGTGGCCAGTTGGTTTTTTATCATTATTTGATTTTGTAGATTATCTACGGTCTGAAATAATACGAAACCCGCTAATTTTATTGTTTGTTTTCGGAAATATACATTATTTTCTGCAAGTGAATGAAAAGTTTAAACGTGATTTTTATACGTGATTTAGGTACTTAAATTAAACACTTGATTATCATTTAGTAATGCATGTTGATATAACGCTTAACTAATCTATTTTATGAAACTAGTTCTAAAAATGAAATGCATTGCCTAGTTTTGTAATAACTGTAAAAGTGCAAACCCATACGGGCGCTATTTGCGGCTCCCGATCAGCAGCGCTTTAGGCGCTGTTTGTTGCTCGGGGCCATCGCCTGAGCGGATGCATAAAAAACTAGACAGGAGGAACCTAGAATTGGGTAAATAAATAGTATGGCAATACTTCCTTCCCGACCCCCCTCGTATTCACGGAACGAGTACATTAAAATTTACACCAAACAACCGCACCCTGAATGCGGTTGTTTGGTGTAAATTTTAACTCATTCGAAGGTACAGAACGAGTCAACGTTAAAGTTGACATTATCATAACAAAACTGACGTAACAGTTGCCGGACGTTCGTTTGTTTTGTTTTTGTTTTGCGGTTACTTTGTAAATTGTATCTACTGACTGTGACTACGATTAATAACTGATATAAACTGAAAATTTTGAAATTTACTGTAGAAATCTATGTAGGTAGATAACAGACAACACATTTGGGAAAATATGACGGCTGTCAATGTCAGAGTGTTTTTTGTCGATCGAATTACACCGGTAAAAAGTTGCAACCTTTGAGTATCTAGAACGGGAGTTGCCAAGCGCTTCTGTCAGTACTAAAATCTTTCTGTCAGATTTCGAGGGGGGCGAGGTAATACGGTACAGCACACGTTTACATAATCACGCACACTAATGCAGAAAAATAAAGCGTCCATATAAACGCACACTAAAGTAAAAGCTGGACACAAACAAAAGAACACGCACACAAATATAGAATTAGTGTTGTTACACTATTGTTTAGTTACACACTAACACAAAAAAGTAGTGCTGGATGTTAAAAGACCGAAAAAATAATGAATTCGAATGAATGAAATCAGGGTTGTTAAAATTATACAATGCTTTTTTGATAAAGGTATTGTTTCTTACTGAGGGATTTTAGACATACATTTAAATATAGAAAAAAAATTGATCTCTCATTCGGAACAATTTTTTTTCTATATTTAAAAGCGAAAAGTTGGTTTTCCTTTCATTTGACATTAACTAAGAACCATAATTTGTAATTGACGCCCCGTCTATTTGGGACAATTTTTTTTTTATTTTTGCAAATCGAAAAGTTTTCATTATCTATATCTATATGTTTTCATAGAGAGCAGGAGAAGAAAAGCGGCAGTTAGAAAGAGAGAAAGAAAGACAGAAAATATATTTATTGTGATAGGTACAGGGATAATAAAATTTTATCTAGAACATTATGTAGATCGGGCCACCCCGCCGCCGTGTTTCATGTCATGATCAGTGCGGTGTTCCTGCGCTACATATAAAAAGGGTATTTTTATATTATTAATATTAATAAATTGATGGAGAAAATTCCTACTAAAAGAAAAAACACGAGCTATCTATCATCACTTCGCTTGTGTCTTTCTGTATCGAGGTTGTTTTGTAATTCCTTTTTTTTTTATAAATAAATCTGCTTCTGACTTATAATAGTATTATATTATTTATACTATATTATTATATATCATTATTTGTGTCATTTTATTTGTTGTTTCTTATAAATCTATATTACATTTAAAATGGAATAATTTATTGTAAATGTGACGTACACATTTTTTCCATAAAAAATGGATTCTGGTATCTGTATACATTTGCATAACCAATTTTCCTATATCAATAGATTTTTTGTTACAAAAAACATCGCATTTTACACAAATTTTTCGTTCATTCCATCATTCGTTCAATCAATTTCACTCAACTTGTCCCCGCACTACGCCTTCTACCAAGGAATCACAAACTATATAGGGATACTACCAAGGAATAAAAATGTCGCAACTGATATTCTATTAAAATCGAAATTATACAATATAACAAAAAACAATTCAGAAAAATATCACTTATATGTGATAGGAAACACTATGTACCCTTAAGTTGGATGTCTCCAATTGCCTTTTATACCCATAAACCGCACAATTCACCATTTTTGGTGAGCACTACCTCGCGACACGAAACGACAGCAAATGGCCGCGAAGTTACGGGTGAAGTAGTTTTATTATTCGTCTATGGTCAGTAAAGTCTTGTGACCAACAGAGGGGTATCCTGACCTTGCCAACTCCCGTTCTAGATACTCAAAGGTTGCAACCGTCGCAGGTTGTGAACGCTATACCTAGTTAATAGTAACCGAGCGTTTTTCCTGAGGTCATGATCGACTTATTGGCACTCCGAGCGCGCTCAAGCGTAGGTTCTGAACGCAACCCTGACCATCTAGCAGCTAGATCACATCTAGCTAGATGGTATTGGTATGTTCACACATGCACGTCGTGCAGCCCGGCGCGGGCTGCCTGGCGGGCTGCGCGGTATGCAGCCCGTCCCAGGCCGGTGAAAATTCAAGCAAAATTCAATTCAAAATTCACTCGCTCGGTCGCGGCATTCACGTTAACAGGCGCGTTTACGGGCTCGGGCGTACCGTTCACACGCTCGTGCATGTGAATGTGCACGTTGAATGTCGAGTTGAACGCGCGCATGTGAACATACCAAGATAATGTAGTTTAATAATTTATTAGAAAGTAAACTATTTAGCCACCATAGCGCAGGTTCTGAACGCAGCTCTGGCCATCTAGACTGATAGATAATTTATATCTTAGATTCTATGTAAACTATGTAGGGTAGCCACTATAGATTTATTATTAATAGTCTATGGTGGCTAAATAGAATACTTCTATGAAATAGCCATACATACATAATAACATACATGTTCTCTTTGTTGAAAGTTCAATTTTCATTCGTATTTCCAAATCAAAACATAACAGTCTAGTTTCATTTTTAATGTATGTATAATATAGTTTCTCTGGTTCGGAGGAAGTGTTATTTGTTTGTGACTCCTTCGTAGTTATCTAATATCTGTAGGTATTCCATCATCTTTCTGGCTCGCTTTGAACTAAAAACTAAAAATGTCAGCTGTGTGCCGAATTTGTCTCGCCGGAAATTTTAAACTGATTTCGTTGAAAAACAAAGATCTTATACATATTTATGAAAAACTGTTTGATATCAAGGTAGGTAAATATGTAATTAATTAGGTATATATAACCTATCTCGTTTATCAAGAAACATGACCTATGTATGTCATCTGTTGTCTAAGTGATGGTACCTAAATGAACTCATTGTACCTATTTGTTACGCTGACGACATCTATGGCGCGGTGGGCGAAGGTCCGCCTGCGATGCAAGAGGTTGCAGTTCCAATTCCTGCCTTGGGACAAATTTTTGTCTTATCTGCAGATTAGAAGTATATCAGTTATCTAGTACCCTTAACACAAGCTTTGCTTAGCTTGGGGCTAGATGATATGTATGTGTATGTCTCTGTGATCGAGACCATTTTGATTTGGCTATGGTACTTGCGGCATTCTGCTTCAGGTGAAGGTCCAGTCATGCTTAAAGTTTTGTTAGCAGTAAGATCCTGTGCTAGGTTCCAGACTTAGTTAACTATACTTATCTCGCAAATTTTATGTAGTTTTCGAAAATGCGTAGAAAGAGTGTAGTGTGCCTCCGCTCCCTCTTTTATAGTAATATAGCAGTGTTTCAGTTTTGTAATCTGATTCAAGTAATAGTTAGGCTGTGACAACAATATGGTTGCAACCGTTTTAGTTTTGTCCAGTCTACCCTAGTTTATTTATTTTTTTATAAAATACAGCACTTAGCTTACAGTCTAACACCAAAACACTAACTACTAGACTTAAAAAAAGACAGAATATATAAAAACAAAATACAATATCTAATAGACACAACAAGAACAAATTTAAAACATGAATAGGTACAAATAGGTAGGTTTAGAGATGTCTAGTTCATTTCAGTAACTACTTATCTAGGTACCAACAGTAAGAATTAAATTAGGTATATACTCTCAGTGTTTCAATTATAATAATCTAATTTATGGGTACCTATTGAAATTTTTTTTTTTTCTAACTGTCCGCCATTTATATATTTCAACATAGGAAAAAAATATTTAAACAAAAAAGCCACATTGGTCCATAATTATTATGGTCTATGTCTATTTCTAAAGTGTCTCATTGAAACCATTTATTTATTTCTTTGCTGATTGTGGTACATAGAAGATCTTTAATATATTTATGTTCTACAACACCTACTCTTTCGAGCGTACAAAGTTTTTTTGCCTTATCGACTAATCAACTAATTGTTGTAAAAAAACAAAAAGTATTTGACCTAAAAAAAGTCACTTGTTTTATTTTTCTGCCCACAATATTCTTCTGAAATAGTTTCCAACTATTTTAGGAGTATTTATAACTATTTCTATAACCCACTCAAATGCAAGATACAACATTATGTAAAAATGCAACTGCTTTATCTTGAACACCTATTGTTTCAGTTCAACCATGAAGATGCAAGGCCCACAGCTCTCTGCTCTTATTGTTCCCAGAAATTGCTTAGATGCCACACATTTTTCCAGATGGCTCACAGAGCAGAAGAAATCTTCAGTCAGCTTTTCCTGCATGGTCTTGAGGTAATAAACAAAGTACCTACATAGAGAATATAATGAGATTATAAAATAATGCTGGACAATTCAAACAGCAGTAGTCTAGTCCCAAGCTAAGCAGGGCTTGTGATATGGGTACTAGATAACTGGTATACACAATAATGAACGAGACATAGATGAAAACAACCAGAACAAGAACAAATATTTGCAGATCGTACAAAAAAAATTCCTAAGGCGTGAATCGAACCTGCAACCTCCTGCGTCGCTGGCGGACCCCGCCCCCCGCGCCACATAGGACGTTATACATAAGGCTCGTTGATTTAAAGTATTTTTTCTATAATGTATGAATGTTATGCCTAACATGTAGGTCCTTGTACTTGTCATGTTTTCCCCTCACATATTTGCATACATTCGAAAACAAGAAGCATTCAATGTTATGATGAGACAGTCTTATAAGTATTGTAACCTACAGTGTACTGGAATAATAAATCAAATGCTATTCATTATTTAAAAAATTCATGAGATTGAGAAGAGAACACTTCTCAAAATTAAAGATGTTACTTGTAACCCCATTAATCATAATAGTCTGCTTAAAGCATTGCTATATCCAGTCTGTCTTCTTCCATTAATAATTGATAATTGAATTCAATTCACTTGATTAAACACTAGCGCTCCGCCCCGGCTTCGCACGGGTATTTAACAAAAAAATAATTTTTCATACGGAACCCTAACTTATTGCAAATATATATCTCTATAGTCTTTGTTCATCACGGAAAATTTAGGTATCTAATCTACTCTATAGTTTTGGAGCTCACGTCAAGGTATCGTGCGTCTCTCGTCACCTTTAGGTTTCCGCGTAGATATTGCCTCTTCTCTGTTACTACCGAAGAGAGCGAGACTGTCTCAGAGTCCCGCTGCCGTTTATCTAGCTGTTTGTCATCAGATTACACTCTATCCGATCAGTCAGCACCATATTAATTTGCGGAGGCTTTGAGTCTCCTTTTCTTTCTCTGTCTTACAAAGAACAGCCTTACTGCCTCCTGCCGCGGGTCCGGTTTGCTCTGAATGCGTTCCCATGGCCCCGCGACCTACTCTTCCAGCATCCAGCACAGCGCCGCCGGTGCTCGTGCCCTCTGTTGCCGCCAGTTTCCTTCTCTTCCATTTGCCCAGCTTGACGGGCACCGATGCATCTGCTACGTCGCAAGAGGGTGCACGAAATAACTCGCTCTTCCTCCCTCAACTAATATAAGAAAGAGGAAAGATTCGATTGTTACTTTATATTGAATAGGATTCGAAAATACTGGACTGGACTATAGGCTTTAGAATATTTTCAAAGTTAGGGATCCTTAGGAAAACTTTAAAACTTCAATAACGTAACCCAATGTGCGTATAAAATTGTAATGTTTGTTCAATACCAGTGCGAAGTCGGGGCGCACCGCAACATCATATTACTAAATGATGAAATGAAAAGCTACTCCGTCTTCTGGTAATCTGGTAGTGAAGTAGTCAGTGTCCCGCAGACATAGATTTAGATTTACTTTTCTTACTTTGAGTGGCGAAGCCGCGGCCAGAAGCCATTAGTGAAATAAAAATCTGCTCAATGTAATTACTAAAATTTATAATTTCAGGCTACCCACGAAAATATTACTGAGCTCAACCTTAAAATAGAACCACAGTTGTCTATGACCACTACGCAGTTTAGTATAATTAACATGGATCTACATCAAGACATGGTAAAAGAAGAGGTGACCACAGAACAAGAGACATCGGCCGAATCTCTCTTTCATAAAGATTGTACAGAATTAGCAACAGTTGCTGTACATCAAGATGAACCAGTAGCAGTGAAAGAAGAGTTGACCACAGAACAAGAGACATCGGCCGAGTCTCTCTCTCATGAAGGTTGTACAGAATTAACAACAGAAGATATACATCAAGATGAACTAATAGCGGTGAAAGAAGAGGTGACCACAGAACAAGAGACATCGGCCGAGTCTCTCTCTCATGAAAGTTGTACAGAATTAGCAACAGTTGCTATACATCAAGATGAACTAATAGCAGTGAAAGAAGAGGTAACCACAGAACAAGAGACATCGGCCGAATCTCTCTTTCATAAAGATTGTACAGAATTAGCAACAGTTGCTGTACATCAAGATGAACCAGTAGCAGTGAAAGAAGAGTTGACCACAGAACAAGAGACATCGGCCGAGTCTCTCTCTCATGAAGGTTGTACAGAATTAACAACAGAAGATATACATCAAGATGAACTAATAGCGGTGAAAGAAGAGGTGACCACAGAACAAGAGACATCGGCCGAGTCTCTCTCTCATGAAGATTGTACAGAATTCACAACAGATGATAGTGATAGAGCAACTGATGAAGAACTTCCTCCTAACTCTCATGTTCAACAAGCCAAAACAAATGAATCAAAAATTTCATTTACATGCAATGATTGTGATGAACTATTTTTTGATAGAAGCACTTTCATATCGCACACAAAAGAAAAACATTCCATATTAAAAGAAGAGCGAAAGTATTCCTGCGATCTGTGTAATAAAAAATTTCAACAAATAAATCATTCAGTTGGTCATATGAGACGACGCACTGGAGCAAAACACTTTACTTGCAGTGCTTGTGATAAACAATTCAGTCTTCGAAAAAATTTAGTAGTTCATTTAAGAACGCACACTGGTGAGAAGCCATTACCCTGCAGTGTATGTGATATACAATTCACTGCTAAAAGAAGTTTAGTTGATCATATGAAAGCTCACACTGGTGAGAAGCTATTTACGTGCAGTATTTGTAAAAAACAATTTACCGATAGAAGTAATTTATTTGGTCATATGAAAATACACGCTGGTGAAAAACCATTTTCCTGCAGTGTATGTGATAAACATTTTACTATAAAAAAAAAATTATTTGCTCATTTGAGAAGGCACACTGAAGAGAAGCTATTTACGTGCAGTATTTGTAAAAAACAATTTACCGATAGAAGTAATTTATTTGGTCATATGAAAATACACACTGGTGACAAACCATTTTCCTGCAGTGTATGTGATAAACAATTCACTGCTAAAAGAAGTTTAGTTGATCATATGAAAGCTCACACTGGTGAGAAGCTATTTACGTGCAGTATTTGTAAAAAACAATTTACTGATAAAAGTAATTTATTTGGTCATATGGAAATACACACTGGTCATAAGCCATTTCCTTGCAGTGTATGTGACAAACAATTCACTGCTAAAAGAAGATTAGTTGCTCATTTGAAAGCTCACACTGGTGAGAAGCTATTTACGTGCAGTATTTGTAAAAAACAATTTACTGATAAAAGTAATTTATTTGGTCATATGAAAATACACGCTGGTGAAAAACCATTTTCCTGCAGTGTATGTGATAAACAATTTACTGCTAAAAGATCTTTAGTTGTTCATTTGAAAACTCACAGTGGTGAGAAGCCATTTTCCTGTGGCGTATGTGATAAAAAATTCCCAGTTAAAAGCAGTTTAGTTATTCATTTGAGAACTCACAATAGTGAGAAGCTATTTACGTGCAGTATTTGTAAAACACAATTTACTGATAAAAGGAAATTAGTTGCTCATTTGAAACTACACACTGGTGATGAGAAGCCATTTAGTTGCAGTGTATGTGACAAAAAATTCACTCATAAAAGATCTTTAGTTGCTCATTTGAGAACGCACGCTGGTGAGAAGCCATTCACATGCGGTGTGTGTTATAAAACATTCAGTTTTAAACGTTATCTAGATGTTCATGTCAGAAGTCACACTGGTGAGAAGCCATTTAGTTGCAGTGAATGTGATAAACATTTCAGTCGTAAATGTACTTTAGTTGCACATATTATGGGAACGCACGCTGGTGAGAAGCAATTCACTTGCGGTGTTTGTTATAAAAAATTCAGTTTGAAACGTTATTTAGTTGTTCATATGAGAACTCACACAGGTGATAAGGTAATCCAAGATGCAGTGAATGTGATAAACAATTCACTGTTAAATGGAATTTAGTTACTCACATGAGAAATCAAACTGGTGATAAACCTAAGCAAACAATATGTTATAAATAATTAACTGAAAATTGTTTAGGTCAGGCAAATGAGGATTCACACAATGATAAACTTCTGCAATGTTTGTGACAATCATAACAGATGCCTTTTCAAACCCAGGACATGCATTTTACTCTTATTTTACTTTATAAACAACTAGCGGCCCGCCCCGGCTTCGCACGGGTATTAAACAAAAATTTCAGAAATTATACACACTAAAACGATAGGTTTCACAGTTTTCATACGGATCTTTACTTTTTTAACAGCATTAGGGTTTTTGACATTGACTCAACATTCCAAAACTGACACTGGCCGTAGAGAAAAAGCAAGCACCGTGCGCTATACAACCTCTTTTTCTATTCTGACGCGCCACAATAGAAAAAGAGGTTGAATATACAGCCCACGGTTCAATTATTGAATTTTTCATGCGGATCCCTAACTTTTTTGAAAATATTATATAGCCTATGTTCATCACGGAAAATTAAGGATTCTAATGGTGAAAGAATTTTTTAACTCGGTCCAGTAGTTTCGGAGCCTATTCAATTCAAACAAACAAACAAACATACAAACAATCAAATCTTTCCTCTTTATAATATTAGTATAGGTAGATTTAAAATCAAAAAGGTATGCATACAAAAATTGACACAGTCAGAAGACACAACAATGCCCGCTGAACTCATTGAATTGTTCAAATACTGGTACGGTCATCAGAACAATGTTGTCAGGTGGGCAGACTCGCTATCCGAGCCGTATAGGTTGGAATGCGGGGTGAGGCAGGGAGGGTTGAGCTCAGCACGGCTCTTCTGCCTGTACGTCGATCGGCTGATCGGTGAGCTCAGTGGCGCCATGGTGGGATGCTCCGTTGGTGGAAAAATTATAAACAACATTAGCTATGCCGATGTCAGGGCGTTACTGAGCCCATCGATTAGCGCCCTCCGGAAGCTGGTAGGCATATGTGAGCGGTATTCGGGAATTAAGTTCTTTTCACAAGTGCCACCAATCTCACTGGATGGCATCGCACTCAAACAAGTGTCGCACTTTAAGTAGGTACCTGGGGCACTGGGTTACCGAGACCCTCAAAGACGACATGGATATGGAGAGGGGAAGGAGGGCGCTGGCGGTGAGGAGTAACATGTTGATCCGCAGATTTGCTAAATGCTCCGAAAAAGTGAAAGTAACATTGTTCAGGGCCTTCTGCCAATCGTTTTACACATGCAGCCTGTGGATCAACGGTACTCGAGCGGCGTACAATGCCCTCCGAGTACAATACAATAACGCGTTCCAGATGCTGTTGGGGCTGCCGCGCTACTGCAGCGCATCAGGTATGTTCGCGGAGGCGCGGGTGGATGACTTCCACGCTATGATGCGCAAGCGTGTCGCCTCCCTGATGCGGCGGGTGCGTGCCAGCCCCAACAGCTTCCTCACGGTGGCTGAGCAGATGGATGGCCCATCCTCAGACATTGGACCCAGACGCATGTGTTGCCCTGTAACTCCATGCGTTGTGCAAAATAACATTGGAATTGTATTATGATTAAAGTAGGTTAATAATTAAGGTTAGTAAAGTAAATTATGTTAAATAAAGTTAATCTATATTTATTTTGAGTAAGTAAATAACATTATTAGAATTTCAAATCAATTAAATTAAATTTGCAATTATAATTTATCTGAATGTATTCTAAATTTAATTCTAATATGAAATCAAAATCAAAATCAAAGTGCTTTATTTCCTTTAGACCTTACAGGACTCTTGGACACGTCACAAAATACAAGTTAAATAAGAAATAAAAATGGGAAATAAAGTGATCACTTTGATTAATTGTTCACTTCAATCTTTTTTAGGTAAAGTAAAGAAGCGAACAAGAAACCTTTACCTTGTTAGATTGTTAGTTTTAGAGTTGGAGCATAACTCGTCCCAAACTTTTTTGTCGTCTAGATAATCTGATATTTTATAGTACCTAAGCTTTTTTACAAAGTATATTTTTGACAATCCGTTTGAATTTATTTATAGATAATTTTTGCAACTCACTTGGAATTTTGTTATAGAAGCGTATACATTGCCCTTTAAAAGATACATTAATCTTACGTAGCCTAGTAGTGGGCACAGCCAGTTTGTTCTTATTTCTAGTATTTAAATTATGTATATCGCTATTTTTAATGAACTTATTGATATTTTTATGAGTGTACAACAAATTTTCATAAATATATTGACATGTTACTGTCATTATGTTTATTTCTTTGAATTTTTCACGCAAGGATTCTCTGGGACCCATATTATAGATTGAACGAATAGCCCTCTTCTGCAGCACAAATATGGTGTTAATATCTGCAGCGTTCCCCCACAGCAGTATGCCATAAGACATAATACTATGGAAGTAGCTGAAATAGACTAGTCTAGAAGTATCAACGTCTGTAAGATGACGGATTTTTTTGACTGCATACGCTGCAGAACTAAGTCTCTTCGATAGCTTATCTATGTGTGAGCCCCATTGAAGTTTACTATCTAAAGTTATTCCTAAAAATACAGTAGGTAGGTACTTTCTACTATTTCTAAAGATTCCTCTTTTACCTTTACATCGGCCTTAACTTGTTTTACATTGGGATGAGGGAGGTCGTTAATATAAACAAGAAATAGGAAAGGACCGAGGATAGACCCCTGCGGTACACCCATTGTAACTACAGATCCCGAAGAACGTTCCCCATTAATGTCAACTCTTTGTATCCTATCACACAAGTATGAAGTAAGAAGATCCAAAGAGTTGTCTTTTATTCCATAATGATGTAGTTTCCTGATTAATGTTACATGGTGTACACAATCAAATGCTTTTGACAAGTCGCAAAAAACGCCTAAAGCATCTTGCGACTTCTCCCAAGCATCAAAAATATGCGATACCAACTCTACACCAGCATCAGTGGTAGACCTGCCGCGAGTAAACCCAAATTGCTTACAGTGAAGCAGGTCATTGCCATCGAAATGCCTTAGCAATTGATGTAAAATAAGTTTTTCAAAAACTTTGCTGAACGTTGGCAATACTGATATTGGTCTAAAGTTAGTGGGGTCAGACCTACTACCTGATTTAAACAATGGAATTATTTTACTATGCTTCATTAGATCAGGAAATACACCACAGTCAATGGATTCATTGAATATAAAAGCTAGATCTGGTGCAAGTGTATCAATCAATGGTTTAATAAGTCTAACAGAAACGCCCCAGAGATCTGCAGTTTTTTTTACATTCAATAGATTAAAAGCTTTTTTAATATCAGTTTCATTGACATGATTGAAATTAAATTTATTTTTGCATTTGGGTACATTTTCTATAAGCAAAGACTCAGCGATAACTTGAGATGAGTTTAAGCACTTTGTAGTAGAAATTGGAATGTCAGTAAAAAAGTTTTCAAATGCTTGGGCTACGTCAACGTCATTTTGGACTGAGCAATCATTAATCTTTAAGTTATAATCATTATCGTAAGTACTGACCTTTCCAGTCTCACTATTTATTATTTTCCATGTCGATTTTATTACATTTTCACTATTTCTGATTTTCGAGCTTATATAATTTGATTTTGCCATTTGACAGACTTTTCTGAACATTTTTGAGTAGTTTTTTACTTTTTCTTTGAACTCAAGACTAAAATTGTATTGTTTTTCATTATACAGTTCATACAAAGTTTGCCTACTCTTATGTATACCTACTGTTGCCCACTCACTAAAGTTGAGTTTTTCTGAGACCACAATCGACTTGGGTGTGAATATTGAATTGAATTATATTTTAATTAAATTTGTAATTTACTAACGTCGCATTTTCCTCGGTTTTTTTCGGTTTTCTAACAATTTATGGTGTAAAACCGAAATAAAAGAATTGAATACCTAATCATTTTATTTGTTTGAAAAATGGCAGTAATTGTAGGTCTTTGGTTTATGATAATCTATGTTAATTCAGAATGCAAAGTAGACACGAGCTGTTATACAAATTAAATTGAGCTATTAATTAAAATATGTATAAAATGAGCAATATAGGACAGTATTTTATGTACACTGTGAATATAGGAAGCAGGGCAAGCCGTTCGGATGCAACAGAAACATCAACAATTTCTTAGAGTAATAAGACGTAGAGTGATAATTTCACACAAAAATTCCGCTCGAAGTTGAAGCAACAAAACAACCAATGTGTGCGTAAGCGGCTCGTGATTACATTAGCCAACACGCACACAAGCGCACAAATAATGTTGCAAGCTATCAACATTTACCCCATAAATTAGGGAAATTGTAATAATTGTAAGGAGTTTATGATAATCATTTTTCTGTTAATGTTACATACTCTATGGGCGTTTATATAAAGGTTAAGTAGTTAAGTCGAGTAGTAAGTATGACAAAAGTAAAATCATTAAATTAAACAATACAATAACAAAATACTTTATTTATAACACAAGAAAAAGAACATAATAACAAAAAAACAGGTACAATGGGCGGCCTTATCGCCTAGAAGCGATAAGACAGGCAACCTTCGGATGAAATTAATTATGTTAATTAAAGATCGTCAAAAAATATACAAAACCTCTGGTTTTAAGGATGACACTGTTTACACAGACACCCTGTATTAACTTAAAAATCCAGGTAAGATAAGAAGTAATCAAGTAACCCTTATAATATTTGGCAAATAAAAGTACCTACCAGTGGAAAGTAGAAATAAATAATGCGGGACAATCCACACAGCATCATCTAGCCCCAAGCTAAGCAGAGATTGTGTTGTGGGTAATAGATGACAGACATAAATACTTAATACAAAATTACTATACTTAGATAGATATTTTTTTACAATACATAGAAAACGACCAGAACACCCGAAACAAATATTTGCAGATCTTACAAACATTTGTTTCGAGGCGGGAATCGAACCCGCAACCTACTGCGCCACAGGCTGATCTTCACCCACCGCGCCACAAAGGTCGTCAAAAAATAGACAAAACCTCTGGTTTTAAGGATAACACTGGTTACACAAACACACTATATATTTTACTTAAAAATCCAGGTTAGATAAGAAGTTACCCTAATAATATTTGGCAAATAAATGTGCCTACCAGTGGAAAGTAGAATAGACAAAACCTCTGGATTTAAGGATAACACTGTTTACACAAACATCCTGTATATTTAACTAAAAAAAACCAAGTCTGATAATTAGTATAACCCTAATAACATTTAGAAATTAAAGTACCTACCAGTGGAAAGTAGAAATAGACAAAACAAATAGGTACGGGGTAAAATATTTTTCGCTCGTAGCTAGCAACATTTTTATGTAATGGCGTCTGTTTTGTTTACAATTAGTTTTTGTGCCTAAACGGATGTTTTACTCGATAATGTGTTGTACTTACCTGTGAAATGGAATCTTTAATTGTTTCTGGTGATTATGTGAAGAGTTGTGACACCCTTTCACTGCACAGTATGTCATTTTTATTGAAAAATTACGGAGCTCTTCCCAGTTAGTGTTGACCTTGAGCACTGACGCGTCGAGCGATGTAGGAAGCCTTTAAAGGCTCCCTTGAAACACCTTCATTTCGCGTGCGCCTACTAGGGTTCTAAGTTTAGTTATTCTAAGAACAATTTGTTGTCCATTGGTTTAATGTACCTACCTACCTAGTGTTCTTTATTTTTATAAATACTTGTATTCTTCGTTCAACTTGTAACATAATCAAACCTGTGTACTTGTGCAAAATAAATGATTGAGATTTTTTTTTGATACCACTTGTATAGAGGTATGTTGGATATTCAAATAAAATGATGTGATGACTTGACTTGACTTCTTTGATATGGCAATATGTGTCTGGTTTGCCACTTTTCTGCCAGTGTCCAGTTCATGGAAATGTCTTAGTCATGGAATGGAGGCAATTTACAATAATATTATGAGCGGTAATTTTTGAAAAACACCAATCAGATTAGCAATGTACCGAGTATATAGTTAAACGTCAAAGTTAACATTATCATGACAAAACTGACGTTACAGTTGCCGGACGTTCGTTTGTTTTGTTTTTGTTTTGCGGTTACTTTTAGGTAAATTGTTTCTACTGACTGTAACTAAGTTGGATAACTGATAAATACTGAAAATTTTGAAATTTACTGTAGAAATCTTGATAATGTAGGTAGATAACAAACAACACTTTTGGGAAAATATGATAGCTGTCAATGTCAGAGTCTTTTTCGTCGACCGAATTACACCGGGACTGCCATCTTGGAAGTGCTCAAGTGAATAAGCGGTGAGTAAGGGCTTTACAGAGTTAGAATTAATAAGTTAATATTTACAGTTTAATCTTATTAAAATGTACACAGAGTAAAAAGTTTATAGGATATTCTGTTTTCGAAGTATAAACCAAGGTACACACGTAATAGTGTGACACATTACTGGCAGTCTTCGTCGTCGTAGCCAAAAGCAAGAGGCGCCGTAACTCAAGAAGTTGAGCTTTTCGGGTTGTGTTGCGTGTTTGATTGAGGGTGGTTAAATAGTTAATTTATCATCTATGAAATAGCCATACATGTTTTGTTTGTTGTGTTGAAAGTTAAGTTATTTTTCATTCCTGGGGTGCGTTCAGAGGCTCAGGGTGCGGTTGTTTGGTGTAAATTTTAACTTACCCAAAGGTTCAGAACGAGTCGGTTGTTTAACGTCAAAGTTGACATTATCATGACAAATCTGACGTTACAGTTGCCGGACGTTCGTTTGTTTTGTTTTTGTTTTGCGGTTACTTTGAGGTAAATTGTATCTACTGACTGTAACTACGATCTATAACTGATAAATACTGAAAATTTTGAAATTTACTGTAGAAATCTTGATATTTAAGTAGATAACAACTATGACAACGGAAAATATGACAGCTGTCAATGTCAGAGTGTTTTTCGTCGATCGAATTACACCGGTAAAAAGTTGCAACCGTCGGAGGTTGTGAACGCTCTAGTTAATAACAACCGAGCGTTTCCCCTGAGGTTATGAACGACCTAGTTGCACTCCGAGCGCGCTCGAGCGTAGGTTGTGAACGCAGCCCTGTTTCACTAACAAAACATAACAGTCGACTTCAAGTTTCATTTATAATGCTATTATACTTTCTCTGGTTCGGAGGAAGTGTTATTTGTTTGTGACTCCTTCGTAGTTATATAATATCTGTATTCTATCATCTTTCTGGCTTGCTTTGAACTAAAAACTAAAAATGTCCCCTGTGTGCCGAATTTGTCTCGCCGGAAATTTTAAACTGATTTCGTTGAAAAACGAAGAACTTATACATATTTTTGAAAAACTGTTTGATATCAAGGTAGGTAAATATGTAATTAATTATATATAACCTATCTCGTTTTTGAAGAAACATCATTAAGTCATCTGTTATCTAAACTAAGTTACCCAAATAAACTCATTGTAGGTACCTATTTGTTACGCTGACGACATCTATGGCGCGGTGGGCGAAGGTCCGCCTGCGATGCAAGAGGTTGCAGTTCCAATTCCTGCCTTGGGACAAATTTTTGTCTTATCTGCAGATTATTTTTGTTCTGGTTATAAATAGAAAACTAATTATAATAAAAAATATCTAGTTTGTGATAGGTATATGGTATTAAGTATATCAGTTATCTAGTACCCTTAACACAAGCTTTGCTTAGCTTGGGGCTAGATGATGCTGTGTGAATTGTCCAGCATTATTTTTATAATTTATCTTTTATATCATGGCAATTATGCCAGTGTCACTCTGTGATCGAGACCATTTTGATTTGGCTATAGTACTTGCGACATTCTACTACTATACTACATTTTGTCTTGTATTTGGAGTGGGCTTAGAGTACCTACTACGTCAACAACAAAAGGTGATATTTACAACTGAAACATGGAGGCCTTTCTATTTACATGAGGTGAAGGTCCAGTCATGCTTTTTTTGTTGCCAGTAAGATCCTGTGCTGGGTTGTAAACTGCAAGCTTAGCTAACTATACTTATCTTGCAAATTTAACTTAGTTTTTGAAAATGCGTAGAAAGAGTGCAGCGGATGTGTAAGGGAAAATGAAAGGTATGCACTAAATACCCAATGACTAGTCCCTATTTCTTGTGTATTCCCTGCGCTCCCTCTTTTATAGTAATATGACTGAGTGTGTCAGTTTCGTAATCTGATTCTAGTGATAGTTAGGTTAGGTTGGAGTACTCCTTTTTCCGCATTTGGATTCGTTTTGGTCCTTTATGCATAAAAACGAGAAAGCTTTCTGTATCGTTTGGCATGAAGGCGATAGTGGACGCAAAACCTACAATATTGCTTCGTCATTATGTGCACATTATTGTCTTTAATGGCAAGGTGGGGGGAACCCAGACTGGCAACGAATCCCGGAGAACGAGGCCCGCATGGTTTTGGTGTTCGAAATCACAGGGGACAAATGCTCGTCAACTTCCTTAAGAAAGAGGGGCTGTTCTTAATGGACTCTTTCTTTAAGAAACAGCCCTAAAGGAAGTGGACATGGCGGAGTCCCGATTCTGTGACAAAAAATGAGATCGACTTCATCATGACGGATAGCAAGCATATATTCAGAGATGTCTCAGTGATCATCAGGTTCAATACCGGTTCTAATCACCGACTCCTTCGAGGCCGAGGTTCTCTGAATATCAATCTGAAGCTTGAAAGAAACCGTCTGATGAAGTCCACGCTCCGACCGAACCCAATCAGAATCATGGCGGGCACCGAGAAGTTTCAGCAGCTTCTCGGGAATAGATTCGCTGCCTTGGAACCCACTGATGACGGTGACGAGACCCTACACAATCTGGTCGAAACTTTGAGGGACGAGGGCATCAAGTTTTGCAAAAAGCAGCGTACTGGTAAGAAGTCCGAACTCTCGGATGAGACTATTGGGCTGATGACAAAAAGACGGGAAACCACCCAAGCGACTTCGTCGGAAAGGTCAGACCTGAACAAGCGAATTGCGAAGATGGTACGGCGCGACCTTCGGAGCTCCAATACACGCCTCATTAAAGAGGCGATATAGCGAAACTGAGGGTCCAAAGTATTCACTCAGCAGCTTGGCAGGAGCCACCTGACGAAGCTTACAACGCACGACGGAAGGACCGTATTGTCGAAGCCGGAGATATCGGCCGAGATAGAGGACTTTTATAAAAGCCGGAGATATCGGCCGAGATAGAGAGCTCCGGATTGGAGCTCCGAAGGTCGCGCCGTACCATCTTCGCAATTCGCTGGCCGTTTATACGCTGATCATGCTCCCCGTTCCCAACGAGACGGCCACGATTCTAGAGCCACCTTGATACGCCACTATACCGACGAACTGCCAGACATCAGACAAAACGTAACGAATACATCCGATAGAGAACTAAAGTCATCGACATAGCTCAGAGAATTAGCTAACTGAAGTGGGTGTGGGCCGGCCATATATCGCGAAGAACCGATAACCGCTGGGGTAAACGTGTTCTTGAGTGGAGACCGCAAGTCGGTAAACGTAGTGTAGGACGCCTTCCGGCCAGGTGGGATAACGATCTGCGAAAGACTGCTGGCAGATGCTGGATGCGACAAGCCGAAGACAGGGCGCTATGGCGCTCTTCAGGGGAGGCCTATGTCCAACAGTGGACTAACAACTTTATTGTATATATTATAACTTTAAGGTGGAACGGTCTCCTTGTTTAGGTATAGCTTCGCTAATATTCAATTTGTTGGTATAGCGTATAGCGTTTTAGCAGTATAGCGCTGACTTTCAATTTGTTGGTTTTTTATTGTTTTCTTATTAAATTGTGCATATTATTTAAAAGTGATACATTTGCCGCAAATGGTACGTTGTTTTTCATATGTCAATAAATGTTTCAAGCGTTGAAAACATTTATAGAACTTGTATTTGGGAAGAGCAAAATCGCCGGACCAAATTACTCACACAAGCAAAGATTATAATGTGAACTGTTTGTTGGGCACGATACGCCACCTGCCTGTACCTGGGTGCGAATAACTCTATTTTATCTAAGTACATTTTCCTATTTGTTTCTTGTTAGTGAACATATTTTTTGTGTGTAAGCCTGCAAATGCAAAATCTGCCTGTTGTGACGTTGTGATTTATCAAAATTATTCTGATCGCATATTTTATATCAGAATCTGAAGTACCAAGTATAAATAAATTCATGTTTTTTTATTCATGGTATAGGTAAATAAATTCGTGTTTTCAAGCCTTCCTTTGATTCGATTGTAATAAATCGTTGATGGAGTTTCTACGTACTCAAACGAAGTATCTTGTTTTACCTCGGTCCCTATCACACAAAAACAAAGAGAAGTAGGTATGCTAGTAATTATTATCAAATAAGAAATTAGGTGTCATTGATTTTCTGTACACTTTAATTTCAATGCAATTTTGTTATTGCGGACTTTTGAACACAATTAGGTACTGGTAAAATACAGGTAGTTGATCCTGGATCTGATAAATAATGATTCATCACAAAACTTTATTCATTACTTCTTCAAGATCAGAGGTATTGTCGCGCGGCGGGAATTGAACCAGCAACTTACTGTGTTGCAGAGTGATGTCAATAAATAAGTATCGTAAATAGTATCCCTAGTTTTCGAAAAAACGTTTGAGAGGTAGATAATTTTAAATATTGGATGCCAATTTAGGTATATTAAATTTTTACATTAGACACAGTATGCGTGAATTATTATTATTATTATTATTAGCTAGACTAGCTTTGGACGAGCATACATTACAGTAAGTACTGTGGTCACCGGACAAAAAAACTTGAAAGAAAAAAACTACAGAAATCATTTTTAGTAAGTACTTTTTTTTTTCGAAGTTTTTGGGTCCAACTAAGGACAATTGAAATTTATTATTTATTAGAATTTTCATCCTCCGTGACTCCATCTTTTATTTTGGGAAGTTGATTGTTTTAAAAAATAGTTTTGCTTCGTTTTGCAAAAATCAAAACAAGTCAATGACAACAGAATACCTACATACAAAAACGATAGACATTGAAAGGATAGACAGCCACATGACAACAATAAAAGACGAAATATGTACGTTCTACATGCTTGAACGAACAAAATCAAAGTTTATGAATGGTAAGTTATGGTATTACGAGTTGATTCGTTATGTTTCTCACAGATGACGTTTCGTCGCCGCTAACACTTATAAGTTCATGACGTTCTCGTACGACACTATTGGTGTTCACCCACACAGTGACAAAAATGGACTAAAATTACCACGTTATTTCTAATTAAATCAAGTGTTTTCTTTAATGAAACATAATTTGCCGCAAATAACGACCTATAACAATGCCATATACAGTTATTTATTTGTAAAATTTAGCTCATATGGCTCATATTTGGGAAAATACAAATGTATGAAAAACGAATGACCTTAAGCTAAATGTGTCGCAACGCGCTGTAACGATCGACACTAGACAAACCTTATATGGTTTAAAGTGTCGTAGAAATATAAATAGAATAAGTTTTTGATAAATAAATAAAATAAAAAAAAAAAACATAGGCTGATGATGATTGTAGGTTTCCGTCCTGGCGGCTTATTCCGAGCTAAGTGGTTTTTCCATGGGAAGAAGATATTTGTGGCTAAGTATATTTGTTTCCAAGATTCAAACTATTTTATGTTCAAAATATAATCAAAATTAGTTCACTATGATATTGATAACAGAATATTAAACGCTTTTACAATATTCGTAGGGGGTAATAGTATACCTAATAGAAAAAATTTATGAAAAAATACTTGTTGGTAGGTAAGCTAATTCTTCAAAAGTTTTATTATCATAGAAACTGTTGCCGCAAATGATCACTTTCTGTCAGACCTATTTATGGTAACTCATACTTAACTGACATAGGCAAAACCTAACGAATTTAGTCAGTTTGGCACAAGTAGTGTATTTTAAGTTACAAAGCGCGTAAATCAAGCTTTGTATGGAGACCTTGTTATGCCTATCTTAGTTATCGCTAATAACTCGTAGAATAATTAAGATTTCAATATTTTAATACCTTCCCGGTGTTTAGAAGCTTGCGACTAGTTAAATTATGGAAAAATAGTCCAATAATATTATCATATTTTTTCAAAAAAGGCAAATAACTGAAAAAAACTTTGAACGGCGATTACTCAAAACAAGGTTTTTCAAGATACATGAAATCAAAATCAAAAAATCTAAATCAAAGTGCTTTATTTCCTTTAGACCTTACAGGACTCTTGGACACGTCACAAAATACAAGTTAAATAAGAAATAAAAATGGGAAATAAAGTGATCACTTTGATTAATTGTTCACTTCAATCTTTTTTAGGTAAAGTAAAGAAGCGAACAAGAAACCTTTACCTTGTTAGATTGTTAGTTTTAGAGTTGGAGCATAACTCGTCCCAAACTTTTTTGTCATCTAGATAATCTGATATTTTATAGTAAGCTTTTTTACAAAGTATATTTTTGACAATCCGTTTGAATTTATTTATAGATAATTTTTGCAACTCACTTGGAATTTTGTTGTAGAAGGAAATAGGTGTGATACGGCAGTAGTTCATTTCAGTAACAAGTTAACTACTTAGGTATCTACCAACAGTAAGAATTTAATTAGATATATTCCCATCCGCCCCATTATCCTCCCCATCAATGGGGCAGTTGGGAAAATAAATTCCCATCTGCCCCATCATGCAAGTCAATGGGGTGGATGGGATTTTTTGCCCCATTGACTTTTTAATAATATAAAGAATAAATCTCACTATTCATATTCAGATACTCTTGTTCCTATTTACATAATTAACTGTTAGTAGGAACAATAGGAAATAAAAAGGCCAACTTATTTGAGCTAATCAAGTTCTGGTTTATTGTAAATATTTCTTTTCGTAAACTACGCTAATTTAAAAATCAAATAATAATCTTAGGAAAAGCAATGAGAAATCAAAAAATCATACGAAATTAGTTTTCTAATCTTAAATACAGTTGTTTTTAAATACTTTATATCACAGTGAGATAATCACATTTTTACAATAATTATTTTTATAAAAACTAAGGTCTTAAAGGTACAAGTGCCACATAAAAAAAACTAAAACATTAACTTAATTAGCAATCATTTGCTTATATTTAAAATCTTTGTTTTATCACTTGTTTTACATCTCTTTCTTCACACTCTCTTTCAATCTTTGAAAATAGTAAAGAATCGGTTTTTTATTGTTTATAAAATAACTAGACTGTAATGAAATCCCAATGCGTGCGAGTGTTTACGACACTGTCCCCGTCCCCTAGTTTTTATTACAAAGATGATTGTAAGTGATTACTGTGATAGATATTTTTATTGAGGCTCTTGTACCTTAGAGGCCTTATCTAAAAGATAATTATTGTAAGATTCTCTGATTACACACTGTGATAAAAAATATTTGAATGCTACACTTTATATAGTATTTGTTTGAAAAATAGTAGTAAAATATGATGTCAGTAATCACACTATAATTTACTATTATGTTTATATAATATCTAGTTATTTTATAAATAATAAAAAACATTAGTTATAAAATAACTTTATTACAATTTGTTGATTAGTTTCTATTTTCAAAGATTGGAAGAGAGTGAAGAAAGATATTGTGAAATTAGTGTTAAAACAAAGTTTTATAGTATAAGCAAATTATTGTTAATTTAGTTGATGTTTTTAGTTTTTTTTTATGTGGCACTTGTACCTTTAAGGCCTTAGTTTTTATAAAAATAATTATTGTAAAAATGTGATTATCTCACTGTGATATAAAGTATTTAAAAACAACTGTATTTAAGATTAGAAAACTAACTTCGTATGATTTTTTGATTTCTCACTGCTTTTCCTAAGATTATTATTTGATTTTTAAATTAGCGTAGTTTACGAAAAGAAATATTTACAATAAACCAGAACTTGATTAGCTCAAATAAGTTGGCCTTTTTATTTCCTATTGTTCCTACTAACAGTTAATTATGTAAATAGGAACAAGAGTATCTGAATATAAATAGTGAGATTTATTCTTTATATTATTAAAAAGTCAATGGGGCAAAAAATCCCATCCACCCCATTGACTTGAATGATGGGGCAGATGGGAGATTTTTTTCCCAACTGCCCCATTGATGGGGAGGATAATGGGGCGGATGGGAATATATCTTTAATTAGGTAGGTACCTATTTACTTTCAGTGATTCAATTATAATCTAATTTATGGGTAGGTATGTACCTATTGAAGAATTTTTTTTTGCAAACTGTCCGCCATTTATATTTATTTTTTCAAAATGGCAGCACTGGATGTTTTCCACATAGTGCCTCATTACATGTTATTTGTAAAAAAAAAACATAAGTATTGAACCTAAAAAAAGTCACATGATAAATGTTTCTTGCCCACAATATTCTTCTGAAATAGTTATTTTTATAGCCCAGTCAAATGCAAGAAAGATACAACATTATGTAAAAATGCAACTGCTTTTGAATTTTAAGAACTGATTAATTGACTTAGGTGCTATTCGTTTATATGGAACTCTGTTAATATTATTTATTGTTAATTTTTTGTGAATTTTCTGACATATAATTGTTAAAATCGTAAAATTGTTGAAACTATAAAATTTTGCACACCTTATTAGGTATATTGTAATTTGGACAAACTTAATATTAAGAACTAATGTACATACATTCTGGCAAAAAAATGAATTTATCTTGAACACCTATTGTTTCAGTTCAACCATGAAGATGCAAGGCCGACAGCTCTCTGCTCTTATTGTTCCCAGAAATTGCTTAGATGCCACACATTTTTCCAGATGGCTCACAGAGCAGAAGAAATCTTCAGTCAGCTTTTCCTGCATGGTCTTGAGGTAACCAACAAAGTCCATAGAGAATTAAAGTCATTTATAACAGGATATTTACCATGATTAGAGTTTTGAGTTTTTCAATATTTCGGCACAGTTTCATGCGCCATGATCACGGAAGAACTGAAGTCACTGCGAGTTAGATTTTATTGGCAGATATACCGATCTACCCTCTTTCTTTGTCTTTTGCTACGAACGTTGCCACTACCATCGGTTTCACTATAGAACGCAACTCGATCACGGTACACAACACTGACGGTATCTGAACGCGGCCCGGTTGGTACATCACTTCTTCGATTTTTAGATATATTCCCATACGCCCCATTATCCTCCCCATCAATGGGGCAGTTGGGGAAAAAAATTCCCATCTGCCCCATCATTCAAGTCAATGGGGTGGATGGGATTTTTTGCCCCATTGACTTTTTAATAATATAAAGAATAAATCTCACTATTCATATTCAGATACTCTTGTTCCTATTTACATAATTAACTGTTAGTAGGAACAATAGGAAATAAAAAGGCCAACTTATTTGAGCTAATCAAGTTCTGGTTTATTGTAAATATTTCTTTTCGTAAACTACGCTAATTTAAAAATCAAATAATAATCTTAGGAAAAGCAGTGAGAAATCAAAAAATCATACGAAATTAGTTTTCTAATCTTAAATACAGTTGTTTTAAATATTTTATATCACAGTGAGATAATCATATTTTTACAATAATTATTTTTATAAAAACTAAGGCCTTAAAGGTACAAGTGCCACATAAAAAAAAAACTAAAACATTAACTAAATTAACAATAATTTGCTTATACTATAAAACTTTGTTTTATCCCAACTGCCCCATTGATGGGGAGGATAATGGGGCGGATGGGAATATATCGATTTTTACACATTTTCACCACAGGGTTCCATGTTCCAGATAATTGGAAACCTTCTCGGTTGAAGTTCCTGTGTTTGGTAATCTCAATGGCCTCCTGTACCATTCTAGGTATGTAATGTCGCTCTGTTGAGATTACTTGTGGGTTGTGTAATTCGATCCAATGGTTTGACCCAGACTCTAGAAGATGCTCCGCTATGGCCGACTTCTCAGTTGCCAGATTCTTTACCGCTCGTATGTGGTCCTTGACTCTGCAGGACTCTATCCGATCAGTCAGCACCATACTCATTTGCGGAGGCTTTGAGTCCCCTTTTCTTTCTCTGTCTGACGAAGAACAAACAGTCTTACTGCTGCCGCGGGTCCGGTTTGCTCTGAATACGTTCCCATGGCCCCGCGACCTACTCTACCAGCATCCAGCACAGCGCCGCCGGTGCTCGTCGCCGTGCCCTCTGCTGCCGCCAGTTTCCTCCTCTTCCATTTGCCCAGCTTACGGCCCGTTCACACATGTCTCCGTTTTACTGTTCCGTTTTATCGTGTACGTATTTTTTTCGTCGATGGCGTATGTGGTTGTATGAGCGACTTCACACATGGCACAGTATTCTGTATACAGATCGACGAATAAAATACGTACACGATAAATATATATTATGAGAAAGAGGAAAGATTCGATTGTTTCTTTATATTGAATAGGATTCGAAAATACTGGACTGGACTATAGGCTTTAGAATATTTTCAAAGTTAGGGATCCTTATGAAAACTTCAAAAACTAAACCCAATGTGTGTATAAACTTGTAATGTTTGTCCAATACCAGTGCGAAGCCGGGGCGCACCGCAACATCATATTACTAAATGATGAAATGAAAAGCTACTCCGTCTTCTGGTAATCTGGTAGTGAAGTAGTCGGTGTCCCGCGGACATAGATTGAGATTTACTTTTCTTACTTTGAGTGGCGAAGCCGCGGCCAGAAGCAAGTAGTTAAATATAAAACCTGCTCAATTTAATTTCTAAAATTGATCATTTCAGGCTACCCACGAAAATATTACTGAGCTCAACCTTAAAATAGAACCACAGTTGTCTATGACCACTACGCAGTTTAGTATAATTAACATGGATCTACATCAAGACATGGTGAAAGAAGAGGTGACCACAGAACAAGAGACATCGGCCGAATCTCTCTTTCATGAAGATTGTACAGAATTAACAACAGAAGACATACATCAAGATGAACCAGTAGCAGTGAAAGAAGAGGTGACCACAGAACAAGAGACATCGGCCGAGTCTCTCTCTCATGAAGATTGTACAGAATTAGCAACAGATGATAGTGATAGAGCAACTGATGAAGAACTTCCTCCTAACTCTCATGTTCAACAAGCCAAAACAAATGACTCAAAAATTTCATTTACATGCAACAATTCTGATGAAGAATTTTTTGATAGAAGCACTTTCATATCGCACATAAAAAAAAGACATTCCAAACTAAAAGAAGAGCGAAAGTATTCCTGCCATCTGTGTAATAAACAATTTCAACAAACAAATCATTCAGATGGTCATATGAGTCACACTGGAGCAAAACACTTTACTTGCAGCGCATGTGTTAAACAATTACGTCAAAAAAAAATTGTTGCTCATATGAAAACGCACACTGGTGAGAAGCTATTAACATGCAGTATTTGTAAAAAACAATTTACTGATAGAAGTAATTTATTTGGTCATATGAAAATACACGCTGGTGAGAAGCCATTTTCCTGCAGTGTATGTGATAAACAATTTACTCTTAAAAAAACTTTAGTTGCTCATTTGAGAAGGCACACTGAAGAGAAGTTATTTACGTGCAGTATTTGTAAAAAACAATTTACTGATAGAAGTAATTTATTTGGTCATATGAAAATACACGCTGGTGAAAAACCATTTTCCTGCAGTGTATGTGATAAACAATTTACTGCTAAAAGATCTTTAGTTGTTCATTTGAAAACTCACAGTGGTGAGAAGCCATTTTCCTGCAATGTATGTGATAAGAAATTCCCTTTTAAAAAAAATTTAGCTGTTCATTTGAGAACTCACACTGGTGAGAAACCATTTTCCTGCAGTGTGTGTGATAAAAAATTCACTGTTAAAATAAATTTAGTTGGACATTTGAGAATTCACAGTGGTGAGAAGCCATTCACATGCGGTATTTGTTATAAACAATTCCCTTTAAAAAGTTATTTATTTTATCATATCAGAACTCACACTGGTGATAAACCTAAGCCAAAGATGTTATAAATAATTCACTGAAGATTGTTTAGTCAGACAAAATGAGGATTCACGCGATAATAAACTTCTGCAATGTTTGTGACAATCTTAACAGATGCCTTGCTTACATTATACTCACTATAGACAAACCCAGGACATTCATTTTACGTTATAAACAATTTAAAATCAAAAAAGAATACATACAAAAATTAACACAGTCATATTTGTTTGAAAAATGGTAGTGTAAGAGCAAAGTAGACGAGCTGTTATATAAATTAAATTGATTTTAAAAAAATATGTATAAAATGAGCAGGGCAAGCCATTTGGATGCAACAAAAACTTTTTTGATGCTCATTGTTTTAATGTACCTACCTAGTGTTCTTTATTTTTGTAAATACTTGTATTCCACTTGTGTATAGGTATGTTGGATATTCAAATAAAATGATAGCAATGTACCAAGTATTTATTTATTCAGCCAGCCTATAGGTAGGTAGGTACCTACTTCATAACATTACAAATGTAAAACCAGCATAAAATTTTCACTGTATATATCCGATTATTATTATACAATCCCGGAATCCCACGATTTTTTTTAAGTGTCCTAAGAAGCCGTCCATACTTTGTTAGCCAAATATTAACTTCAGGTAAATAATATGCCGGGCCGTGCGGTGCCGGCATAGAATTTCACCACCCCATCTCTTCCCGTGGGTGTCGTAAGAGGCGACTAAGGGAAACACACCGGGGGGCGGGCAGCAGCGCCCTCTGCAGAACAACTCCACCGAACTGCGATCCCCAACCCGCATGCCCAGCGTGGGGATTATGGGCAATAACCCCCAAATGATGAGTAATGCATTTTATGGCGCTCATTAGGGGAGGCCTATGTCCAGCAGTGGACTATCAAAGGCTGTTGATGATGATTGATTAAATAATATGCATTAGAATATCCGATCTCTAATCATCACGGATCACAGCCCCGGCATGATGTAAGCGATATTATGCAAGGTGTCTTGGAGCAACGCCCTCGGAGGCGCGATCTCTGGCAGCGCGCGGCACACCCCCAGCAGAGGCGCCAGCGAGCAGAGCAGAGTGTCTAGCAGCACCGACACGGAACCTGACACCGCTATCTGCCCCTGGAACAAACACAACAATATTGAATAAATAAAAAAAATAATGCCGGACAATCCACACAGCATCACCTAGCCCCAAGCTAAGCAGAGCTTGTGTTTTGAGTACTAGAGACTGATATAGTACGTTATGCAATATAATTACATACATAGATATTTATTTATTATACATAGAAGACCAGAACACTGGCTATAGAATATTTTCAAAAAAAGTAAGGGTTCTGAACAAACAAATATTTTTTTGTTAAGGCATACGTACAGCACCTAAACTAGCGCCACCACCTACTTTATTTATTATTATGTTATTATTCTGTTTAACAAAGGAATTTTCAAAAATCCATCGTCCAGTTTGTGATACCTATCATAAGCTTTTTTTTAATGCCTCTGTAATAGTTTTATTCTATTTAGTTTAGGGAGAGATACGAAAATAGATTTTGGTGGCTACCAAGGGCAACTTCTGCTTTCTGCTTCTTCGTGCTGTATGCGCCTTAAATAGCTGTGCGAAGCCGGGGCGGGGCGCTAGTTATTTAATAAACTACGCGAGTGATACAATGAATGGTCTCCTGGTGTGGTACAGGTTACCTCGTGTTCCTTTAGTCTCTCCGCGATGATAGCCAAGCTCTCGCCGATTACAACAATGAATGGTCTCCTGGTGTGTGGTATAAGTTACCTCGTGTTCCTTTAGTCTCTCCGCGATGATAGCCAAGCTCTCGCAGAGTGAATGGTTTCCTGGTGTGTGGTAGGTTACCTCGTGTTCCTTTAGTCTCTCCCCGATGATAGCCAAGCTCTCGCCGATTACAACAATTAATGGTCTCCTGGTGTGTGGTATAAGTTACCTCGTGTTCCTTTAGTCTCTCCGCGATGATAGCCAAGCTCTCGCAGAGTGAATGGTTTCCTGGTGTGTGGTAGGTTACCTCGCGTTCCTTAAGTCTCTCCCCGATGATAGCCAAGCTCTCGACGAGTACAACAATGAATGGTCTCCTGGTGTGGTATAGGTTACCTCGTGTTCCTTAAGTCTCTCCCCGATGATAGCCAAGCTCTCGCCGAGTAGACGTAGATGCGCAGCCACCTCGACTGCGCCGCAGCCGCCCATGCGGAAACTGGACGAGATGGGAGCGGAGCCGGTTACTGCTGCGGCCTGGGAGATAAATAAATAAATTTATAATGCTGGACAATTCACACAGCATTATCTAGTCCCAAGCTCAGTAGAGCTTGTATTATGGGTACTAGATAATTGATATACATACATACATTTAAATATATTTTTAATAATAGAAAACGACCAGAACACCCTGAACAAATATTTGCAGATCGTAAAAATATTCGTCCCGCGGCGGGAATCTAAACCGCAACCTCCTCGCAGGCGGACCTTCGGCCACCGCGCGACAGAGGTCGTCATAAACAAATTGAAAAGTAAATACGAAATACAGTAATTGAAATGTGAATATGTACCTGTGGTAACGGGTTGGAAGAGATCTGTTGTGAAATACAGTAATTGAAATGTGAATATGTACCTGTGGTAACGGGTTGGAAGAGATCTGTTGTGAAATACAGTAATTGAAATGTGAATATGTACCTGTGGTAACGGGTTGGAAGAGATCTGTTGTGAAATACAGTAATTGAAATGTGAATGTACCTGTGGTAGCGGGTTGGAGGCCGGCTGTTGTGCGGCGGGGGGATGTCTGTTCGGGTTGCGCGGGCGGCCCGGCCCGGCGTGCGTCGCCGGTCGGACGGCTGCGGACAACGTATACAATACACTTTAATGAATTCGTAGACAATTTAAAGAATTCAACGTATAAAGCACACCCTCAAGAAAAATATACAAAAACAGTAAAATCACATTTGCACTATGGGCATAATCAAAATCAAAGTGCTTTATTTCCTTTAGACCTTACAGGACTCTTGGACTGCCTTATCGCTGAGAGCGAGGCCGGACAATCAGCTCTGGAAGAGCGGATTGTTCGGCCTCCTTCGGTGTTGGTTCTTAACTATTTTAAAGAGGAAAGATTTGATTGTTTGTTTGTTTGATTTGGACAAAAGCGCGATAAATACCCGATAATTATTCTTTAAATATGTCAACAAATCGTGAAACTTTAAAAAGTTTGATTTGAATAGGCTCCGAAACTACTGGACTGATTTGTTAGATGTAAGTAAGATCTCAAACTCACCAGCGGCGTTAGAAATGATCTTGCTTGCTCCCTGTTGGCTGCTCTGTCCCTTCTGCAGCGCGAACCGCTTCGCTTTACGCTTCCACACGTAGCGCTCGTTGTAATTCACCTGGAAACATCATCATCAGCATCAGCTCATGCTAGTCAACAGCTGGACATAGGCCTCCCCTAATGAGCGCCATAATAAAAATAACTTTATTTTAGGCAACAAAGAATGTGTACAAAAAGTAACTTAATTGGGCCCATATAATAAATACCTTTGCGACTAACATCTATACTAATATTATAAAGAGGAAAGATTTGATTGTTTGTTTGTTTGTATGTTTGTTTGTTTGTTTGTTTGTTTGAATTGAATAGGCTCCGAAACTATTGGACCGAGTTAAAAAATTCTTTCACCATTAGAATCCTTAATTTTCCGTGATGAACATAGGCTATATTATATTTTAAAAAAAGTTAGGGATCCGCATGAAAAATTCAATAATTGAACCGTGGGCTGTATATTCAACCGCTTTTTCTATTATGGCGCGTCAGAATAGAAAAAGAGGTTGTATAGCGCACGGTGCTTGCTTTTTCTCTACGGCCAGTGTCAGTTTTGGAATGTCGAGTCAATGTCAAAAACCCCAATGCTGTTAAAAAAGTAAAGATCCGTATGAAAACTGTGAAACCCATCGTTTTAGTGTGCATAATTTCTGAAATTTTTGTTTAATACCCGTGCGAAGCCGGGGCGGGCCGCTAGTAGATAATAAAATTTAAAATTAAAGGATTTAGCGTCGTTCCGATGACGCATGCGCGGTGTTGTTACGCCCTGTGTTCAACTTGTCGCATCCAGCATCTGCCAGCAGTCTTTCGCAGATCGTCATCCCACCTGGTAGGAGGGCGTCTTACACTTACCGAGTCGTGGTCAAACGTCAAGCGTGAATCGAACCGGCAACCGGTGCGTCGTAGGCAGACTTTCGCCAACCGCCATAAAGGTCCAGTTTTACTTTACTAAGCTGCCTCATAATAATAATAATAATGTTGGACAATCCACACAGCATCACCTAGCCCCAAGCTAAGCAGAGCTTGTGTTATGAGTACTATTGACTAATATAAATAATACAATATTATTATTTATATAGATATTTTTTATTACACATAGTAAACGACCAGAACACTCAGAACAAATAACTGCAGATGTACAAACATTTGTCCCGAGGCGGGAATCGAACCCGCAACCTCCTGCGTCGCAGGTGTACCTTCGCCCACAGCGCCACAGAGGCCGTCAAAGATAGAAGGATGACTCACGTTAGACCACATCTCCCCGAGCCTCTTGGATATAGCGGAGAAGTCCATGTCAGGATGCTTTCGTATGAGCTCGTGGCGCGCTTCCTTGGCCCACATCATATACGCTGTGATACGGGTTTTACCTAGAAAACGATACGGTTAACGTTTTCTATACTAATTATTATAAACTCATGAAATTAAATTTTGTATGCCTGGAATCAATAAAGTATGTTCTATACCATAACTAGCTTTTAGCTAGCTGCTAGGTTTAACTAGCCCGCGGCTTCGCTCGCGTTAGGGGATGCCTACGTCATAGTAGATTTATGCATGCAAAGTCTCAGCCCGATCGGTTTAAAATTGAACATTCATACAAACTTCCGTGCCGTGTGGTACCGGCATAGAATTTCACCACCCCATCTCTTCCCGTGGGTGTCGTAAGAGGCGACTAAGGGAGACACACTGGGGGGCGGGCAGCAGCGCCCTCTGCAGAAAAACTCCACCAAACTTCGATCCCCAACCCGCATGCCCAGCGTGGGGATTATGGGCATTAACCCCCAAATGATAGTGCCATCTTTCGCGCTCATTAGGGGAGGCCTATGTTGAGCAGTGGACTATTATAGGCTGTTGATGATGTTCAACATCTACCTGCATGCCAAATTTCAGCCCGATCAGTCCAGTGGTTTGGGCTGTGAGTTGATAGATCACTATGTCAGTGAGTCAGTCACCTTAAGAGTTATATATTCTACACCATAACTCAGTTCCCATGGGATAGAAACAGCTCATAATAAAGAAGCTGCAGGCACACTACTTTGTTAATTAATAATTCATAATGTGGTTTTCATGATTTTGTCAAGACACTAAAGAAATAGTCAAACTACATCAACAAAATTTCAATATCATGCTGCAGCTTCAAATGATGATTTCTGGAAAAATTATTTTTTAAGTGTCGAACATACACTGAAAAATTATGTTCCAATTCTTACATGTAGACTGTGGAAAAGTGTGTCGTTCAAATTGGGTATTGTGGTGTATTATATATCTGTGTGAGTGAACTCTTATAGTGTAGTTGATTGACATTAATATAACAAGATATTATGTGGGTACTTCGATAACGATGCCGATGACGACTACCCTCAATCTTCAGTCCTGATTTACCAAGTAAGTCCATAACAGGTATTTTAATTGTTATTTTCTTTGTTAATAAAGGTTTTTCCTCTATCAATTGAATACATAAACACACATAAACATAACATATTACTAGAAGACATAATTTCAGCCACATCAATAAATGCTTTCAAGAATAATTCAACCACTGGTTATAATACTAAATTATGAAACTAAAAAAAGTGTCGCGATGACAAAATTCAACACTAATGATATAGACACATCAGCCATGGGCTGCTCGTCTATTATCAAATAAATAATGCAGTATTCTTGATTTTGTAAAGACACTCTGTTAAAGTGTCTTGTTTCAATTTGGTTATTTGACTACCTCTTTGGCGCGGTGGGCGAAGGTACACCTGCGACGCAAGAGGTGCGGGATCAATTCCCGCCTCGGAAATATTTGTACATCTACAGAAATTTGTTCAGGTTGTTTTCTATGTATTATAAAAAATATCTATGTATGTTATCTATTGTATTATGTATATCAGTCATCTAGTTCCCATAACACAAGCTCTGCTTAGCTTGGGGCTAGATGATGCTGTATGAATTGTACAACATTATTATTATTTAATTGTTATTTTCTTTGTTAATAAAGGTTTTTTTTATACTAAACCAACATTATTAATTTCATAAAATACCTTTGTCCTTCCGCTGAGCCTTCACCCTCCCGACAACCCGTCCGTCCTTCACCACGAGTTTCTTCTTGGCACTCTTCTCCATCATGTACAGAGAGTTGGCTGGAGTCTGCCGCGCTGGACCCTCGTCTGATTGGGAGCTGTCGGACTCCATGCTGGAATTTAAGAGTTGCTATGCTAAATTATTTAGAAAGCATTATGATATTATATCTATGGCGCTCATTAGGGGAGGCCTATGTCCAGCAGTGGCCTATTATAGGCTGGTGATGATGATGATGATATTATTGGTTATTTTTCAATTCTTAAGGCTTATATGGATGGTTAATTTTATAAAGAGGAAAGATTTGATTGTTTGAATAAGCTCTGAAACTACTGGACTGATTTGAAAATTTATTTCATCATTAGAATCTCTTCATTTATTTACTAAGTGAGTTATGTGGGATGCAACATTTTGTGAAGCAGCTTTTTTATAAATATTTATGTGCAATTAACACACACAAATCAATAAAACAAACAAATAAATTTAACAATTTACCTCTCAGCATTCTCGGCAGTATTTTCATAATATCCATCGGATTCACTTCCGGAAGCTGTCCCCGGCGCCTCTTCCTGCCTCTGGGGCTCCGGAGTCTGATAGTCCGGGGCATCATCCTGCCTGAAGTTAGCATAGGACTTCACCGGTGTCTGCCGCCGATAACGCGTCTCAATATCGTCAGGGGACTCGAAATCCATGAGTTTGGAACTTTTCTTTCTCACACGACCACTCCTCGATATTCCTGTCACCTCTAAATCTGAAAAAAGCGGCCCAAATAGAGGCGAAACACTCGTAATATCAAAAACCATCGGTTTTCAATGAATTTCTGCAAGACGTTGATTGTACGTGTTAGAAACTTACCTTCTTGCATCTTGCTGGCTGCACCTTCGATTTTCAAGAGGGAAAACTAGAAAAACAATGAAAAATAACTGAAAATCGAAGAAAAGGAACGAAGTGCATCGACCGACGACGCAACGCAAAACAGACAGACTCGTATTTTTTTTATTTGTCTTGTGTTGTGTTTATCTTTAAAGGCAAATTAGGCTAAAGCCTTTCAGGCCATACTGCCTTGTCTGTCACAAAGACGATGGACTCGACTACAGAACAATATATTATTACTCTACGAGCGTGTACCTATTCGAAACTTACTACCTGTACCTTAATTTATAGACTCGACCAATGGATGGATGCAAAAAATATGAAACGGCGGCGGCGGTCCGCCGCGCACAAGGTTTTAACAAAAAAAAAACATAATATCTATTTTTAATAAAAAATTCTAAAGCTTATGAGGAATTTTTCAAATCGGTTCAGTAATATCGGAGCCTATTCAATTAAAAAAAAAACAATCAAATTCCTTTATAGAATATTTAGTATAGCTTAATAAATATAGAACATAACTTTATCGGGGAGGCCTATGTCCAGCAGTGGACTATTATAGGCTGGTGATGATGATGATGATGATAACTTTATCAAAAACAATTTAGTTATTTCGTTCGCACAATCGAACAATCTACAAAGCATGAAAGTATGAATAAGTACGGAAGGAGTCTCATAAAAAATAAAAAGAAGCACTCGGTACTCTGACATACTGTCTATGATTCAATTAGTATGTCAGTCTCCGCCATAACGCCCATAGACACGAACTAATAAACATCATATAATTAAACAAATCAAAACAAAATGAAAAACGCCGTCTTGTGTGGTCAGATGTTGCCAAAATCACAATGCATTTGTCAATAAAAAACACCGGATCACATTTCGTAGATAAATTTCTTATTTCACCAACTTCTTTTTTCGATTTGACGCGAAATTATTATCAACCTAAAAATCAAACTATAAGCAAACTATAAGCACAAAATCTAGCCAGTGCTGCCAACATGTATACATGTAAATTTTCCAGTAAGTGTGGGAGGATATTAAAAATGTTTTAATTCTCATATTTTATTGACTTTAAATTATGAATCAGGTAAATAGGCATTTCATCATCCTGGTAATATAAAATAATATGTGTTAAGTATTCGAAATATAATTACCTAGGATATTGAATTTCAGATTGTAATATCTATCAAATAGCTTAGCTTTAGGGATACGAATTTCGAAATACCTAATGTTTGTTTTTATTTGAGCTAACCTCCAAAATAGCTGAACCCATTTGGATAATACTTTTACTGACGATCATGCTACGCAGATGTTATATCGAGATTATCGATAGCCGTGGGGCATAACCAATAGTCAATATTTTTTCAGATTTCCGGGTGATGAAAATTGGAAGTTGGAAATTGAATTCGCATAATCAGAGAATCTCATATTTAAAGAATTTGAATCCCACTAAATATAGTGTAGCATGCAGTGTGCATTAAGATTTTTCATGTAAAAGCATTCGGGCATTCTAATGTAGGTATAAATATTTTTTTATTTATTATGTATCAATAAACAATGAGAATATGAGAATAATGTATATTTTTTTCATTATTAGGAACGTTTCATTGATCTTCCCAGTAACAATCATAAGATATGGCTGCAAATGTACATATAAATAATTATAATTTTTATTTGATTTTTTTATATTATATTGGTTAGGCATTTCCATATGAACAACGTATGCGAAGCCGCAGGCAGAAAATGTTGTCAGCCAGTTAATAGGCACAAAGAATAATTTATTCAAACTAAAATTAGACATGGAACGGAGACTTTGGATGTGTTTATGTTTGTTACTTCTGCACACACACTCAGAGGCCTGAACAAATTTTGTTGAAATTTCTTCGATTAGCAAATAGGGGTTACTATTTAATCCCGGGAACAATCAAATTCACTGCAGTTAGCACCATAAATATTAATAATTAATATTTTAAATAGAATTTGTTGAATTATTATTTTCATTAACATAATCCAGATTTTATTGTCACTTTCGTGCGATATTTATCGTATTAATTAATTTAATTTAGTTAGTGTAAGTGGTTGTATGACCGTTCTAATTAAATAAATAAAAATAAAGCGCTGGCGTAAATTTAAAATTATAAAAATAGGACTAATAAACACTATTACCGTGGCTAAACCGCCGCGAGTAAGTGCGGGGCCCCCCCCGCGGACGTGCTGCACGCGGCGGCTACTATGTCCGTTGAGTTAGAAGCCTGCGATGCCTCTATGAGGCTCCAGCCGGTCACCCCAGAGGAAGTTATGAAGATAGTGCATTTCTATATTGCTCCCAAAAAAAGCACCGACATCTATAACCTTTCCCCTAGCATAATTAAATTAGCATCAAAATCTCTAGCACCGGTGATTGCTTTAATGTGCAATTCCTGCTTTAAGGAAGGAAAGTATCCCGAGGTACTTAAAAGAGTAAAAATTTGCCCTCTTTACAAGGGGAAAGGGAAGAAGTCGGATGCCAAATCATATCGCCCAATATCTATGGTCCCAGCACTGGGAAAAATCCTGGAAGTCGCACTTAATCGCAGAATACTGGATTTTGTAGCCGAGCGGAACATCCTTTCAGATAGGCAATACGCATACCGACCGGGCCGAGCCACCACAGACCTGGTGCGGGAGGTGGTGTGGCGCGTGCTGAGCGCGCGCGAGGCTGGTCTACGTGTAGCTGTGCTATGCTGCGACCTCTCGCGCGCGTTCGACACCGCCGACCACTCCCTTGTAGCTAATAAGCTACAGTTCTACGGCATTCGAGGTCCCGTGGTTTCTATAATGGCATCGTTCCTGGACAAGCGCACTCAAGCCGTGGTCGGCGATGGTGGCCGAGCGATGTCATCGGAACTGAAGAATGCCATGGGAATTCCGCAGGGGTCGTGTTTATCGAACACCCTGTTTAGCTTGCTGCTTAACGATCTACCCGCTGTAGTCCAGGGCGCGGAAATCTACATGTATGCTGATGACGTAGCGGCAGTGGTCTCGGCGCCCACGGACAGCCAGCTGGAGAGCGAGCTAAACTCGGTGGTTGAAAAGTTAGAGGTGTGGTTCAGGCTGAACGGCCTCGCACTGAACCGAGACAAGACCTGCTTCATAAACTTCAAGCTCAACGGTGGTAGACCGGCAACCCTCAAGGTACACGCAGGATCAACGGAGCTGGAACAGGTGCAAACGACAAAGCTGCTTGGCTTTCAGCTTGATAGCTCCCTCGTATGGGACGCCCACATAGACGGAGTCTGCTCGAAACTTGGACGGGCTTCTTTTGCATTGCGCAGGCTGGCGAGTACTGCCACCCGGGACGTTGTGCGCTCCTGTTACTTCGCCACAGTCCACAGTACGCTCACTTATGGTGTGGAACTGTGGGCGCCAGCCTGCGACGCCGAGCGGGCCTTCGTGATGCAGAAGAGGGCTGTCCGAGCCATTGTTGGCATCCCAAACGATGAGTCATGTAGAGAATATTTCAAGGAACTGGGCATCATGACTCTACAATGTGAACTAATATACCAAGTGGCCTTGTTCACGCACCTAAATTTGCACCTGTTCCAGCGCCGAGGGGTTAATGCAGCGCGCGCTCTTCGGAGCAATAAGCACCAGCACAGGTTGGTAACGCCAGCACACAGACTGCAAAAGTCAAACAGATCAGTGTTCATCTCGGGCCCGGCAATTTACAACAGGCTACCAGATAGTATCCGAAATGCAGCCTCCACCGCAGCGTTTAAGGGTCGATTGAAGACATGGTTGTTGGAGAGGGTCTTCTACAGCATGGATGAATTCCTCGAATTACCCGAGCTGTAGAGGACCCCCTCCCGCAATTACTCAATTAATCATTATTATAAATCGTTTTAATTAAATATATAATAAATAATAAATAAATTTTGTACGTAAATCATATGTACCTAAGATTTATATTTAAATGACGTGTAAAATATTATTTTTACTAATAAATTCTTGTATTCTTGTATTCTTGTATTCTTGTAAAGTAGTACCTAAAATTATTCATTATAATTTACATATTCATTATGTAAACAATTATTAGGAAGAATAATAATAAAACTTATGGGTAATTTTTTCTTCTGTTGGCAACTCTCTATACACTGACACTCAATGTCATTCCGCCATTGTTAGGATTCAAGTTTGATTTGATAGGATTACGTCTGAACTTTTTGGTAAGTCTATGCTACAAAGCTAGCCTTGACTTGACTTCTTTCTAAGCCGTTGCCACTTTTCTGCCAGTGTCGACCGTTAGCTTCGGCCTCTGAAAAACGATCATAGCTTCGGCCCACGTCCACACTCCCACGCCCACACTCTATGCAGTGGGTTTGAACACTAATATCCGTTAGGATATTAGTGTTCTGTGGGTTTGATTCCCGACCGATACACTAAGTTGGATAGCTGAATTTACTGAGTTGGTTAGCTGAAATAAGTCGAAGTGGATAGCTGAAATTAGTCGCTGATAAAAACTCAATTGTAGGCTAGGTTTTAATCGATCTAAGAATCAAAATCATTAAAAGTGTATATATTCCTATGAGGAAAACAAATCCTGGATCATAATCATGGAATGGAGGCGGGCGAGCGGGATTAGATCTTTAGATCAACTAACCTTTTCTGAACGAATTTGTTACATTCAAACATTGTGTCTTCATTCACTGTCATCGTCTATTGAGGATATTAGTGTTCTGTGGTCTACTGTGAGCTCAGAAAAAAGATCCAACGCCAAAAAAAAAAAAAAAACGTCAACAAAACGTCCGGCAACTGTAACGTCAGTTTTGTCATGATAATGTTAACTTTGACGTTTCAATACTCGGTACGGTACATTGCTAATCTGATTGGTGTTTTTCAAAAATTACCGCTCATAATATTAGTGTAAATTGCCTCCATTCCATGACTAAGACATTTCCATGAACTGGACACTGGCAGCAAAGTGGCAAACCAGACACATATTGCCATATCAAAGAAGTCAAGTCAAAACGATCCACTGTGAGTAGTCTATTCTATAAGAAAAGTGGCAAACCAGACACATATTGCCCTCAGACTAAGGAAGACTTGAAATACCTACGAAAAAAACGTGCATACCTAAAGTTAGTCTGGCACAAAGATGGCGGCTTGCCGTAGAGTTGCGCGTATTTTAACATTGAATATCGATAAGTAAGTAATTGAGTTGCACGGAGTTGAATTCAAAATTTTCGAATATGAGTAAGTAGAAGAATAAGTATCTTTAAGCTCTGTTCAGTTTTATTAAGGTTTCTATACCTACGTGATCCGTAACGGGTCATTAGCATTACATTACCCTCCGTCCTATCGTCTAGAATGAATACAAAATACAGGTGTTCCGTTCCCCTGAAACATTTTCAATAAGAGTTTATATAAACAATGTTTCATACAATATTCCCCTACAAAGAATGTGTCGATTGTATAATGAAGTAGCGAAATCCAATGACGTAGATATTTTTGATAAAAACCATTGTAGATTTAAGCGTAGTATAAAAAAGATCTTGTAAAGCTATTATTTATTTGTCTAACTAAGTTGATATATTATGTGTTTTTTCTCTTTATTTATGTAATTTTATTATTAATGCATGCAACATTATTGATTTTCTCTGTGTTCAAATAATTGATTTCAATCTAGATCAGAATTGTAAATACCATAAGTTTAATGTAAGTAATTTGATTGTTATCTGATTTGTGAATGAATAAATAAATAAAAATAAATAAACGTGTAAACGTTGTACCTTGATGGCGTGTGTGGAAGAGTCTTAGACAATCACTGACCTATCAAGCCCATTCCATCAAAAATTCCGTCCCTGGCACTACACCTTTGAATCTTGGTTCGCGGTGCCTGTCCCTTGTTACGGCTGGCGGAGGCTGCACTCCCTTCGCGCCTCCGGCTTATTATATACACTCTAGGGGCGCCACGCACAAGACCACGTGGAGTCGGGGTACTCTGTGTCGGATCCGCCACTCAAATTGAACATAATCAACTCTTCCCGGAATGCTCTGTAAAGTTTTTATATTGTTTCTGCATCCATATTTAACGACACACTTTGACCTCTAGCACCGAGGTCATTGAACTTTGGGGTCAAACCGCTGAACCAAACTTGCACCCCTAGTGACCCTCTTAACGATGCCACAAGATAAAAAACATTTGTTAAAACATCTTTCGAAATTTTTCTAAGTCTGAACGACATACTTTGACCTCTAGCGCCGAGGTCATTGAACTTTGGGGTGGATCACCTGAACCAAAGTTGGACCCCTAGTGACCCTCTTTACGTAGCCAAAAAAAAATACATGTTATATATACATAAAAAAATTCGTCGAAAATTTTCTAAGTCCTGCGTCCCGTAAACTCCACCCCAACCAAAAATTCTGTCCCTGGCACTACACCTTTGAATCTTGGTTAGCTTGGTTCAAAGTTGCTGACGCTGCTGTAAAGAATTTTTTTTATTTTTGTGTTTTTGGTACTGCGTCGATGAAATAATTCGTTATCGATAATCGATGTTTTCAAAATACCGAACCCTAACTCTATTTACTATGACGAATAATTTTCTCCTAAAATCACATAATATTCATAGTAAAACATTAAATGAATAAAGAAAAGCAAGCGGATCTTTATAAACTTTCCCACAAACAGCAAAATGTTTGAAAATAATAGAAAATGTAAGAAATTTTGAATGAATTCGGTACCTTTCCCATGCAACGTTATATTTTGATGTTTTTTGTTGATTTTCATGCGACAGCCAAACACTCTGCACATACACTTATAAAATGCATTATTCTCCAAGTTTGCACACTATAAAAAAGCATAATTATCGCCTATTAACTCTAAATTTCCTTCATTTTCGAATAAAAACAAGTCCGGATGACAACTGATGTACTTGTTGTTTACGGAGACAAAACAAGGCGACCGGCCGCAGGGGGTGAGGGGTGAGGTATTTTGTGACGTCACCAAAACAATGTTGCCTTTTTTCAGTCATGATCAAACTGCTGTTGTCCTTTTTTACTCATGATTATCTTCATTAGTCAAAAAGAGATGCCGATATGTCAGTAACTCTGCTGTCGAAATACATCACACTTCTATAACTAACTGTTCGTAAACAAGTTCGTATAGATGTTTATGCCAGATCTATATTCCTCTATAATCTAAGATATTGCCATATCGAAGAAGTCAAGTCAAGTCATAAGGTTATGTCATTTGAGTTTGAAGTTTCACTCAATGGAGAGATTTCGATGATATCATTCTCCGCGAAAAAATGATTTAAAGTTAATAATTTTCGTATTTAGAATAAGCGTAGCATGTAATAATGGCAGACAAGATCCGCCAGATCGCCCAGCGGCTGAAGGATAAGGTGCACTTGCAGAAAATCAATTCCACAAGCCGGGACAAAGTAGATCAGTTCATCAGCAAATATGCACCAGCATCGAAGGTAGCAGAGATTGCAGAGAAGTTCAAGCATGGCGCTATCACGAACAGAGTTCAAGAGCTCGTGCATAGGTACGAGAAATTCACCGGAGTCGAAGAAATCATGGCGATACAGAACACTGTTGTTGAAGCCCAGGTATGAACGAAAATGATGATGAAATACGTTTAAAGTTGATTAAAAATACTCAACACGAGTACCAGGTCACGTAGACTAGATTGTTATGTTACAAGATTGATGGAAGTCTTCACATGCCCTTACTAAATTATGGCATAGTGCCCAAACTGCCACATGACTTTTAGTTGCATGGTAGTTCCAGTGGGCATTTCATTTTACTGTATCTTCGATGTACCCATCTTCCCTTTATGAAGCAGCTATGTAACAGCACATCTTGTGGAATCCACAGCTGGATAATGCCTCCCATGATAAATGAAATAAACATACAAACAACGAAATAAACATTTATTTGTTACTACAGAAACACAAACATATCAACATCAAATACAATTTTAAATATAACTTGTTTTTTGACCTTTTTGCTTGACGGGTGGGGGCTAGATTAACCACCCATGACATGTCATCTAGGAAAGCCAGCAGTTCACTAACACCTACTTTGAATATAAGCACTAGGTACAGGTGCAATCAGTCTGTTCAAATTGAAAAAAAGAAAGAATTGTTAAAAGTAACTAAGGTATGCTTCCGCAATTGATAAGTGCCTAAATAACCCTCTATTGGTGTCGATTCTGTTGTTTAGGATTCCTAACTTAAATTTTAGGTTTTCTAAGTTATGTTGACCTAAAAAATATGGTATTCTATTGACAGATCCTAAAAATGTTGGTTTTTGATAGGTAGGTACCTACCTGCTAAAACTCTAGGCATGCTGGATGAAATCCGTGAAGATATGGCTAGGTACCAAACGAGGAAGTGGCAAATGAAGACACGAGTGGATGAAGGTGTTATGCAACAAAAACAAAAAATGGAGAAAAATTGCGTTTAAGGTTTTTTAGGTGTAGAAATTATAGTGTTTGAGTTATGATGCTGAGATTTACAAAAATTATAGGTAATTATGTATTCACTTGTATATTATTACTATTTGAAAAAATATATATATATAAGATGGTCATTTATACAAAAAAACGTACATAGCACCTTCATTCACAAACATGTTAGTCGTGTAAATAAAACAAGAATAGTGTATGAAAGTGTTTTATACACTAAAAGTTCACTTAAAATTAAAATATAATAATTTTTTTTGTATATATTCGTAGAAATAACGATATTCCGCCTTTACAAATTTCAGTCGGAAAACTACGTCGAGTCTTCTCGTCATCCATACCGCAATGTTTGAAAACGAAAGTTTTTGATCAGTGCGTCCTACCAGTTATGACCTACGGAGCTGAGACGTGGACACTCACGATAGGGTTGGTCCACCAGTTCAAAGTCGCTCAGCGAGCTATGGAAAGAGCTATGCTCGGAGTTTCTCTGAAGGATAGAATTCGTAACGAATACATCCGACAGAGAACTAAAGTCATCGACATAGCTCAGAGAATTAGCAAACTGAAGTGGCAGTGGGCCGGCCATATATCGCGAAGAACCGATAACCGCTGGGGTAAACGTGTTCTTGAGTGGAGACCGCGACTCGGTAAACGTAGTGTAGGACGCCCTCCGGCCAGGTGGGATGACGATCTGCGAAAGACTGCTGGCAGATGCTGGATGCGACAAGCCGAAGACAGGGCGCTATGGCGCTCATTAGGGGAGGCCTATGTCCAACAGTGGACTAACATAGGCTGATGATGATGATGATGAAATTTCAGTTGTTCCTTAATATCATCTTTTTTATCGTGCCATAGTTATCTGTAACCCGTTCTATAAGAAAATCATCTGGTCTAGAGTTTCTTTTTAGTAGGTATATCCACTTTTTTAGAGGTTGTCATCATATCATAGGTCTCTTTATTTAGATACGAACCAAATTCTTCCACGTATCTAACGAATACCATCTCTGAAATTGACTTTGGCCGTAAGTATTAATATCTTTTTTCCTATTTACCAGATTCAGTTTTTCCATATTATTAACAAAATATTTAGCCATATTAATAACTTGATTTAATCTTGACGCCTTACAAATTATTTCACGATATTGATCGGGAATAGATATCTACATATACTTTTATTCCAAAATACACACCGTACCGTATACACAAGCAAAATACCTTAGTCGCAAGGATTGTGACTTTACTTAACTCCACGTTAGTGAACTAACATTCGTATCCTTTCAAAAGATTGATGGTTAAGGAATAATATTAAATTTCAAATACCCCATATTTTTTATTATTACTATACTTATAGAAAACATCATCCAGAACACCCTGAACAAATATTTACAGATCGTACAAACATTAGTCCCGAGGCAGGAATCGAACCTGCAACCTCCTGCATCGGACCTTTGCCCGCCGCGCCACCGAGGTAGTCAACAACATAGCTAAGAATCATCTCGACAAACAAGGTTTTATATTGAAGAAAACCGCAATCAAATCGGATTATCCGTTTGGGAGCTACGGTGCCACAGACAGACACAGATACACAGCCACACACAGATACATAAACACGTAAAACTTAGAACACCGCTCTTTTTGCGTCAGGGGTAAAAAAAATAATTTCGAAACAAAACACTTACTTACAAATTTCTCCATAAATTTTGAGGTTATTTACTTTATTCTCTTGAACACTTTTATTTATAATGTCATTTTCACTTTGTTTTAATATAACATCTACTTACCATTTTCTTTCCTCGAGACATTTTTGTCAAACCGTTTTAGCAAAAGCATTCAGAAAAATATTTTACTTACTTCATTAATTTTTTTATCAAGACTGACCGTTAATATTTGCATAAAACTTTCGTAAATAAACAAGTTGAAATATTAATGAAGGTGTTATGAACAGAACATGACACCTTTCATCCATATTAAAAAAACCGTTTTGTCTATTTTGATAAGTTAAATCACGGATGAAGGAGCTATGTACGCACATAACACTTTCTTCCATTACATTATTTTGTGATGTATTATTGAAGTCGGGTGTTAAGTGCCCATAACACTTTTTTCCACTAAGAAGATTAGCTTTTTGTGTACATAACCCCTTCATCCATTATTTTTCTCATCGTTCAGCTTAAAAGTATGAAATCTGAAGGTGCCACGACTTTTGTAGTGACTTAAATACCTCATTGACGATGAAAAAGCAAAAATTCAAAAAATGCGACATAACACCTTCATCCACTCATGTCTTCAAATAATACACACCTTTCCCTCGAATCCACCACTGCAGCTTTTAGTTAATTTACCTAAGTTGAGTTGTTTTAGATCTGTCGTCCTAATTTTAAATCTGTCAGTCTAATTTTTAAAACATAGAATAGCTTTTGTCTATTTGACATTCCTAAATCCTAATTTTAGCTAATTCTAAAACAACAGATTCGACACCATGTTTCTTTTTATTCAAGATCAATACATCAAAGTGCTTTATTTCCTTTACACCTTACTGTAGGCCAAGCACGGGGATTGTTCTCTAGGGTAGAATAGACAATAATGACATCGCATTGCCATACATTGCGTACTTTATTGCAGTTGAAGAAATAAATTTCAAATTATTTACGCATTCGATGACAAAGTGACGTAATTTTTGTCTATTCTACCTTAGACAAGAAAGCCCGTGCTTGCCCTACAGGACTCTTGAACACATAACAAGATAAAAATTATATAAGTATAACTGGGAAGTAAGTGATCACTTTGATTCATTGTTCACTTTAATCTTTTCAACACTCAAAGGAAATTGCTGAACTTCTTTTTTTCTATATACTAATATTATAGGGAGGAAAGATTTGATTGTTTGTTTGTTTGTTTGAATTGAATAGACTACAAAACTACTAGACAGATTTGAAAAATTCGTTCACCATTAGAATCCTAAATTTTCCGTGATGAACATAGGCTATAAAATATTTTCAAAAAGGTAAGGTAAAATTTTTCATACAGAATATGAAAAATTAAAAGTTTGATAAATACCAGTGCGAGACGCCACCCGTCACGCAAAAAGGGCCCACCTGTGGCCTAGTTGTGGACCGCTAGTCTTATATAAAATTCTTTTCACATCCTTAACCCCATTCTCTTACACATATCGTTATAACTGCTCACATTCCTAATAAATATTTCCAGGAGAAGTTCATGTCAGCGCAGGAACAGAGGCGCGAGCTCGGCAAACAACTCGCCAACATCGAGGCAAGACTTAAAGAGCTGCACGCAGAGATGCAGAACACAATGAAGGGGGACGAGAAGTATCTACATCTCTGTACGGAGGAGCATAAGGTAGATAGAAAATAGTTTATTTAAGTAAGCGATAAGGCCACCTATAGATAGATAGAAAGATAAGGTTATACCACACAAAGAAAGAAAACATACAAACAAACATGCTTAAAGTAAAGGAAGTATAAAGGGCGACCTTATCGCTATGAGCGATCTCTGATCTCTTGTAGGCAACCTTCGTATTTAAGTTAGCAATAAGGCCACCCATAGATAGATAGAAAATACTTTATTATGCCACACAAAGAAAGAAAACAGATTCAGATTCAGATTCAATAACTTTATTTCTTTGGGCTTACAAAATAAGCACTTAGACAAGTCAAATTTCATACAGTTAATTATTATAACAAATAGAAATAAGTTGTTATTGATTTCTCTTCACTTCAATTTACATACAAACAAACATGCTTAAAGTAAAGGAACCTTTAACTGATTACTCTAATTTTGTTGTTTGTTAGTAATAATAAGTTAAGGTTACAAAAAAGTCCTTCAAAATAAAAAAGATTTTTTAAAGTAATCTATACTTCTATACTAATATTATAAAGAGGAAAGATTTGATTGTTTGTATGTTTGTTTGTTTGTTTGAATTGAATAGGCTCCGAAACTACTGGACCAATTTGAAAAATTCTTTCACTATTAGAATCCTAAATTTTCCGTGATGAACATAGGCTATATAATATTTTCAAAAAAGTTAGGGACCCGCATGAAAAATTCAATAAATGAACCGTGCGCTGTATATCCAACCTCTTTTTCTATTATGGCGCGTCATAAAATTAAAAGAGGTTGAATATATAGCGCACGGTGCTTGCTTTTTCTCTACGGCCAGTGTCAGTTATGGAGGTCGAGTCAATGTCAAAAACAATGCTGTTAAAAAAAGTAAGGGATCCGTATGAAAACTGTGGAACCCATCGTGTTAGTGTGTATAATTTCTGAAATTTTTGTTTAATACCCGTGCGAAGCCGGGGCGGACCGCTAGTGGAATTATAAAGGGCGTCCTTATCGCTATGAGCGATCTCTCCCAGCCAACATTGGAATTTATAATAAAGTATACTTTTAAAACTGTCATGGTTACTACATCCTAAAGCCATTTATTACAGCTAGTCTATACTAATATTATAAAGAGGAAAGATTTGATTGTTTGTTTGTTTGTATGTTTGTTTGAATTAAATAGGCTCCGAAACTACTGGACCGAGTTAAAAAATTCTTTCACCATTAGAATCCTTAATTTTCCGTGATGAACATAGGCTATATAATATTTTCAAAAAAGTTAGGGATCCGCATGAAAAATTCAATAATTGAACCGTGGGCTGTATATTCAACCTCTTTTTCTATTATGGCGCGTCAGAATAGAAAAAGAGGTTGTATAGCGCACGGTGCTTGCTTTTTCTCTACGGCCAGTGTCAGTTTTGGAATGTCGAGTCAATGTCAAAAACCCCAATGCTGTTAAAAAAGTAAAGATCCGTATGAAAACTGTGAAACCCATCGTTTTAGTGTGTATAATTTCTGAAATTTTTGTTTAATACCCGTGCGAAGCCGGGGCGGACCGCTAGTTATTTATAATACTGTCTCCATCATTATTATTATATTATATATCATTTTATTTCATTAGTATATGGTACTTGCAGACGCATTTTTAGGCACATAGAATTTTGGTTTACAGTAGTTTTAGAAAAATCATGCAAGCATCTCAATCTCGGAATCTACAAAGAGGGAGAAATTTGAGTTGGAGAAATATGAGTTTCATAATACTATCTCAATGCCATCTATGGCGCTCATTAAGGGAGGCCTATGTCCAGCAGTGGACTATTATAGGCTGGTGATGATGATGATGATGATGATGAATACTGTCTCCTCCGCAGCTGATAATCCAAGAGCGCGCTCTCCGCACGCTATTCTTCGACGCGGAGAAGGAAGAGAGAGAGTTGTTCGCGACGATGTCGGCCGCGGTGAAGCTCGGGCACGAGCGCGAGCGCGCGCACGCCGAGCGGAACAAGTATTGGTACATCGTCGCTTCTATATTCGGTACGTTCTTATTATAGTTCTAATTATAATTCTAGTTATAGTTATAGTTCTAATTCGCCTGCGACGTAGGAGGTTGCGGGTTCGATTGCCGCCTCGGCACTAATATTTGTAGTTAGTTCAGGGTGTTCTGATCATTTTCTATGTATAATAAAAAATATATATAAATGTACATAATGTAATATGTATATTCATCAAGAACCCATAACAGAAGCTCTGCTTAGCTTGGGGCTAGATGATGCTTTGTGGATTGTCCGGCTTTATTTATTTATTTATTTAATCTGTGCCCAGCTAATATCTGTAATATCAAATCAATGAGGTGGAAATTCCCATCCACCCCCACCCCTTGTGTAATGGGGTGAATAGGATTTATTCCTCATCCAACGTTGACAGCTTATTTTTTGCGTAGTTTTTTGTATGTTAAGTATCAGTCATTAAAAATATGAAGTATGACTCATTGAATGAACGAACGAATGAATGAATGAACACTTGACATTTACTAGAAATAAACAGTAGTCATTGTTTCCAGGCACCGTCCTGGGTATCGCGGGCTCGACGATCAACAACCGCCTGAAGATGGCGGAGTTCCGTGAGATGATGGAGGAACAGATGGCGAAGAGCGCGAGTGTTCTGTACACGGTGGCGGGCGGCGGCGGCGCGCACGCAGACATCGGGAAGGCTATGAAGACTGAGTTCGCTTATCAGGTACCATATTATAGAACAACATCAACATCACCAGCCTATAATAGTCCACTGCTGGACATAGGCCTCCCCTAATGAGCGCCATAGATGGCATCATTATTTGGGGGTTATTGCCCATAATCCCCACGCTGGGCATGCGGGTTGGGGATCGCAGTTCGGTGAAGTTGTTCTGCAGAGGGCGCTGCTGCCCGCCCCCCGGTGTGTTTCCCTTAGTCGCCTCTTACGACACCCACGCGAAGAGTGGGGTGGTGGAATTCTATACCGGCACCACACGGCATATTTTTGATTATAGAACATCATATGTTATTTGCAACAAAAACATGATCAAACAAGTACGACAAGTGCGAGTGTAACTCGCGCGCCGAGGGTTTTGAACTTTTGTCGTGGTAGGTACGTATATTGACGACGTCTTGGCGCGGTGGGCCAAGGTCTGCTTACGACGCAGGAGGTGGCGGTTTGATTCCCGCCTCGGCACAAATATTTGTACGATCTGCAAATGTTTGTTCAGGGTGATCTGGTCGTTTACTATGTATAATAAAAAATATCTATACATGTAATAATATTGTATTATGTATATCTATCTAGTACCCATAACACAAGCTCTGCTTAGCTTGGGGCTAGATGATGCTGTGTGAATTTTCGGGCATATTTATTTATTATAATAGTGCTGGATAATCCACACAGCATCATCTAGCACCGAGCTAAGCAGAGCTTGTGTTATAGGTACTAGATGACTGATATACATAATAGTTACTTATAGAATACGATTGAGAATGGCTTTATCTCTAATACTGTCCAGCTGAGTTACGGTAAACCTAACCATCCTGTGTATTCCACCACCCCCACTCTTCCCGTGGGTGTCGGAGGCGACTACGGGACACACACCGGGGGGTGGGCACCGGGGGGTGGGCCCTCTGCAGAACAACTACACCGAACTGCGATCCCCAACCCGCATGCCCAGCGTGGAGATTATGGACAATAACCCCTAATAATAAATGCCTATGTCCAGCAGTGGATTATAATAGGCTGATGTTGTATGTTGTAATAATCCTGTAATTCACATTTGTAAGCCATTTTAATGACATTAAAATAAAAATCGTCGCCATACAATTGAAAATAACGAAGGCCATTAAAATGTCAATATAGGATTGGAGGCGTAATGTAACAACTGAGCAACACAACAACATGAGAAATTATTCTCAATCCCATTATAAAGTACGCGAGTTATACTTTACAGTACTGTACTCAAACTGTTCCTTTATTTGTATGAATATGTAAGACTTATTTATAAATTCTCTTTTTACGCTTACAAGAAAGCAGATCGTGAAAGACAGGTTTGTTGTAGTTCTAAGATTTTATTGTTGTCTACTTTCCAACAAACACACACACACACACACACACACACACACACACACACACACACACACACACACATACACACACGCGTAATTCACATACACACAAAATATTCTTAAGCCTATGTTCGTTTGTTGTAAGTTCTAAGATTGTATTATTCTCTTCCTTTCATCAATCACACACACACACACACACACACACACACGTAATTCACATACACACAAAATATTCTTAAGCTAATGTACATTAGGGATAATGCAAGATTCTAATGGCGAAAGGTTTTTAAATCGGTCCAGTAGTTTTGGAACCTATTCAATTCAAATATACAATCAAATCTTTCGTTTTTATAGCATTAGTATAGATAATTGAAAATATGTTTCTATATCATTATTTACCATTGATTTGTTTTGTTTTCAGGAACAACTCGCACAAAATCTTAAACTGATGCAGGAAAATATCAACCACCTAGTCGCAAAACAAAACACATTAATAGGTAAGGCACTGACAGTGTTAATTCTACCTCTGTGGCGCGGCGGGCGAATGTGTACATATACCTACATACCTGACCTACCTACCTATACCAAGGAACTTATACCCAATCTGGAATATGCACAAGCTGCCGATACGCGGTCCGAGCGAGATAGCTTCGCGAGAACCCTCTGTCCCTTTCAGGATCAGCATCACCAATCACAACAAATAAATAAGGCTGACGGGCTGCCAGTCTAACTTATTTTATATTCTACTTATAATCTTTTCTTTTTTTATTGACATTTCAATATAGTGTCCAAATTATTGCTAATAAAATGTTATTATTCTAACAGATACTTGAAAAATATTAGAAAATATAAAGAACGAAAATTAATGCTTTTTAGTAAGACATGTCAAATTTATTTGTTCCTACCATTTCTACTAAATTCGGGAATAATCCGCCTGGCAACACTTTAGAAAGGGACACAGGGATCTCGAAGCGCTTTCTCCCTCGGAACGGATTTCTCTCTGACCAAGTGATTGTCTATAATAGACTTAGGGTCATACACATAAGGTTTATTTTATATTGGTGTCAAATTGACAACGCACATTCCAGCTTGGGTATAAGTTCCTTGACCTATACATACATACCTGACTATCGGTCCGCCCCGCGGCTCTATTGTCTAACTCAACTGGTAATCGTAATCGGCTTCGGCATTTCAAACCTAGCCTGGACTTCGATTGTCACTTTCGTATTGTGTACATAGCTGAAACCGACCAGTTGAATACCTTAGACAATACCGACAACATTCTGACTGTGTCTACAACTGGTGATCGGTTCGAAGTTCACTGGTAATGGATTTCAAGATAGACAATATGGCTGTCTTTGCACGGGTATTTAACAAAAATTTAAGTTTTCATACGGAACCTTTACTTTTTTGAAAATATTCTATAACCTATGTTCATTACGGAAAATGTAGGTTTCTAACAGTGAAAGAATTTTTCAAATCGTTTCAGGAGTTTCGGAACCTATTCAAATCAAACCACAAACAATCCATCAAACCTTTCCTCTTTATTACATTAGTATTATAGATATTTATATTATTTATTTGTTAATAGACGAGCAGCCTATGGCTGTCTATATCAGTGTTGAATTTTGTTATTGCGTCACTTTTTTTAGTTTGATATTTTTGTCTCGTAACCAGTGATCGAGTTATATAGAAAATATTTTTTTATTTCCAGATCACATCCACGCCCAAGAACAGAATGTAAATAATCAATTCCGAGAGCTGAAGCGCTCCGTGGTAGCAGCCTCGCAGACCAGCGCCAAGTCTGACGCAGAACTGGCTAAGGCTCTTTCCATCGTCCACCAAGACTTGGACGACGACCACAAGACTGTTGAAATCAATAAAAACAATAAAACGATAGAAACTAATCAGATTCTCGCGGGTTTAGGGGTTCTCTTGATGATACTGGTGTTTGGGAATGTATTGGGGAGGGTTAGTTGATTTTATGGTGTTGGACGGAGAGAAGTCGGATTAGTAATTTGGAACGCCATGTTAGTAATTTGGAGAGCAGCCATGTTAGTTAAAGTATAGGGAAAATGTCATGCTGTCCTGTTTAGATCATAATTGATTATTTATTATTACATCTTCAATTCCAATCCTTATCTACAACACTTTTACTCAAATTGTGATAATTTAAGTAAAACGCGTTAACGTAAAACGATTTTTTCTTGAGTGAATTGAGTTTTACTTACTTTTCCAAAAGGATATTGCTAAAAATGTTACGATTTTGAATACTATTATGGTTTTTAGATGCTTATTGGTAAGTAAAGATGGTTTAGTTCGGTAGGTACTTAAAGTTTGTTATGTAAACGTGATTTAAGGTAAAACGCGTTTGGTTCACATAGTTTCTAAATTTAGCGGAATACGAGAATGTGAAATATGTAAGCAGTGTAGAGTGCACCTTAAATTTTTCGATAGCGAGAACCAAAATTATCTTACGATTTTATACATTACTTTGTAGGCCTGAAAAATAATGTATGTTTAAAATATTTTACAGAAATATCTTAAATTTATAATTTGATGTACAATTTTTTTCAGTAACTTTATCTTGCCATATAACCAGTGTCTTCGTTTGTGATGGCGTCAAAGTCAAAGTAATTTTATACTGACGCCATGACTAATAGTCAATTTTCCTCTGACGTATAGGTAAATAAATCCAATGACGTTGCGACGCGCATGTTTCAGTGCAATAAATTATTTTAAGATATAAGTTATCTCAAAGATTGTTATCTCTATAAAAGTGAATTTAACATTTTGTGATCATTGATCAATGTGATTTTATTAATACCAATTATTGTGATTTTTTTCAGTAATGGTCTATTTACACTTTATTAGTAGTACATTTTAGGTAGGTACTATGTATTGTGACTTTTAATTTAAGATTGAAATCGAAACAAAATTTTACCAATGTTGATTCATACAATTAAATACCCGAAATTTCTTATAACCGAATGCCTAAAGTGAATAAGTAATACAACTTACAATAATACAAATACGAAGTGAGTTTTATCATGGGTTCATATAAAATGGTTTACTTGTTCCGGCAAATAATTTTTCTGCAAGTTAGAACCCGGAAACAATGTAAAACTGCAAAAAACTTTATTTTGCGGACAGCAATAATCCTACCACCTTAGGCGAATGCGTCAAACCTTTACAAGTGGTTTGTCCGTGCGTCATCATGACTGTGTCAGTAAATGTTTAGTGTAAATAGACCATTAGTTTGACATTTGCCTCCAATTGTAGTCAGTTGTATTTTGTAAAACGAGCAATAAGGATTAAAATAAACGAAATATTGTTGTTATTTTGATGCATTGTTATTTTATATTCTACCTATCTTGACGACCTCTGTGGCGCGTTGGGCGAAGGTCAGCATGTGACGGTGTGAGGTTGTGGGACTTCCATTCCTTGGGACAAATGTTAGTATGATCTGCAGATATTATTTTGGTCGTTTTCTATGTATAATAAAAAAATGTTATCTATGTAATGTTGAGTGTAGAAGCCGGAATTGGTTCGAATAATATATTTATTTCCTTTCTCCCGGTCTAGAAAACTTCTGTGCCAAATTTTATCAAAATCGGTTCAGTAGTTTAGGCTTGAAAGAAAGACAGAGTAACTTTCGCATATAGGTAGAATATTATCCTCCTAAGACCCCGGGTACATTTTTATGGACAAATTAAATTACGGTCATCAGTTCCAATCCAACATCTACCTCTGTAGTCAGTGAGACCCGCTGTACATTTTTCTGTACATAACATTCAAACGTCTCGGGGTGCATTTTGAGTTTCGCGGGCTTGAGTTTAGACAGTTGACGTATAAGACTGATGTTTTTTGTCTATGGTTTTTAATACTTCCGACCGTTTGACATAAACTGTCAAGCGCACATGTGGATGCGCGAAAAAATAGCGCCACCCGGCCGCGTTGGTAAGTTTGTATTGTAATTTATCAAAATGATCATGATAGGATATTACATCAATTAATATTATTTTGCATTTAGCAATAACCAATGTATTCGATTTTAATATTATTTCCTAGAATTTCACTTTGCTAACCTACTTTATTTTGCATTGAATAATTATGTACATATTTCTGCACTTTGGGTCTCAAAGTCATTTCTTCGTCACTTCATTTTAGTACATTTTTGTGTACTTTGGGTCTTTAAAGGAGTGTTTTTTTAACAGATCTCGCAGAAGAAATAAGCCACATGCTTGAGAATTCTGACTATGAAGGGGACGATTTTGAAGATGGAGATGCTTCTGACGATGACTTTAACCCACTCGTTGAAGAAGTGGTTTCGTCTGAATCCGATGAAACAGATGAAGATGAACGTCTTTTAGCTCCTGCTCTTCATCCTGTACGCGGGCGTGGACGATCAAGTAGAGGTCATGGGCATGGATCACGATCAAGATCAAGGATCGAAAGAAGTGCTGACTCGTCAAAGCCTGTTGATCAGGCAGCAGAGTGGTTGCCTAAAGATTTCAACCAACCAATTCCTCTGTCTGATTACCACCTAATTGTTAAAATTGAGACTGAAATGTAACTAAGTTGTGTTCCTAATAATAGTACATAATGTACAATTCATTAATAACTATTAGTTATGAATATAAGCTGAATTTTTATAATATATTTTATGTTTTATTTATTACTCTTAGATCAATGATAGCATATTATAATTACTATGCTAAGACCCAATGTACATTTATGTGTACAAATTAAAAATACATTTTACAACTACAGGTGTATTTCAAACATTAAAAATTAACCTAACTTAAATCAATTTTAACCCTAAAAACTCAGATAATAAGAATTAGAAGTATTTTTATCCTTGGGTCTGACAATGAATTTTTATTTTGTACATTTTTCTGCACAGAGTGTACCAATGAGTACTCAAAAAATATAGCTCTGGGTCTAAGGAGGTTATAGGATAAGTAGATACATATACCTACTTACCTAGCTACTGTAATGTACTTACTCTCCCATACTAAAACAAGACCCTAGTTCATGTCTGTCTAGTGATTGTTTATCTCTAATAAAGATTTAATGACGCAAGTACATAATAGATATTAGTTTGTTATCTATACTTAATATTATAAAGAGGAAAGATTTGATTGTTTGTATGTTTGTTTGTTTGATTTGAATAGGCTCCGAAACTACTGGACCGATTTGTAAAATTCTTTCACCATTAGAATCCTAAATTTTCCGTGATGAACATAGGCTATATAATATTTTCAAAAAAGTTAGGGATCCGCATGAAAAATTCAATAATTGAACCGTGCGCTGTATATTCAACCTCTTTTTCTATTATGGTGCGTCAGAATAGAAAAAGAGATTGAATATAATAGCACGGTGCTTGCTTTTTCTCTACGGCCAGTGTCAGTTATGGAGTGTTGAGTCAATGTCAAAAACCCCAAGGCTGTTAAAAAAAGTAAGGGATTCGTATGAAAACTGTGAAACCCATCATGTTAGTGTGTTTCTGAAATTTTTGTTTAATACCCGTGCGAAGCCGGGGCGGACCCCTAGTCATTTATATGCCATACTACACATACCTAGTTATTATTGTGATAACGTCCATTATAGACATGAAGGAGATCAAGGGCTGAAGTGATAAGGAAGCTTCCTATTTAGTAGATAACTGTCTATACCAGACACCGATTACGCTTTCTCGATAAAAGAAGTGCCGTGTGGTGCCGGCATAGAATTCCACCACCCCAACTCTTCCCGTGGGTGTCGTAAGAGGCGACTAAGGGAAACAGCGGGGGGCGGTTAATTATTATGCAATCTCTTTTCTATTTCTAATTTTAAGTTTCATTATTATTTAATCTTAATTTTAATTGCATATTGACATTGTACAAAAATATTGCACGCCGTACCGGTAGAAATACATTGTCTATACTAATATTATAAAGAGGAAAGATTTGATTGTTTGTTTGTTTGTATGTTTGTTTGTTTGTTTGAATTGAATAGGCTCCGAAACTACTGGGCCGAGTTAAAAAATTCTTTCACCATTAGAATCCTTAATTTTCCGTGATGAACATAGGCTATATAATATTTTCAAAAAAGTTAGGGATCCGCATGAAAAATTCAATAATTGAACCGTGGGCTGTATATTCAACCTCTTTTCTATTATGGCGCGTCAGAATAGAAAAAGAGGTTGTATAGCGCACGGTGCTTGCTTTTTCTCTACGGCCAGTGTCAGTTTTGGAAGTTGTCGAGTCAATGTCAAAAACTCCAATGCTGTTAAAAAAAGTAAAGATCCGTATGAAAACTGTGAAACCCATCGTTTTAGTGTGTATAATTTCTGGAATTTTTGTTTAATACCCGTGCGAAGCCGGGGCGGGCGGCTAGTATCTTATATAAACATACATACAACACCTATGTACCTGACTCACATGTATTTGATGCAATAAAATATGTCTTTACTTTACTTTACTCCTTATTATAATATGTACAATTTTGGTTAGTAATTATAGTAATTCATTATGAACTATGTAAGTAGGGGATTATATATTTACATCTGCGGTTTGGATCCCTTCTTGGGTAAAGGCCTCCTCCATCTTCATCCACCGCTTTCTATCGAGCCCCTGGCTCATCCAGCTTTTACCAGCTGTTTGGATTATGTCATCGGACCACCGACTATATGGTCTGCCCACATTTCTTTTTCCAGCTGTTTGGATTATGTCATCGGACCACCGTGTATATGGTCTGCCCACATTTCTTTTACCAGCTGTTTGGATTATGTCATCGGACCACCGACTATAGGTCTGCCCCCATTTCTTTTACCAGCTGTTTGGATAATGTCATCGGACCACCGTCTATATGGTCTGCCCACATTTCTTTTACCAGCTGTTTGGATAATGTCATCGGACCACCGTCTATATGGTCTGCCCACATTTCTTTTTCCAGCTGTTTGGATTATGTCATCGGTCCACCGTCTATATGGTCTGCCCACATTTCTTTTACCAGCTGTTTGGATAATGTCATCGGACCACCGTCTATATGGTCTGCCCACATTTCTTTTACCAGCTGTTTGGATAATGTCATCGGACCACCGTCTATATGGTCTGCCCACATTTCTTTTACCAGCTGTTTGGATAATGTCATCGGACCACCGTCTATATGGTCTGCCCACATTTCTTTTACCAGCTGTTTGGATAATGTCATCGGACCACCGTCTATATGGTCTGCCCACATTTCTTTTACCAGCTGTTTGGATAATGTCATCGGACCACCGTCTATATGGTCTGCCCACATTTCTTTTGCCAGCTGGTCCTTTCCATTGTGTTGTCTTTATGATCCATCTTTCATCGGTGAGTCGTGAGATATGTCCAGCCCATTTCCATTTTAGCTTAAGAGCTTGTGTGAGTGCATCTGTTAGTTTGGTCTTTTGTCTGATTACTACTATTTATTTTATGTATTTTTCGAATCTTCAGACAATGATAAAGCTTTCTCAATGAAATAATGACTTTTTAAATTCATATTGCACAGAACCACGTACAGTTAGTAATTTCTTATACTATGTTGGATTTAGTTAATATATTTAAATATATCGACGCTGGAAATTTGAAATGTCGTAAGGGACATTTTGTCGTAAGGGACATTTTTATACCATTCAACTGGAAATTTTGTCCTCTATCGATCTGTATATTTAAAATTTTGATATCTCTTCAAATAAAGAAGTTTGAAGTCAAATCGTTTTGTTGTAAGTGAAATTGCAGTAAAATTTTTGAGTCGTATGGGTCAAGTTTTGTTTATGTAGCTTTTAGCAACGTCGTAAATCTAAGTATATTAAAAGATGATGTCCCTTACACTTTGACATTTAGGAAGAGGTGTCCCTTACGACGTAATTTTTTTTTTATAACTTTATCTAATGAAAATCATTTTGTCGTAACTACCCGAACTGCCTTGTTCATGCTAGCATTTTATGTTGTACAGTTAAGAAATGTATAGGAAAATGTAGTGATCGTAAACAATAATGAAATCATTTTTTTAGAAATAGTTTCGTTAATGAAGCCTAATACCGAAACCTAATTAGATTATGGATGTATATCACGAAAAACGAATATTGGTACTTTTACTGACAAAAGAATAACAATGAACACAATCAACAAATGAAACAGTTATGACCACTGAATTATTAATATAATTATCTTTAAAATAGCTGACGTTTCGAGATGAAAGTTGAGCTATACACGATGAAAGTTGAGCGATACACGTGCAGGAGGCAAATCTCGATTAAGGGATCTCAAAATCATCTTAAGACGTCAGCTAATTTGACGATGACAGGAACCTTAAAACAATTTTCATTTAAATTCATAACAATTACAATTACCTAGGCACTATAATTAATAATCATCTTTTCATAATTCACGCTCATCTTCCTCGTCTGTATCGTTTAATTCATCTGGCACCGCAGAATTATACGGAAGATTAAGGTATATGTACATGTAGGTTTTGGTATTGTTCCATTGTCGCATAAACGTTTCAAATCTTTGTACTAGGATGGAACTGAAGAAATTGAGTTGAAAGCTGTATATAAACAACCACAACCCATTTCTGCAGCAAAGTACAAAGATTTGAAACGTTTATGCGACAATGGAACAATACCAAAACGGTTTCACGCAGAATACCTTAATCTTCCGTATAATTCTGGGGTGCCAGATGAATTAAACGATACAGACGAGGAAGATGAGCGTGAATTATGAAAAGATGATTATTAATTATAGTGCCTAGGTAATTGTAGTTGTTATGAATTTAAATGAAAATTGTTTTAAGGTTCCTGTCATCGTCAAATTAGCTGACGTCTTAAGATGATTTTGAGATCCCTTAATCGAGATTTACCTCCTGCACGTGTATCGCTCAACTTTCATCGTGTATAGCTCAACTTTCATCTCGAAACGTCAGCTGATTTAAAGATAATTATATTATAATTCAGTGGTAATAACTGTTTCATTTGTTGATTGTGTTCATTGTTATTCTTTTGTCAGTAAAAGTACCAATATTCGTTTTTCGTGATATACATCCATAATCTAATTAGGTTTCGGTATTAGGCTTCATTAACGAAACTATTTCTAAAAAAATGATTTCATTATTGTTTACGATCACTACATTTTCCTATACATTTCTTAACTGTACAACATAAAATGCTAGCATGAACAAGGCAGTTCGGGTAGTTACGACAAAATGATTTTCATTAGCTAAGGTTATAAAAAAAATTTAACGTCGTAATGGACACCTCTTCAAAAATATCCATGTGTAAGGGACACCTCTTCCTAAATTTCAAAGTGTAAGGGACATCATCTTTTAAACTATTGAGTTTAACGAGGTTAAAGTTATATTTAGCTATAAATCAATTAATTTTAAAACATTCTGTCTAAAAAGCATCTCAATAGGAAAAAAAATGACAAAGTTGTGACGTTTTAAAAGAACGAATTTTGTTTTTTTGCTCTCCTGTAAAGCGTGGGTTTGTCCCTTACGACATTTCAAATTTCCAGCGTCGATATATTAGTTACAATGGTAGGTAGGTTCTAGCTTTTGCCCGCGGCTTCGCTCGCGTTAGGCGATAGTCATAGTAGCTTTAAAGTCTAAGCTGCAAAGTCTCAGCTCGATCGGTTTAAAATTGACAAAGTTTCATACAAACTTTCATCCCCTATTTTATCCCCTTTGGGGATAGAATTAATCAAAATCGTTTCTTAGTGGATGCCTACGTCATAACATCTACCTGCATGCCAAATTTCAGGCCGATCCGTCCAGTGGTTTGGGCTGTGCGTTGATAGATCACTATGTCAGTCAGTCACCTTTGACTTATATATATTTAGATAGATGACATGTTAAAATTATTACCGTACATGTAATCATTGAGGACAAAAAAATAATTTCCGGGCTTTTCTAATTTTATACTTTTAGATACCTACTTAACATTTATCTTAATTAGTTGTTCTAATGACCTATGATCTAACCCACAGTTTTTAATATCTCTATTTTTGTTAGTAGAAAACTAGAAATCTCTCCAGATTTATCTTTATTTACAAGTGATGTCAAAAAACTTTCGCAGGTCATTTGTCTCAACTGTTTTACATAGTTGGGAATAATAATAACTACTTTAAAATTATCTGAGCGTCTGGTCGAAGCGACGTGTGACCCGAGAGCTGGTCAGTAGGTATCCTGGTGCAGCGCATCAGCATTGCCGTACAGCGAGGCAATGCAGCGTCTTGGGGACACTTCCGACTGGTTCATAAGGATAAGTAGAGCTACCTGTAGTTGGTTTGAAACAGTATGTAGTTATCTCAATTGTCTCAACTAAACACTAGTTCTAACTTGGGTACATAATTGTAATTTTCCTTATAAATTCTTTAACAATGTTTCCTTGCTGTCATTACTTTAGACTTTCCTAGTTTCACCTTTTTAGGGTTTTGCCATCGGTTGCAAAACCCTTATGAAATCGCTTTGGGTCTGTTTTGTGTTTTGAATCCTTAATATCTCAGAAACTACTGCAGCTATTGACTTGAAATTTGAAATAATAATACATTTTGTGCGCCCGCACATATTTATAGAAAAATAAATGAAAAATCAAAATGAAGATTTTCCATACAAATTTTGAAATCGAAATTTTAAATGGAACGTACAAAGTCGAAAGTGGTATCAAATGAAAGGTACTCGTTTGTAGATTTCAAAATAATTTTTGAAATTTCGGTAGATTTCATACTTATTAAAATATTTTGAAAATGGTCAAAAAAATGACCGTTCCCCCCCCCCTATCTCCGAAGATTGCAGGGCGATCGACGTGATATGTACCAAGTGTTTGTAGGTATTGATCTATATTTTATAGGAAAAATATAGAGAAGTCTGTAAAAATAATACTTTTTGAAATATGGTCAAAAAAGGGCGGGAAAAATTTCTAAAGGGGTGACTACCCCCCCGAGTTGGGTATCAAATGAAAGGTATTGGTTTGTACATTCCAATGCAGTTTTTGAAATTTCGATAGATTTTATACTTTTTGATATATTTTGAAAAAGGTCGAAAAATTGACCGGTACCCCCCCTCTATCTCCGAAGATTGCAGAACGATCGATTTGATATGTACAGTGCGCGTCACATATAAGTACCCCCCCTATCTCAATGTATGTGGGACACAATAGTTGTTATTTTTGGGAATTTCAGACTTTGAGTATTATGGAAGGGCAGTTCGATCCTGAGCGGCGGCCTGATAAATTGCATGTGAAAAATTGTGACAATTTACAAGGGAATTAGAAGTAGTCGAAAATAGTTTGTATACAAAGGGGGTACTTAATTCTGACGCGCACTGTACCAAATTTTTGTAGGTATTGATCTATATTTTACAGGAAAAATATAGAGAAATCTGTAAAAATAATACTTTTTGAAATATGGTCAAAAAAGGGCGGGAAAAATTTCTAAAGGGGTGACTACCCCACCGAGTTGGGTATCAAATGAAAGGTATTAGTTTGTACATTTTAATGCAATATTTTACAGGAAAAATATAGAGAAGTCTGTAAAAACAATACTTTTCGAAATATGGTCAAAAAACGAATTTTCATACAATGGGGACTATTTCATTGAGAGCAATATCAAATCAAAGGTATGGATTTCGACAATTCAAAACAGGTTTTAAAAATCGTCTAAGTTTCATACTTAGTGAAATACGTAGAAAAAAGTCGAAAAAATAATTGTAGGTACCTACCCACTAATCTCTGTAGTAACTGTAATAGTAGGGTTCCACAGCGCCACGAAACCGTTGTTCTCAAAATTTTAAAGTCCAAACCCAATGTATTCCACTGCGCTCGAAGAATATTTAGATAATAAGATTATTGAATTCATGAATTCCACCGTGCTCCAAAAAAATATGAGAAGAGTAATGTATCCTGGATAATCCACACAACATCATTTAGCGACAAGCTAAGCAAGCTTGTGTAATTCGTACCACTACGATATCTGTTATACTTAATAAAGTATATATAAGTATCACATTAGATGATTTATTTTTGTGTACGTAGAAAAGGACTAAAACACTCGAACAAATAATCTGCAGATCTTACAAATATTAGTCCCGAGGCGGGAATCAAACCGCAACCTCCTGCGCTGTAAGCCCACCGCGCTAACAGGTCGTCAATATACGTACCTACCTAAACGACAAAAGTTCAAAACCCTCGGCGCGCGAGTTACACTCGCACTTGTCGTACTTGTTTTAATAAAAGTCGTTATGAAACAACACTTATCATTCACACGATTATCATAGTTCATTGACTGTAATTAATTAGGTAAAAAGTAAAACACAAAAGCAAATGAAATATGCAGTAGTAAGCCCGTTATTGTACTAAACAATTTTATCTATAAAACTTTTGAAACTATCATTTTTACTAACACTACACTCATAACCGAAATCCTAATAAATAGCATCTTTTTCTGTCTATACTAATATTGTAAAGAAGTAAGATTTCATTATTTGTATGTTTGTTTGTTTGATAAAATAGGTGATGTAAGTTTGTATGAAACTTTGTCAATTTTAAACATCAGGCTGAGACTTTGCATGAATAATGCCTATCATAATGCTATTATGATAGGCATCCCGTAACGCGAGCAAAGCCGCGAGCAAAAGCTAGTAATACCATATGTTTATTGTGTAAAGCTACGATGCACATGAGCTCGTATAATAGTATTATTCTGTGCGCGACATCGACATCTAATCGTAGAATCAGTTAGACACAGCGGCTACAAAAGTGAATGAATAATGTGAGTCGCAGAGACGCGTGACCTGTCTCAACTAGTGCGTGCGCCCTTCGGTTCTAGCCCTAGTCGAGGGCGAGTTACACCACATTTAAACCACCGTTTAAATTACTTAGCTTACATTAGAGCAAAAGAAGCAGAGGTAGACAAACCACAAGATGGGAAGATGATTTTAAGCTGGTCCGGTTACGTCTAGCAAAAGACGGGAATACGTGGAAATCTTTAGAGGAGGCCGCTGTCGACAGACAAGCACACATAAACTAGCTGCCGATAGTTTCAATAAGAAGTAGAAATCAACATAGAATAGAATAGAAACACATTTATTCAGACACACATAGACAAAAAAATCAGTACCTATAAAGTAAACAAACAAAGACGTTCCTACATGGAGGTAAGTTTAAATAAATAAAATTAAAATAGGGTGAGTCTGCCTCCATGGCCCTGCGCCGAAATAGGAGTTGGCTCAGCGTGTGCTGAACTTTTTATGCTCAGCGCTGTTTTTCAGGTATGGGCGGCAATTTGGGAAATATATTAAAGTAGGTACCTACTTAGTTTTTAGTAAGTATAGTATCATGTAGTAGCTGTATTAATTGTAAGAAAGAAACAGCAATAACGGCTATTTTATTTATTTATTTATTATAAAATTACTTCTGTGGTTACTATTGGATATTCTGCTCTGCTTAGAGCTAGTATTTACAATTGAAATAATTGAGCTAGCTGCAGACTGTTGCAAATAATAATCCACAGGTATCTGAACTGATCGATATCAATACTAGTTGGAAGCCAAGATATATACCCAAGATCCTGGCTGCATTGCTAATTTATTACTTTACTTGAGTATTCTTCATATAGAGTTTTTAACTAATCTTCTTGTGTTCGTAAAATAAAAATATTTACAGATCGTTAAAATATTTGTATCGCGGTGGGAATCGAACCCAACCTCTTGCATCGCAGGGGAATTTGGGCCGCTACGCCACACACGGCTAATAGTTCTTTGACTTTGTAGATCATTTTATTATCTATTTTTCTTTCCTAAGTATAGGTAACAAACAATCACACTTATAAATATAAATTAAATGAACTTAAGTAAACTTATTTCTTAAAGTGTAACCAGCCCCGTTAGCATCTAAGATATTAAAATATTATTTAAAAAATCCAGAGAGCCACGGACCTATTCGTTTGTAGCTTTTGTGATTGCTTCAGTTAGCTTGATATTTTGCCTAATAAGTTCAAGTTGTTTATTCGTAACAATAACAATACTCAATTAGGTTACATAATCATAAAAATAGGTAATAATAATAAATTATGTTTTACACATAAAATACACTTTTAAATAAATTATTTTATTTTATTACTTTTATTTAATTATTTTTTAATTCTACTTTTATTCTTATTATTGTGTATTTTAAATGTAATTTTCATGATACTCGAAATAAACAATTTTTATTTATTTTATTTTTTATTACTGCTAATTCTTATTTTATCTATACCTATTCTAATCATGAGGATTATCCCTTCCATGGCTCATGTGACCTTACCTTGAGGGCATCGTCTGTTAACTTTTGTGGTGCGTGCCTTCCACGTGCTTTCACAATTGGTTCATTATTATATTATATAAAGCTTAAAAACCACTCACTGACTGACATAATTGTTCTCCTTGATGGTGGAGGGGGAGGTATGGTTTTTTTTACAGAATCATATACTAGGTGTCGGGGGGACCTAGGGAAAATTCCGACTTTTCCAAATTTGCCCCCCCTTCTCCCCCCCCTTTAGGGGGGCTCCCAAACAGAGCCATACTGAATGTTCTTTTTTGTGGGGTTGTATAGAGGGGGTCAAATGGTTTTAAGGCAGGTAAAAATTTCCCCCCCTCTTTGCCCCCTGACCCCCCCCTTTTCAAGTTGCTACCGAAAAGAGTCGAAATAGAAAAATTTGGATTGCGGTGTCGTATAAGGGGTTCCTTCTCGTGTTGAAAAATAAAAAAAAACACCCCCCCTTCTATGCCCATTTTCACCCCCCCTTTTTGTATCTCCCAAACGGATCGACCTAGAAGAAAAATTTTTTCACAGTCATGTAGAGGAGAAAAAGTCATTTTGAACGCCAAAAAAAGTTTGACCCCCCTGACCCCCCAGACCCACTTTTTTTATAAAAAACCGAAAATTGGCCAAATTTTGACCTTTTTTTTCGGGTGGAGCATTGCGGCGAGCGAAGCGAGCTGCAATGCGACTACGGGGAACAGCACGGCGAGCGAAGCGAGCTGTGCTGTGACCCCCCATGACCCCCTACGACCCCCCAAAAACCCCCTCTCACAGGAGGCGGGGGAGCATTGCGGCGAGCGAAGCGAGCTGCAATGCGACTACGGGGAACAGCACGGCGAGCGACGCGAGCTGTGCTGTGACCCCTCATGACCCCCCAATAACCCCAAAATTGGCCAAATTTTGACCTTTTTTTTTCGGGTGTAGCATTGCGGCGAGCGAAGCGAGCTGCAATGCGACTACGGGGAACTGCACGGCGAGCGAAGCGAGCTGTGCTGTGACCCCCCATGACCCCCTACGACCCCCCAAAAACCCCCTCTCACAGGAGGCGGGGGAGCATTGCGGCGAGCGAAGCGAGCTGCAATGCGACTACGGGGAACAGCACGGCGAGCGAAGCGAGCTGTGCTGTGACCCCTCATGACCCCCTACGACCCCCCAATAACACCCTCTCACAGGAGGCGGGGGAGCATTGCGGCGAGCGAAGCGAGCTGCAATGCGACTAAGGGGAACAGCAAGGCGAGCGAAGCGAGCCGTGCTGTGACCCCCACGACCCCCTCATGACCCCCCAGCAAGCGGACGGAGCATTGCGGCGAGCGAAGCGAGCTGCAATGCGATTAAGAGGAACAGCATGGCGAGCGAAGCGAGCCGTGCTGTGACCCCCCTCTTCCAGCAGGCGTGGAGCATTGCGGCGAGCGAAGCGAGCTGCAATGCGACTACGGGGAACAGCACGGCGAGCGAAGCGAGCCGTGCTTTGAACACCAGCCTCTTCCAGCAGGCGGGGAGCATTGCGGCGAGCGAAGCGAGCTGCAATGCGACCAAGGGGAACAGCACGGCGAGCGAAGCGAGCCGTGCTGTGACCCCCCCTCTCTTTTAATAGGTGGGTCGAAGAATGGTGGTCGTAAGAATTCGACAACTGTCACACTGCAAGGCGAGCGAAGCGAGCCTTGCTGTGATCCCCCTCTTTCAGCAGGCGTGGAGCATTGCGGCGAGCGAAGCGAGCTGCAATGCGACTACGGGGAACAGCACGGCGAGCGAAGCGAGCCGTGCTGTGACCTACCACGACCATCCTCTTCCAGCAGGCGGGGAGCATTGCGGCGAGCGAAGCGAGCTGCAATGCGACTACGGGGAACAGCACGGCGAGCGAAGCGAGCCGTGCTTTGACCACCACCCTCTTCCAGCAGGCGGGGAGCATTGCGGCGAGCGAAGCGAGCTGCAATGCGACCAAGGGGAACAGCACGGCGAGCGAAGCGAGCCGTGCTGTGACCCCCACTCTCTTTTAAGAGGTGGGTCGGATTGCGGTGAGCGAAGCGAACCGCAATTCGACAACTGTCACACTGCAAGGCGAGCGAAGCGAGCCTTGCTGTGTGACCAAACACCCATACAATATGGGTATCGTTTTCGACTAAATCAAACACGTAGATTACGAAATAGATGTCCATTTTCAAATCCAAGATGGCTGACAGTTTACTATCGCAGATTTTACACATGGATATCGATTTCCATCAAATCAAAGACGTTTTAGGTTATGAAAAGTTACAACTCCTACGACGATAAGGCCGCCTAAGGCGAAGCACAACCCCCGAGCTGCTTGCAGCTCGGGCACATATACCCTCTAGTTATATTATATAAAGCTTAAAAACCACTCACTGACTGACATAATTGTTCTCCTTGATGGTGGAGGGGGAGGTATGGTTTTTTTTACAGAATCATATACTAGGTGTCGGGGGGACCTAGGGAAAATTCCGACTTTTCCAAATTTGCCCCCCCTTCTCCCCCCCCTTTAGGGGGGCTCCCAAACAGAGCCATACTGAATGTTCTTTTTTGTGGGGTTGTATAGAGGGGGTCAAATGGTTTTAAGGCAGGTAAAAATTTCCCCCCCCCCTTTGCCCCCTGACCCCCCCTTTTGAAGTTGCTACCGAAAAGAGTCGAAATAGAAAAAAATTGATTGCAGCACCGTATAGAGGGTTCCTTCTCGTATTGAAAAATAAAAAAAAACACCCCCCCCTCCACCCACATTTTCACCCCCCCTTTTTGTATCTCCCAAACGGATCGACCTAGAAGAAAAATTTCTTCACAGTCATGTAGAGGGGAAAAAGTCATTTTGAATGCCAAAAAAAGTTTGAACCCTTTGATCCCCCAGACCCCCTTTTTTAATAAAAAACCGAAAATTGGCCAAATTTTGACCTTTTTTTTCGGGTGAAGCATTGCGGCGAGCGAAGCGAGCTGCAATGCGACTACGGGGAACAGCACGGCGAGCGAAGCGAGCTGTGCTGTGACCCCCCATGACCCCCCACGACCCCCCAAAAACCCCCTCTCTCAGCAGGCGGGGGAGCATTGCGGCGAGCGAAGCGAGCTGCAATGCGACTAAGGGGAACAGCAAGGCGAGCGAAGCGAGCCGTGCTGTGACCCCCACGACCCCCTCATGACCCCCCCAGCAAGCGGATGGAGCATTGCGGCGAGCGAAGCGAGCTGCAATGCGACTAAGGGGAACAGCAAGGCGAGCGAAGCGAGCCGTGCTGTGACCCCCACGACCCCCTCATGACCCCCCCAGCAAGCGGATGGAGCATTGCGGCGAGCGAAGCGAGCTGCAATGCGACTAAGGGGAACAGCAAGGCGAGCGAAGCGAGCCGTGCTGTGACCCCCACGACCCCCTCATGACCCCCCCCAGCAAGCGGATGGAGCATTGCGGCGAGCGAAGCGAGCTGCAATGCGACTAAGGGGAACAGCAAGGCGAGCGAAGCGAGCCGTGCTGTGACCCCCACGACCCCCTCATGACCCCCCCAGCAAGCGGATGGAGCATTGCGGCGAGCGAAGCGAGCTGCAATGCGACTAAGGGGAACAGCACGGCGAGCGAAGCGAGCCGTGCTGTGACCCCTCTCTTCCAGCAGGCGGTGAGCATTGCGGCGAGCGAAGCGAGCTGCAATGCGACTAAGGGGAACAGCAAGGCGAGCGAAGCGAGCCGTGCTGTGACCCCCACGACCCCCTCATGACCCCCCCAGCAAGCGGATGGAGCATTGCGGCGAGCGAAGCGAGCTGCAATGCGACTAAGGGGAACAGCACGGCGAGCGAAGCGAGCCGTGCTGTGACCCCTCTCTTCCAGCAGGCGGTGAGCATTGCGGCGAGCGAAGCGAGCTGCAATGCGACTAAGGGGAACAGCAAGGCGAGCGAAGCGAGCCGTGCTGTGACCCCCACGACCCCCTCATGACCCCCCCAGCAAGCGGATGGAGCATTGCGGCGAGCGAAGCGAGCTGCAATGCGACTAAGGGGAACAGCACGGCGAGCGAAGCGAGCCGTGCTGTGACCTACCACGACCATCCTCTTCCAGCAGGCGGGGAGCATTGCGGCGAGCGAAGCGAGCTGCAATGCGACTACGGGGAACAGCACGGCGAGCGAAGCGAGCCGTGCTTTGACCACCACCCTCTTCCAGCAGGCGGGGAGCATTGCGGCGAGCGAAGCGAGCTGCAATGCGACCAAGGGGAACAGCACGGCGAGCGAAGCGAGCCGTGCTGTGACCCCCACTCTCTTTTAAGAGGTGGGTCGGATTGCGGTGAGCGAAGCGAACCGCAATTCGACAACTGTCACACTGCAAGGCGAGCGAAGCGAGCCTTGCTGTGTGACCAAACACCCACATTTATGGGTATCGTTTTCGACTAAATCAAACACGTAGATTACGAAAAAGATGTCCATTTTCAAATCCAAGATGGCTGACAGTTTACTATCGCAGATTTTACACATGGATATCGATTTCCATCAAATCAAAGACGTTTTAGGTTATGAAAAGTTACAACTCCTACGACGATAAGGCCGCCTAAGGCGAAGCACAACCCCCGAGCTGCTTGCAGCTCGGGCACATATACCCTCTAGTTATATTATATATAGCTTAATTACCACTGACTCACTGACTCATTGACATAATTGTTCTCCTTGATGGTGGAGGGGGAGGTATGTTTTTTTTTACGGAATCGTATAGAGGGTATCGGGGGGACCTAGGGAAAATTCCGACTTTTCCAAATTAGCCCCCCCTTCTCACCCCCTTTAGGGGGGCTCCCAAACAGAGCCATACTGAATGTTCTTTTTTGTGGGGTTGTATAGAGGGGGTCAAATGGTTTTAAGGCAGGTAAAAATTTCCCCCCCCCCTTTGCCCCCTGACCCCCCCTTTTCAAGTTGCTACCGAAAAGAGTCGAAATAGAAAAAATTGGATTGCGGTGTCGTATACAAGGTTACTTCTTGTGTTGAAAAATAAAAAAAAAACACCCCCCCTCCACGCCCATTTTCACCCCCCCTTTTTGTATCTCCCAAACGGATCGACCTAGAAGAAAAAATTTTTCACAGTCATGTAGAGGAGAAAAAGTCATTTTGAACGCCAAAAAAAGTTTGAACCCTATGACCCCCTAGACCCCCTTTTTTTATAAAAAACCGAAAATTGGCCAAATTTTGACCTTTTTTTTCGGGTGGAGCATTGCGGCGAGCGAAGTGAGCTGCAATGCGACTACGGGGAACAGCACGGCGAGCGAAGCGAGCTGTGCTGTGACCCCCCATGACCCCCTACGACCCCCCAAAAACCCCCTCTCCCAGGAGGCGGGGGAGCATTGCGGCGAGCGAAGCGAGCTGCAATGCGACTAAGGGGAACAGCAAGGCGAGCGAAGCGAGCCGTGCTGTGACCCCCACGACCCCCTCATGACCCCCCCAGCAAGCGGATGGAGCATTGCGGCGAGCGAAGCGAGCTGCAATGCGACCAAGGGGAACAGCACGGCGAGCGAAGCGAGCCGTGCTGTGACCCCCACGACCACTCTGTTCCAGTAGGCGGGGAGCATTGCGGCGAGCGAAGCGAGCTGCAATGCGACTAAGGGGAACAGCACGGCGAGCGAAGCGAGCCGTGCTGTGACCCCTCATGACCACTCTCTCCCAGCAGGCGGGGAGCATTGCGGCGAGCGAAGCGAGCTGCAATGCAACCAAGGGGAACAGCACGGCGAGCGAAGCGAGCCGTGCTGTGACCCCCACGACCACTCTGTTCCAGTAGGCGGGGAGCATTGCGGCGAGCGAAGCGAGCTGCAATGCGACTAAGGGGAACAGCACGGCGAGCGAAGCGAGCCGTGCTGTGACCTCCCACGACCATCCTCTTCCAGCAGGCGGGGAGCATTGCGGCGAGCGATGCGAGCTGCAATGCGACTACGGGGAACAGCACGGCGAGCGAAGCGAGCCGTGCTGTGACCCCTCATGACCACTCTCTCCCAGCAGGCGGGGAGCATTGCGGCGAGCGAAGCGAGCTGCAATGCGACCAAGGGGAACAGCACGGCGAGCGAAGCGAGCCGTGCTGTGACCCCCACGAACCCCCACTCCCAGCAAGCGGATGGAGCATTGCGGCGAGCGAAGCGAGCTGCAATGCGACTAAGAGGAACAGCATGGCGAGCGAAGCGAGCCGTGCTGTGACTCCCCTCTTCTAGCAGGCGGGGAGCATTGCGGCGAGCGAAGCGAGCTGCAATGCGACTAAGGGGAACAGCACGGCGAGCGAAGCGAGCCGTGCTGTGACCCCCACGACTCCCCATGAGGAGGGTCGGATTGCGGTGAGCGAAGCGAACCGCAATTCGACAACTGTCACACTGCAAGGCGAGCGAAGCGAGCCTTGCTGTGTGACCCAACACCCCTACATATGGGTATCGTTTTCGACTAAATCAAACACGTAGATTACGAAAAAGATGTCCATTTTCAAATCCAAGATGGCTGACAGTTTACTATCGCAGATTTTACACATGGATATCGATTTCCATCAAATCAAAGACGTTTTAGGTTATGAAAAGTAAAAACTCCAATGCGATAAGGCCGCCTATGGCGAAGCACTCCCCCCGAGCTGCTTGCAGCTCGGGCACATATACCCTCTAGTTATATTATATATAGCTTAATTACCACTGACTCACTGACTGACTGACATAATTGTTCTCCCTGATGGTGGAGGGGGAGGTATGGTTTTTTTTATGGAATCGTATAGAGGGTGTCGGGGGGACCTAGGGAAAATTCCGACTTTTCCAAATTTGCCCCCCCTTCTCACCCCCCTTTAGGGGGGCTCCCAAACAGAGCCATACTGAATGTTCTTTTTTGTGGAGTTGTATAGAGGGGGTCAAATGGTTTAAAGGCAGGTAAAATTTTCTCCCCCTCTTTGCCCCCAGACCCCCCCCTTTTGAAGTTGCTACCGATAAGAGTCAAAATAAAAAAAAATTTACTGCGGGGTCGTATAGATAGTTTCTTCTCGTGTTGAAAAATAAAAAAAATCAACCCCCCTCCACCCACATTTTCACCCCCCCTTTTTGTATCTCCCAAACGGGTCGACCTAGAAGAAAAATTTTTTCACAGTCAAGTAGAGGAGGAAAAGTCGTTTTAAACGCCAAAAAAAGTTTGAACCCTTTGACCCCCCAGACCCCCTTTTTTAATAAAAAACCGAAAATTGGCCAAATTTTGACCTTTTTTTTCGGGTGGAGCATTGCGGCGAGCGAAGCGAGCTGCAATGCGACTACGGGGAACAGCACGGCGAGCGAAGCGAGCTGTGCTGTGACCCCCCATGACCCCCCACGACCCCCCAAAAACCCCCTCTCCCAGGTGGCGGGGGAGCATTGCGGCGAGCGAAGCGAGCTGCAATGCGACTAAGGGGAACAGCACGGCGAGCGAAGCGAGCCGTGCTGTGACCCCCACGACCCCCTCATGACCCCCCCAGCAAGCGGATGGAGCATTGCGGCGAGCGAAGCGAGCTGCAATGCGACTACGGGGAACAGCATGGCGAGCGAAGCGAGCCGTGCTGTGACCTACCACGACCATCCTCTTCCGGCAGGCGGGGAGCATTGCGGCGAGCGAAGCGAGCTGCAATGCGACTACGGGGAACAGCACGGCGAGCGAAGCGAGCCGTGCTTTGACCACCACCCTCTTCCAGCAGGCGGGGAGCATTGCGGCGAGCGAAGCGAGCTGCAATGCGACTACGGGGAACAGCATGGCGAGCGAAGCGAGCCGTGCTGTGACCTACCACGACCATCCTCTTCCAGCAGGCGGGGAGCATTGCGGCGAGCGAAGCGAGCTGCAATGCGACTACGGGGAACAGCACGGCGAGCGAAGCGAGCCGTGCTTTGACCACCACCCTCTTCCAGCAGGCGGGGAGCATTGCGGCGAGCGAAGCGAGCTGCAATGCGACCAAAGGGAACAGCACGGCGAGCGAAGCGAGCCGTGCTGTGACCCCCACTCTCTTTTAAGAGGTGGGTCGGATTGCGGTGAGCGAAGCGAACCGCAATTCGACAACTGTCACACTGCAAGGCGAGCGAAGCGAGCCTTGCTGTGTGACCAAACACCCCTACATATGGGTATCGTTTTCGACTAAATCAAACACGTAGATTACGAAAAAGATGTCCATTTTCAAATCCAAGATGGCTTACAGTTTACTATCGCAGATTTTACACATGGATATCGATTTCCATCAAATCAAAGACGTTTTAGGTTATGAAAAGTAAAAACTCCAATGCGATAAGGCCGCCTATGGCGAAGCACTCCCCCCGAGCTGCTTGCAGCTCGGGCACATATACCCTCTAGTTATATTATATATAGCTTAATTACCACTCACTCACTCACTGATTGACATAATTGTTCTCCTTGATGGTGGAGGGGGAGGTATGTTTTTTTTTACGGAATCGTATAGAGGGTATCGGGGGGACCTAGGGAAAATTCCGACTTTTCCAAATTTGCCCCCCCTTCTCCCCCCCCTTTAGGGGGGCTCCCAAACAGAGCCATACTGAATGTTCTTTTTTGTGGGGTTGTATAGAGGGGGTCAAATGGTTTTAAGGCAGGTAAAAATTCCCCCCCCCCTTTGCCCCCTGACCCCCCCTTTTGAAGTTGCTACCGGAAATAGTTCAAATAGAAAATTTTGATGGCATACCCGTATAGAGGGTTCCTTCTCGTGTTGAAAAATAAAAAAAAATACCCCCCCCTCAATGCCCATTTTCACCCCCCCTTTTTGTATCTCCCAAACGGGTCGACCTAGAAGAAAAATTTTTTCACAGTCATGTAGAGGAGAAAAAGTCGTTTTGAACGCCAAAAAAAGTTTTTCCCCCCTGACCCCCCAGACCCCCTTTTTTGATAAAAAACCGAAAATTGGCCAAATTTTGACCTTTTTTTTCGGGTGGAGCATTGCGGCGAGCGAAGCGAGCTGCAATGCGACTACGGGGAACAGCACGGCGAGCGAAGCGAGCTGTGCTGTGACCCCCCATGACCCCCTACGACCCCCCGAAAACCCTCTCTCCCAGGAGGCGGGGGAGCATTGCGGCGAGCGAAGCGAGCTGCAATGCGAGTACGGGGAACAGCACGGCGAGCGAAGCGAGCTGTGCTGTGACCCCCATGACCCCCCACGACCCCCTAAAAGCCCCCTCTCCCATCAGGCGGGGAGCATTGCGGCGAGCGAAGCGAGCTGCAATGCGGCTAAGGGGAACAGCAAGGCGAGCGAAGCGAGCCGTGCTGTGACCCCCACGACCCCCCATGACCCCCCCAGCAAGCGGATGGAGCATTGCGGCGAGCGAAGCGAGCTGCAATGCGACTAAGGGGAACAGCACGGCGAGCGAAGCGAGCCGTGCTGTGACCACCACCCTCTTCCAGCAGGCGGGGAGCATTGCGGCGAGCGAAGCGAGCTGCAATGCGACCAAGGGGAACAGCACGGCGAGCGAAGCGAGCCGTGCTGTGACCACCACCCTCTTCCAGCAGGCGGGGAGCATTGCGGCGAGCGAAGCGAGCTGCAATGCGACTACGGGGAACAGCACGGCGAGCGAAGTGAGCCGTGCTGTGACCTACCACGACCACCCTCTTCCAGCAGGCGGGGAGCATTGCGGCGAGCGAAGCGACTAATGGAACAGCACGGCGAGCGAAGCGAGCCGTGCTGTGACCACCACCCTCTTCCAGCAGGCAGGGAGCATTGCGGCGAGCGAAGCGAGCTGCAATGCGACTAATGGAACTGCTGTGACCTCCCACGACCATCCTCTTCCAGCAGGCTGGGAGCATTGCGGCGAGCGAAGCGAGCTGCAATGCGACTAAGAGGAACAGCATGGCGAGCGAAGCGAGCCTTGCTGTGACCCCCCTCTTCCAGCAGGCGTGGAGCATTGCGGCGAGCGAAGCGAGCTGCAATGCGACTACGGGGAACAGCACGGCGAGCGAAGCGAGCCGTGCTTTGACCACCACCCTCTTCCAGCAGGCGGGGAGCATTGCGGCGAGCGAAGCGAGCTGCAATGCGACCAAGGGGAACAGCACGGCGAGCGAAGCGAGCCGTGCTGTGACCCCCACTCTCTTTTAAGAGGTGGGTCGGATTGCGGTGAGCGAAGCGAACCGCAATTCGACAACTGTCACACTGCAAGGCGAGCGAAGCGAGCCTTGCTGTGTGACCAAACACCCACACATATGGGTATCATTTTCGACTAAATCAAACACGTAGATTACGAAAAAGATGTCTATTTTCAAATCCAAGATGGCTGACAGTTTACTATCGCAGATTTTACACATGGATATCGATTTCCATCAAATCAAAGACGTTTTAGGTTATGAAAAGTAAAAACTCCAATGCGATAAGGCCGCCTAAGGCGAAGCACAACCCCCGAGCTGCTTGCAGCTCGGGCACATATACCCTCTAGTTATATTATATAAAGCTTAAAAACCACTCACTCACTGACTGACTGACATAATTGTTCTCCTTGATGGTGGAGGGGGAGGTATGGTTTTTTTTACAGAATCGTATAGAGGGTATCGGGGGGACCTAGGGAAAATTCCGACTTTTCCAAATTTGCCCCCCCTTCTCCCCCCCCTTTAGGGGGGCTCCCAAACAGAGCCATACTGAATGTTCTTTTTTGTGGGGTTGTATAGAGGGGGTCAAATGGTTTTAAGGCAAGTAAAAATTTCCCCCCCCCCTTTGCCCCCTGAACCCCCCTTTTGAAGTTGCTACCGAAAAGAGTCGAAATAGAAAAAAATTGATTGCAGCACCGTATAGAGAGTTCCTTCTCGTGTTGAAAAATAAAAAAAACACCCCCCCCTCCACCCAAATTTTCACCCCCCCTTTTTGTATCTCCCAAACGGATCGACCTAGAAGAAAAATTTTTTCACAGTCATGTAGAGGAGATAAAGTCATTTTGAACGCCAAAAAAAGTTTGACCCCCCTGACCCCCCAGACCCCCTTTTTTTATAAAAAACCGAAAATTGGCGAAATTTTGACCTTTTTTTCGGGTGGAGCATTGCGGCGAGCGAAGCGAGCTGCAATGCGACTACAGGGAACAGCACGGCGAGCGAAGCGAGCTGTGCTGTGACCCCCCATGACCCCCTACGACCCCCCAAAAACCCCCTCTCCAAGGAGGCAAGGGAGCATTGCGGCGAGCGAAGCGAGCAGCAATGCGACTAAGGGGAACAGCAAGTCGAGCGAAGCGAGCTGTGCTGTGACCCCCCATGACCCCCCATGACCCCCTACGACCCCCCAAAAACCCCCTCTCCCAGGAGGCAGGGGAGCATTGCGACTAAGCATGCAATGCGACTAAGGGGAACAGCAAGGCGAGCGAAGCGAGCCGTGCTGTGACCCCCACGTACCCCCACTCCCAGCAAGCGGGTGGAGCATTGCGGCGAGCGAAGCGAGCTGCAATGCGACTAAAGGGAACAGCACGGCGAGCGAAGCGAGCCGTGCTGTGACCCCCACTCTCTTCCAGCAGGCGGGGAGCATTGCGGCGAGCGAAGCGAGCTGCAATGCGGCTAAGGGGAATAGCAAGGCGAGCGAAGCGAGCCGTGCTGTGACCCCCACGACCCTCTCATGACCCCCCCCCCCCTCCAGCAAGCGGATGGAGCATTGCGGCGAGCGAAGCGAGCTGCAATGCGACTACGGGGAAGCGGGAAGCGTGCTGTGACCCCCACTCTCTTCCAGCAGGCGGGGAGCATTGCGGCGAGCGAAGCGAGCTGCAATGCGACTAATGGAACAGCACGGTGAGCGAAGCGAGCCGTGCTGTGACCACCACCTTCTTCCAGCAGGCGGGGAGCATTGCGGCGAGCGAAGCGAGCTGCAATGCGACCAAGGGGAACAGCACGGCGAGCGAAGCGAGCCGTGCTGTGACCACCACCCTCTTCCAGCAGGCGGGGAGCATTGCGGCGAGCGAAGCGAGCTGCAATGCGACCAAGTGGAACAGCACGGCGAGCGAAGCGAGCCGTGCTGTGACCACCACCCTCTTCCAGCAGGCAGGGAGCATTGCGGCGAGCGAAGCGAGCTGCAATGCGACTAATGGAACAGCACGGTGAGCGAAGCGAGCCGTGCTGTGACCACCACCTTCTTCCAGCAGGCGGGGAGCATTGCGGCGAGCGAAGCGAGCTGCAATGCGACTAAAGGGAACAGCACGGCGAGCGAAGCGAGCCGTGCTGTGACCCCCACTCTCTTCTATGAGGTGGGTCGGATTGCGGTGAGCGAAGCGAACCGCAATTCGACAACTGTCACATTGCAAGGCGAGCGAAGCGAGCCTTGCTGTGACCACCACGACCCCCTCATGACCCCCCCAGCAAGCGGATGGAGCATTGCGGCGAGCGAAGCGAGCTGCAATGCGACTAAGGGGAACAGCACGGCGAGCGAAGCGAGCCGTGCTGTGACCCCCACGACCACTCTGTTCCAGTAGGCGGGGAGCATTGCGGCGAGCGAAGCGAGCTGCAATGCGACTAAGGGGAACAGCAAGGCGAGCGAAGCGAGCCGTGCTGTGACCCCCACGACCCCCTCATGACCCCCCCAGCAAGCGGATGGAGCATTGCGGCGAGCGAAGCGAGCTGCAATGCGACCAAGGGGAACAGCACGGCGAGCGAAGCGAGCCGTGCTGTGACCCCCACGACCACTCTGTTCCAGTAGGCGGGGAGCATTGCGGCGAGCGAAGCGAGCTGCAATGCGACTAAGGGGAACAGCACGGCGAGCGAAGCGAGCCGTGCTGTGACCCCCACGACTCCCCATGAGGAGGGTCGGATTGCGGTGAGCGAAGCGAACCGCAATTCGACAACTGTCACACTGCAAGGCGAGCGAAGCGAGCCTTGCTGTGTGACCCAACACCCCTACATATGGGTATCGTTTTCGACTAAATCAAACACGTAGATTACGAAATAGATGTCCATTTTCAAATCCAAGATGGCTGACAGTTTACTATCGCAGATTTTACACATGGATATCGATTTCCATCAAATCAAAGACGTTTTAGGTTATGAAAAGTAAAAACTCCAATGCAATAAGGCCGCCTAAGGCGAAGCACAACCCCCGAGCTGCTTGCAGCTCGGGCACATATACCCTCTAGTTATATTATATATAGCTTAATTACCACTCACTCACTCACTCACTGATTGACATAATTGTTCTCCTTGATGGTGGAGGGGGAGGTATGGTTTTTTTTACAGAATCGTATAGAGGGTATCGGGGGGACCTCGGGAAAATTCCGACTTTTCCAAATTTGCCCCCCTTCTCCCCCCCTTTAGGGGGGCTCCCAAACAGAGCCATACTGAATGTTCTTTTTTGTGGGGTTGTATAGAGGGGGTCAAATGGTTTTAAAGGCAATAGAAAATTCCCCCCCCCCTTTGCCCCCGGACCCCCCCCTTTTGAAGTTGCTACCGGAAATAGTTCAAATAGAAAAATTTTGATGGCATACCCGTATAGAGGGTGCCTTCTCGTGTTGAAAAATATAAAAAATTACCCCCCCTCCATGCCCATTTTCACCCCCCCTTTTTGTATCTCCCAAACGGGTCGACCTAGAAGAAAAATTTTTTCACAGTCATGTAGATGAGAAAAAGTCGTTTTGAACGCCAAAAAAAGTTTTTCCCCCCTGACCCCCCAGACCCCCTTTTTTAATAAAAAACCGAAAATTGGCCAAATTTTGACCTTTTTTTTCGGGTGGAGCATTGCGGCGAGCGAAGCGAGCTGCAATGCGAGTACGGGGAACAGCACGGCGAGCGAAGCGAGCTGTGCTGTGACCCCCATGACCCCCCACGACCCCCTAAAAACCCCCTCTCCCATCAGGCGGGGGAGCATTGCGGCGAGCGAAGCGAGCTGCAATGCGACTAAGGGGAACAGCAAGGCGAGCGAAGCGAGCCGTGCTGTGACCCCCACGACCCCCATGACCCCCCCAGCAAGCGGATGGAGCATTGCGGCGAGCGAAGCGAGCTGCAATGCGACTAAGGGAACAGCACGGCGAGCGAAGCGAGCCGTGCTGTTAACCCCACCCTCTTCCAGCAGGCGGGGAGCATTGCGGCGAGCGAAGCGAGCTGCAATGCGGCTAAGGGGAACAGCAAGGCGAGCGAAGCGAGCCGTGCTGTGACCCCCACGACCCCCCATGACCCCCCCAGCAAGCGGAAGGAGCATTGCGGCGAGCGAAGCGAGCTGCAATGCGACTAAGGGGAACAGCACGGCGAGCGAAGCGAGCCGTGCTGTGACCACCACCCTCTTCCAGCAGGCGGGGAGCATTGCGGCGAGCGAAGCGAGCTGCAATGCGACTAAAGGGAACAGCACGGCGAGCGAAGCGAGCCGTGCTGTGACCCCCACACTCTTCCAGCAGGCGGGGAGCATTGCGGCGAGCGAAGCGAGCTGCAATGCGACTAAGGGGAACAGCATGGCGAGCGAAGCGAGCCGTGCTGTGACCCCCACGACCCCCATGACCCCCCCAGCAAGCGGATGGAGCATTGCGGCGAGCGAAGCGAGCTGCAATGCGACTAAGGGAACAGCACGGCGAGCGAAGCGAGCCGTGCTGTTAACCCCACCCTCTTCCAGCAGGCGGGGAGCATTGCGGCGAGCGAAGCGAGCTGCAATGCGACTACGGGGAACAGCACGGCGAGCGAAGCGAGCCGTGCTGTGACCCCCACGACCCCCCATGACCCCCCCAGCAAGCGGAAGGAGCATTGCGGCGAGCGAAGCGAGCTGCAATGCGACTAAGGGGAACAGCACGGCGAGCGAAGCGAGCCGTGCTGTGACCACCACCCTCTTCCAGCAGGCGGGGAGCATTGCGGCGAGCGAAGCGAGCTGCAATGCGACTAAAGGGAACAGCACGGCGAGCGAAGCGAGCCGTGCTGTGACCCCCACACTCTTCCAGCAGGCGGGGAGCATTGCGGCGAGCGAAGCGAGCTGCAATGCGACTAAGGGGAACAGCATGGCGAGCGAAGCGAGCCGTGCTGTGATCCCCCTCTTCCAGCAGGCGTGGAGCATTGCGGCGAGCGAAGCGAGCTGCAATGCGACTAAGGGGAACAGCATGGCGAGCGAAGCGAGCCGTGCTGTGATCCCCCTCTTCCAGCAGGCGTGGAGCATTGCGGCGAGCGAAGCGAGCTGCAATGCGACTACGGGGAACAGCACGGCGAGCGAAGCGAGCCGTGCTGTGACCTACCACGACCATCCTCTTCCAGCAGGCGGGGAGCATTGCGGCGAGCGAAGCGAGCTGCAATGCGACTACGGGGAACAGCACGGCGAGCGAAGCGAGCCGTGCTGTGACCCCCACTCTCTTTTAAGAGGTGGGTCGGATTGCGGTGAGCGAAGCGAACTGCAATTCGACAACTGTCACACTGCAAGGCGAGCGAAGCGAGCCTTGCTGTGTGACCAAACACCCACACATATGGGTATCATTTTCGACTAAATCAAACACGTAGATTACGAAAAAGATGTCTATTTTCAAATCCAAGATGGCTGACAGTTTACTATCGCAGATTTTACACATGGATATCGATTTTCATCAAATCAAAGATGTTTTAGGTTATGAAAAGTAAAAACTCCAATGCGATAAGGCCGCCTAAGGCAAAGCACAAACCCCGAGCTGCTTGCAGCTCGGGCACATATACCCTCTAGTTATATTATATATAGCTTAATTACCACTCACTCACTCACTCACTGATTGACATAATTGTTCTCCTTGATGGTGGAGGGGGAGGTATGGTTTTTTTTATGGAATCGTATAGAGGGTGTCGGGGGGACCTAGGGAAAATTCCGACTTTTCCAAATTTGCCCCCCCTTCTCCCCCCCCTTTAGGGGGGCTCCCAAACAGAGCCATACTGAATGTTCTTTTTTATGGGGTTGTATAGAGGGGGTCAAATGGTTTTAAGGCAGGTAAAAATTTCCCCCCCCCCTTTGCCCCCTGACCCCCCCTTTTGAAGTTGCTACCGAAAAGAGTCGAAATAGAAAAAAATTGATTGCAGCACCGTATAGAGGGTTCCTTCTCGTATTGAAAAATAAAAAAAAACACCCCCCCCTCCACCCACATTTTCACCCCCCCTTTTTGTATCTCCCAAACGGATCGACCTAGAAGAAAAATTTTTTCACAGTCATGTAGAGGAGAAGAAGTCATTTTGAACGCCAAAAAAAGTTTGAACCCTTTGACCCCCTAGACCCCATTTTTTAATAAAAAACCGAAAATTGGCCAAATTTTGACCTTTTTTTTCGGGTGGAGCATTGCGGCGAGCGAAGCGAGCTGCAATGCGACTACGGGGAACAGCACGGCGAGCGAAGCGAGCTGTGCTGTGACCCCCCATGACCCCCCATGACCCCCTACGACCCCCCAAAAACCCCCTCTCACAGGAGGCGGGGGAGCATTGCGGCGAGCGAAGCGAGCTGCAATGCGACTACGGGGAACAGCACGGCGAGCGAAGCGAGCTGTGCTGTGACCCCTCATGACCCCCTACGACCCCCCAATAACCCCCTCTCATAGGAGGCGGGGAAGCATTGCGGCGAGCGAAGCGAGCTGCAATGCGACTAAGGGGAACAGCAAGGCGAGCGAAGCGAGCCGTGCTGTGACCCCCACGACCTTCTCATGACCCCCCCAGCAAGCGGATGGAGCATTGCGGCGAGCGAAGCGAGCTGCAATGCGACTAAGAGGAACAGCATGGCGAGCGAAGCGAGCCGTGCTGTGACCCCCCTCTTCCAGCAGGCGTGGAGCATTGCGGCGAGCGAAGCGAGCTGCAATGCGACTACGGGGAACAGCACGGCGAGCGAAGCGAGCTTTGCTGTGACCCCTCATGACCCCCTACGACCCCCCAATAACCCCCTCTCACAGGAGGCGGGGGAGCATTGCGGCGAGCGAAGCGAGCTGCAATGCGACTAAGGGGAACAGCAAGGCGAGCGAAGCGAGCCGTGCTGTGACCCCCACGACCCCCTCATGACCCCCCCAGCAAGCGGATGGAGCATAGCGGCGAGCGAAGCGAGCTGCAATGCGACTAAGAGGAACAGCATGGCGAGCGAAGCGAGCCGTGCTGTGACCCCCCTCTTCCAGCAGGCGAGGGACCCCCACTCTCTTTTAAGAGGTGGGTCGAAGAATGGTGGTCGTAAGAATTCGACAACTGTCACACTGCAAGGCGAGCGAAGCGAGCTTTGCTGTGATCCCCCTCTTCCAGCAGGCGTGGAGCATTGCTTCGAGCGAAGCGAGCTGCAATGCGACTACGGGGAACAGCACGGCGAGCGAAGCGAGCCGTGCTGTGACCTACCACGACCATCCTCTTCCAGCAGGCGGGGAGCATTGCGGCGAGCGAAGCGAGCTGCAATGCGACTACGGGGAACAGCACGGCGAGCGAAGCGAGCCGTGCTTTGACCACCACCCTCTTCCAGCAGGCGGGGAGCATTGCGGCGAGCGAAGCGAGCTGCAATGCGACCAAGGGGAACAGCACGGCGAGCGAAGCGAGCCGTGCTGTGACCCCCACTCTCTTTTAAGAGGTGGGTCAATTCGACAACTGTCACACTGCAAGGCGAGCGAAGCGAGCCTTGCTGTGTGACCAAACACCCACACAATATGGGTATCGTTTTCGACTAAATCAAACACGTAGATTACGAAAAAGATGTCCATTTTCAAATCCAAAATGGCTGACAGTTTACCATCGCAAATGTTACACATGGATATCGATTTCCATCAAATCAAAGACGTTTTAGTTATGAAAAGTAAAAACTCCAATGCGATAAGGCCGCCTAAGGCGAAGCACAACCCCCGAGCTGCTTGCAGCTCGGGCACATATACCCTCTAGTATTATATATATAGCTTAATTACCACTGACTCACTGACTGACTGACATAATTGTTCTCCCTGATGGTGGAGGGGGAGGTATGTTTTTTTTTACGGAATCGTATAGAGGGTATCGGGGGGACCTAGGGAAAATTCCGACTTTTCCAAATTTGCCCCCCCTTCTCCCCCCCTTTAGGGGGGCTCCCAAACAGAGCCATACTGAATGTTCTTTTTTGTGGGGTTGTATAGAGGGGGTCAAATGGTTTTAAGGCAGGTAAAAATTCCCCCCCCCCTTTGCCCCCTGACCCCCCCTTTTGAAGTTGCTACCGGAAATAGTTCAAATAGAAAAATTTTGATGGCATACCCGTATAGAGGGTTCCTTCTCGTGTTGAAAAATAAAAAAAAATACCCCCCCCTCCATGCCCATTTTCACCCCCCCTTTTTGTATCTCCCAAACGGGTCGACCTAGAAGAAAAATTTTTTCACAGTCATGTAGAGGAGAAAAAGTCGTTTTGAACGCCAAAAAAAGTTTTTCCCATCTGACCCCCCAGACCCCCTTTTTTGATAAAAAACCGAAAATTGGCCAAATTTTGACCTTTTTTTTCGGGTGGAGCATTGCGGCGAGCGAAGCGAGCTGCAATGCGACTACGGGGAACAGCACGGCGAGCGAAGCGAGCTGTGCTGTGACCCCCCATGACCCCCTACGACCCCCCGAAAACCCTCTCTCCCAGGAGGCGGGGGAGCATTGCGGCGAGCGAAGCGAGCTGCAATGCGACTACGGGGAACAGCACGGCGAGCGAAGCGAGCTGTGCTGTGACCCCCATGACCCCCCACGACCCCCTAAAAACCCCCTCTCCCATCAGGCGGGGGAGCATTGCGGCGAGCGAAGCGAGCTGCAATGCGACTAAGGGGAACAGCAAGGCGAGCGAAGCGAGCTGTGCTGTGACCCCCACGACCCCCCATGACCCCCCCAGCAAGCGGATGGAGCATTGCGGCGAGCGAAGCGAGCTGCAATGCGACTAAGGGAACAGCACGGCGAGCGAAGCGAGCCGTGCTGTTAACCCCACCCTCTTCCAGCAGGCGGGGAGCATTGCGGCGAGCGAAGCGAGCTGCAATGCGACCAAGGGGAACAGCACGGTGAGCGAAGCGAGCCGTGCTGTGACCACCACTCTCTTTCAGCAGGCGGGGAGCATTGCGGCGAGCGAAGCGAGCTGCAATGCGGCTAAGGGGAACAGCAAGGCGAGCGAAGCGAGCCGTGCTGTGACCCCCACGACCCCCCATGACCCCCCCAGCAAGCGGATGGAGCATTGCGGCGAGCGAAGCGAGCTGCAATGCGACTAAGGGGAACAGCACGGCGAGCGAAGCGAGCCGTGCTGTGACCCCCACACTCTTCCAGCAGGCGGGGAGCATTGCGGCGAGCGAAGCGAGCTGCAATGCGACCAAGGGGAACAGCAAGGCGAGCGAAGCGAGCCGTGCTGTGACCACCACCCTCTTCCAGCAGGCGGGGAGCATTGCGGCGAGCGAAGCGAGCTGCAATGCGACTAATGGAACAGCACGGTGAGCGAAGCGAGCCGTGCTGTGACCACCACCTTCTTCCAGCAGGCGGGGAGCATTGCGGCGAGCGAAGCGAGCTGCAATGCGACCAAGGGGAACAGCACGGCGAGCGAAGCGAGCCGTGCTGTGACCACCACCCTCTTCCAGCAGGCAGGGAGCATTGCGGCGAGCGAAGCGAGCTGCAATGCGACTAATGGAACAGCACGGTGAGCGAAGCGAGCCGTGCTGTGACCACCACCTTCTTCCAGCAGGCGGGGAGCATTGCGGCGAGCGAAGCGAGCTGCAATGCGACTAAAGGGAACAGCACGGCGAGCGAAGCGAGCCGTGCTGTGACCCCCACTCTCTTCTATGAGGTGGGTCGGATTGCGGTGAGCGAAGCGAACCGCAATTCGACAACTGTCACACTGCAAGGCGAGCGAAGCGAGCCTTGCTGTGTGACCAAACACCCACACAATATGGGTATCGTTTTCGACTAAATCAAACACGTAGATTACGAAAAAGATGTCCATTTTCAAATCCAAGATGGCTGACATTTTACTATCGCAGATTTTACACATGGGTATCGATTTCTATCAAATCAAAGACGTTTTAGGTTATGAAAAGTTACAACTCCTACGACGATAAGGCCGCCTAAGGCGAAGCACAACCCCCGAGCTGCTTGCAGCTCGGGCACATATACCCTCTAGTTATATTATATATAGCTTAATTACCACTCACTGACTGACTGACATAATTGTTCTCCTTGATGGTGGAGGGGGAGGTATGTTTTTTTTTACGGAATCGTATAGAGGGTATCGGGGGGACCTAGGGAAAATTCCGACTTTTCCAAATTTGCCCCCCCTTCTCCCCCCCCCTTTAGGGGGGCTCCCAAACAGAGCCATACTGAATGTTCTTTTTTATGGGGTTGTATAGAGGGGGTCAAATGGTTTTAAGGCAGGTAAAAATTTCCCCCCCCCTTTGCCCCCTGACCCCCCCTTTTGAAGTTGCTACCGAAAAGAGTCGAAATAGAAAAAAATTGATTGCAGCACCGTATAAAGGGTTCCTTCTCGTGTTGAAAAATAAAAAAAAAACACCCCCCTCCATGCCCATTTTCACCCCCCCTTTTTGTATCTCCCAAACGGATCGACCTAGAAGAAAAATTTTTTCACAGTCATGTAGAGGGGAAAAAATCATTTTGAATGCCAAAAAAAGTTTGAACCCTTTGACCCCCCAGACCCCCTTTTTTAATAAAAAACCGAAAATTGGCCAAATTTTGACCTTTTTTTTCGGGTGGAGCATTGCGGCGAGCGAAGCGAGCTGCAATGCGACTACGGGGAACAGCACGGCGAGCGAAGCGAGCTGTGCTGTGACCCCCCATGACCCCCCACGACCCCCCAAAAACCCCCTCTCTCAGCAGGCGGGGGAGCATTGCGGCGAGCGAAGCGAGCTGCAATGCGACTAAGGGGAACAGCAAGGCGAGCGAAGCGAGCCGTGCTGTGACCCCCACGACCCCCTCATGACCCCCCCAGCAAGCGGATGGAGCATTGCGGCGAGCGAAGCGAGCTGCAATGCGACTAAGGGGAACAGCACGGCGAGCGAAGCGAGCCGTGCTGTGACTCCCCTCTTCTAGCAGGCGGGGAGCATTGCGGCGAGCGAAGCGAGCTGCAATGCGACTAAGGGGAACAGCACGGCGAGCGAAGCGAGCCGTGCTGTGACCCCCACGACTCCCCATGAGGAGGGTCGGATTGCGGTGAGCGAAGCGAACCGCAATTCGACAACTGTCCCACTGCAAGGCGAGCGAAGCGAGCCTTGCTGTGTGACCCAACACCCCTACATATGGGTATCGTTTTCGACTAAATCAAACACGTAGATTACGAAATAGATGTCCATTTTCAAATCCAAGATGGCTGACAGTTTACTATCGCAGATTTTACACATGGATATCGATTTCCATCAAATCAAAGACGTTTTAGGTTATGAAAAGTAAAAAGCTGCAATGCGACTAAGGGGAACAGCAAGGCGAGCGAAGCGAGCCGTGCTGTGACCCCCACGACCCCCTCATGACCCCCCCAGCAAGCGGATGGAGCATTGCGGCGAGCGAAGCGAGCTGCAATGCGACCAAGGGGAACAGCACGGCGAGCGAAGCGAGCCGTGCTGTGACCCCTCATGACCACTCTCTCCCAGCAGGCGGGGAGCATTGCGGCGAGCGAAGCGAGCTGCAATGCGACCAAGGGGAACAGCACGGCCAGCGAAGCGAGCCGTGCTGTGACCCCCACGAACCCCCACTCCCAGCAAGCGGATGGAGCATTGCGGCGAGCGAAGCGAGCTGCAATGCGACCAAGGGGAACAGCACGGCGAGCGAAGCGAGCCGTGCTGTGACCCCCACGACCACTCTGTTCCAGTAGGCGGGGAGCATTGCGGCGAGCGAAGCGAGCTGCAATGCGACTAAGGGGAACAGCACGGCGAGCGAAGCGAGCCGTGCTGTGACCTCCCACGACCATCCTCTTCCAGCAGGCGGGGAGCATTGCGGCGAGCGAAGCGAGCTGCAATGCGACTACGGGGAACAGCACGGCGAGCGAAGCGAGCCGTGCTGTGACCCCTCATGACCACTCTCTCCCAGCAGGCGGGGAGCATTGCGGCGAGCGAAGCGAGCTGCAATGCGACTACGGGGAACAGCACGGCGAGCGAAGCGAGCCGTGCTGTGACCCCTCATGACCACTCTCTCCCAGCAGGCAGGGAGCATTGCGGCGAGCGAAGCGAGCTGCAATGCGACCAAGGGGAACAGCACGGCCCCACGACTCCCCATGAGGAGGGTCGGATTGCGGTGAGCGAAGCGAACCGCAATTCGACAACTGTCACACTGCAAGGCGAGCGAAGCGAGCCTTGCTGTGTGACCCAACACCCCTACATATGGGTATCGTTTTCGACTAAATCAAACACGTAGATTACGAAATAGATGTCCATTTTCAAATCCAAGATGGCTGACAGTTTACTATCGCAGATTTTACACATGGATATCGATTTCCATCAAATCAAAGACGTTTTAGGTTATGAAAAGTAAAAACTCCAATGCAATAAGGCCGCCTAAGGCGAAGCACAACCCCCGAGCTGCTTGCAGCTCGGGCACATATACCCTCTAGTTATATTATATATAGCTTAATTACCACTCACTGACTGACTGACATAATTGTTCTCCCTGATGGTGGAGGGGGAGGTATGGTTTTTTTTATGGAATCGTATAGAGGGTGTCGGGGGGACCTAGGGAAAATTCCGACTTTTCCAAATTTGCCCCCCCTTCTCCCCCCCCTTTAGGGGGGCTCCCAAACAGAGCCATACTGAATGTTCTTTTTTGTGGGGTTGTATAGAGGGGGTCAAATGGTTTTAAGGCCGGTAAAAATTTCCCCCCCCCTTTGCCCCCTGACCCCCCCTTTTGAAGTTGCTACCGAAAAGAGTCGAAATAGAAAAAAATTGATTGCAGTACCGTATAGAGGGTTCCTTCTCGTGTTGAAAAATAAAAAAAAACACCCCCCCCCTCCATGCCCATTTTCACCCCCCCTTTTTGTATCTCCCAAACGGATCGACCTAGAAGAAAAATTTTTTCACAGTCATGTAGAGGAGAAAAAGTAATTTTGAACGCCAAAAAAAGTTTGACCCCTCCGACCCCCCAGACCCCCTTTTTTAATAAAAAACCGAAAATTGACCAAATTTTGACCTTTTTTTTCGGGTGGAGTATTGCGGCGAGCGAAGTGAGCTGCAATGCGACTACGGGGAACAGCACGGCGAGCGAAGCGAGCTGTGCTGTGACCCCCCATGACCCCCGAAAAACCCCCTCTCCCAGCAGGCGGGGGAGCATTGCGGCGAGCGAAGCGAGCTGCAATGCGACTACGGGGAACAGCACGGCGAGCGAAGCGAGCCGTGCTGTGACCCCCCTCTTCCAGCAGGCGTGGAGCATTGCTGCGAGCGAAGCGAGCTGCAATGCGACTAAGGGGAACAGCATGGCGAGCGAAGCGAGCCGTGCTGTGATCCCCCTCTTCCAGCAGGCGTGGAGCATTGCGGCGAGCGAAGCGAGCTGCAATGCGACTACGGGGAACAGCACGGCGAGCGAAGCGAGCCGTGCTGTGACCTACCACCCTCTTCCAGCAGGCGGGGAGCATTGCGGCGGGCGAAGCGAGCTGCAATGCGACTACGGGGAACAGCACGGCGAGCGAAGCGAGCCGTGCTGTGACCTACCACCCTCTTCCAGCAGGCGGGGAGCATTGCGGCGAGCGAAGCGAGCTGCAATGCGACCAAGGGGAACAGCACGGCGAGCGAAGCGAGCCGTGCTGTGACCTACCACGACCATCCTCTTCCAGCAGGCGGGGAGCATTGCGGCGAGCGAAGCGAGCTGCAATGCGACTACGGGGAACAGCACGGCGAGCGAAGCGAGCCGTGCTGTGACCTACCACCCTCTTCCAGCAGGCGGGGAGCATTGCGGCGAGCGAAGCGAGCTGCAATGCGACCAAGGGGAACAGCACGGCGAGCGAAGCGAGCCGTGCTTTGACCACCACCCTCTTCCAGCAGGCGGGGAGCATTGCGGCGAGCGAAGCGAGCTGCAATGCGATCAAGGGGAACAGCACGGCGAGCGAAGCGAGCCGTACTGTGACCTACCACGACCATCCTCTTCCAGCAGGCGGGGAGCATTGCGGCGAGCGAAGCGAGCTGCAATGCGACTACGGGGAACAGCACGGCGAGCGAAGCGAGCCGTGCTGTGACCTACCACCCTCTTCCAGCAGGCGGGGAGCATTGCGGCGAGCGAAGCGAGCTGCAATGCGACCAAGGGGAACAGCACGGCGAGCGAAGCGAACCGCAATTCGACAACTGTCACACTGCAAGGCGAGCGAAGCGAGCCTTGCTGTGTGACCAAACACCCACACAATATGGGTATCGTTTTCGACTAAATCAAACACGTAGATAACGAAAAAGATGTCCATTTTCAAATCCAAGATGGCTGACAGTTTACTATCGCAGATTTTACACATGGATATCGATTTCCATCAAATCAAAGACGTTTTAGGTTATGAAAAGTAAAAACTCCAATGCGATAAGGCCGCCTAAGGCGAAGCACAACCCCCGAGCTGCTTGCAGCTCGGGCACATATACCCTCTAGTCTAATTATATTATACGACACTTTGTTTTTGGTAAAATCAAGTTAATTTGAAAATTATATTTTACACTGCTTATTTGATCGGTAATCAATAGTAAATTATCGGCATTTTAGTGATTGGAATACGCATAAACCATAGCACTTAGGCAGGCAAAGAAATAGTCTAAACTAATATTATAAAGATTTTAATATTTGTTTAGATTGAATAGGCTCCGAAACTACTAGACTTTTCGAAATTTTGGATGTTCGGTCGCTTGTTGATATTCCCAATAACTTATTATTTACTATAATACATTTGAAAATTAATTTTAAAATTAAACTAATTTAACCAACTAATTTAAAAACAAGAAATGTTAACTGTGAGTTAGCGCGTAACCGGCGGTTAACTTTACCGTTGCAAGTGAGCCCATCAATGATTTATCTATTTCTATTGGCATGCGAGAGACGCGCATGCGTGCGGCGCATTGTCCAAAACGATGTGTGTCCTCTGCCTAACTTATCTAGTAGCCGCGGGGCCGCGGTGAGAGAACTGTATTAGACACATAAGTTATCTATGAATGTACTAGTGGTTTCTTTTTCACTTCTTCCACTAGTGGACAAAAAAATTAAGTGAAGAGAAATCATTATCAACTTATTTCTTTGTTATAATAATTAATTATATGAAATTTGACTTGTCTAAGTGCTTATTTTGTAAGCCTAAAGAAATAAAGTTATTGAATCTGAATGTGCATCATTCTGGCATATTGTAATTTGTATTGTATACCTATGGTCTATAGTATATAGTTGTGTGATCTTGTGGAGCTGAATAATAAATCTTTATCTTTAACTAGCGGTCTGCCCCGGCTTCGCACGGTTATTTAACAAAAATTGAACTTTTCATACGGTACCCTAACTTTTTTGAATTATTCTATAGCCTATGTTCATCAGGGAAAATTTAGGATTCTAATGGTGTAAGAATTTTTCAATAGGAATTATCCAGTAGTTTCGGAGCCTATTCAATTCAAACAAGCAAACAAACAATCAAATCTTTCCTCTTAGAGATAAAAAGTTTACAATATAAAGAAAATTAATCTATCTATTTAATAATATTGTATTATGTATATCAGTCATCTAGCTCCCATAACACAATCTCTGCTTAGCTTGGGGCTAGATGATGCTGCGTGGATTGTCCAGCATTATTATTATTATTATTTTTATAAAAATGACATTAGGTATAGAATCTGAATAATATAAAAGTAGCTATGTTACGGAACCCTCCGGCTCAGTACTCGTGATAGAGCCACATTGCACAAGTGCATATAAGAAGCAATGCAGTTTTTCTTCAGTTACGTTACTGGTACGTGCCGTTTATCTGTGGTTACGTGCATCCTCTGCGACCATTGCAACGATGTTTTAGGGCTCCGCACACAAAAGGTGCGAACCAGGCGGGTAATTTAATGATCTAATATTATTTAGACTACTTAGTATTATAAATAAGAAGGATTTGATTGTTTGTTTGAATTGAATAGGCCCGAAACTAAATACTGGACCAAGATATTTAGCACAATGTGAATTTTATGCAGCAATAGTTAATAAAAACATAATAACGAGGCATATCTTACATATATTCGGCGTTTTTTTCACGAACATTATGTTATATTTAATGATAATACTAAAACGCGGGACCTTCGTGTGTGACGACTCACACACGAAGGTCCCGCGTTTTACTCGCACTTAGTCAGTTTAATTTTAGGGTTTTGATGTCGGTCTCAAAACCCTTATGGTCTCGCTTTTTTCTGTCCTGTTATCAATCTTTAATATCTCAGCAAATACTGTAGCTATAAACTTGAAATTAATTAAACATTTTGTGCGCCTGTCAAATAAATGGAAATAATAGATTTCTTACTTTTTGCAATAACTTTGAAAAAGATCGTAAAGCTACCTCTCAATATGTTCGAAGAATTGTACTAAGCGTACAGGAAAAATATAGAGAAGTATGTACCTAGGTATGTAAGTTGAACACTTTGAAAACTTAGAATTTTTTAAAAGATTTAGTATATTTCATTGAATGTATTGATTTGGACATTTCATACATAATCGGCAATAGTACAGAACCCACTGCGCGCTAGTATACTCGCACTTGACGGATCTTGTTTTTTATGGCATCATGTGTTTATGTCGGCCTATATTACACACATCCTGATGGAGATTGATGAAGAATTAAAATAATATTAGTGCTTTCACTCGCCAGCACTAAATAATTTCCATTATTAATAATAGTCTGTCGCAAAAGTAGGTCGGTACTACATAGAAAGAAAAAATACCTACTAAATATAAATATAAATGCTTCTTTGTCTATGAGCTATTTTCTACGTAATAGATAATATACTAAATCATAAAAAAATTAAAGATTTTGTTTGTTTGTTTGGATTTAATATCTCCGAAATTAAAATCAAAATCAAAGTGCTTTATTTCCTTTAGACCTTACAGGAGGCTTCCGGCGATTGGACTCTTGGACATTACTCAGATTGAGATTCAGATTCAATAACTTTATTTCTTTAGGCTCACAAAATAAGCACTAAGACAAGTCAAATTTCTCACTGTAAATTATTATAAAAAAGAAATAATTTGTTATTGATCTTACTAACTGTATTTTTTGTCCACTAGTGGAAGAAGTGACAGAAACCACTAGTACATTCATATATAACTTATGTGTTTAATACAATGTTTGTTTTGCCTATCTACTCGTAAATCTAAGTTTAATGTGATTTAGATACATGTCAATAATTATTTAAATTGGTACCAAAAGCTAAGCACAACATTCAGTTTCTTACATGCTATTGTCGTGGAATGGAGCGACATCTGGCCAAGCATTAGTATCATTAACGTAATCATCTATCGAGGAAAATGCTTTCTTAATAAGGTTTTGTTTTATGTATTGTTTAAATTTACGAATAGGGAGCTTAGTTGCTTCAGATGGAAGCTTATTATAGAAGCGCACGCAATTGCCCATAAATGATTTCCCTACCTTACGTAATCTGTGCAATGGGATGACATGTGTAATTTGTTCTAAAACAGTTAAAAAATTCTTTCAACATTAGAATTCTAAATTATCAGAGATGTAAAAGAATATTTCCAAAAAAATTAGGGATCCGTAGTATGAAAACTTCAATAATGTAACCTATCGTGTATGTGTGCGTGTTACCCGTACGACCGCGTGAGTAATTGATGAATGATTAAGAAATAAATCACAATGAAACTAAACTATGACTCGAGATAAAAGTCAACACTTCACAATTAAGATAGGGTTCCGTAGCTTAACATTAAGTAACTTTAGGCGCTTTGCAGACGAAGCAATTTTAGTTGTAGAAATTGACAACATTAAATTTTTCTTGCTTATTGCTACAGTGCCTAGTCTAGTCGATCTTTTGATCAACCAAAAAAGTTCTGCTGTTTTATCTCCCGATAATCTTATTTTCAACGGACTTTTAAAAAGAGGAGGTTGGGTTTCGACATTAGATATATTTTTTGAGTTTGTTTGTTTTCTTTACCGATTGCCAGTCTATCCTATTTTGTCGATTCTTTGCCTTTTGAGAAAAGTCCCGAGTCCCGAGGTAGCATCATTTTTTTCCTGAATGATTAGTAGGATCTTACTTCTATCAAACTTAGTAAAAAAACTGTTAATTTTTTTTGTTATTTTATATACCAACCGGACCGCTAAAATCACAACAGTTAATAAGGTCAACAGTAAAACTTGCAATTTGTCGCACAAGACAACATGTTTAGTAAAAACGTTTGAATCCAACGTTTAAACGTGCATCATAAAATAGCGGACGATAAAAATATAGATGTAGGAGGTCACAAGACGAATGGAGTTGGAAGCACCTAAGGTTACACTTATTTCGTAATTCGACGCGCGCGGCGGCGAACGCGCGCGCTCCGTGCTTTATGAAACGGTCCATTTAAAAAAAAACGTGAACTATAGACAATTTTTATTTTTTAAAGCCAGTGTTGTTTTAGAAAGGTTTTGTGTTTGTGAGAGGTCAGTAATTAGAATAATGTCAATAACTTTAGTTATTAGTTATTACTGCATGTTTTAGGTTTAAATGCCTGCGGATTATTTGTTTTACTTAATTAAGCTATTTTTTTATTGAAAAAATATAATTAGTAAAATTCAAAAGTTAAAAAATTATTTTTAATTATGGTGATGCTATTTATTCATGTTATTATGTAGAGAATTTACCAATAATAGACATTTTAAAATATATTTCAATTATTGTGTACACATTAAAAACCTATAATATTAATTGCCTAAATTTTTAGTTTTTTTATCAAAATATTTGGTAATATTTTTAAATAACTGAGGCATCATCTATATTAAATTTAACTTACAGATTAAAAAGCAAGTGACTAATTAGATTCCAATTAACTAATAATTGATTTCAAGTAAAATTATAAAAACCAGATTCTAAACGTATAACTTAAATTAAGTAAGCAACTCTCAATTTAAGAACTGCAAAGGTCGTCCACATACTTAACCACTGACCAAATCATAAAATTGTGCTGCGATATAAAACTGAACTCCATTTTGTTTACAGGTTACATAATACTTACTGATATAATTGTTACTTATTTTGAAAATAAGGTTGGCTATAGCGAGTTCACCAAAACTTACGAGGCGGGTATTTACATAACGACTAAGGCCCGGCACCCATTATCGGCATCGGCACGACGACTGAGGATTTTAGGTGGCAAATAGCAATATACATTAACACAATGGCAATAAAGTAGAAATTGCCGTGTATATGGTCGTAATAACGAAAAATACCGCTTCGGTATGCTTCGGCATCCTTCGGTACGCCGCTGGGGCGCCGAGGCAACAGTCGGGGGGATAGCTCGCCCTGCGGGCAAGGCTTGCCTTAAGGACGCCTCGTCATCCCTAAGAACGTTGCAGCATGCCAAACACAGATATATATATATATATATATATATATATATATATATATATATATATATATATATATATGCCTAAGCATAGTTTCCGACAATGTGCGCTTGCATGTAGGATGCCGAAGGATCCTTTTCCTTGCCGATGCCGATAATGGGCGCCGGGCCTATAGGTTTAAAGATATTTATTCTCAAAAAGACACAGTCACTTATGTACATGAGAACAGTTATTTAGCTTAGTAAACAATTAAACATGGTAAAAAGAACTCGTTGTTCGATCTGTTATTGTATAACAGTTGCACAAACTAAATTAAAAGAGAATGTAGGTATAATGTAAGAAAAAGATTACACATTACAAGTTAAAAATTTAAACTAAACTTTTTATAAATTAACAATGTTACTATATTGGCCAATTATCCTTAACAAAACTAGCAAGTTAATTTTTGAAGATATTAATCTAGCTAACCTTTTTCAAAGTTTTAGGTTTATTAGTTTAATATAATGTTGTGCTCCTTCAAAAGTAACCTACTATAACAAGTTAAGCTACATTTACGAAGGGCTTTGAACGCCTGTAAGCCTGTAAGGATAAGCTGACATAGCTTATGCATACCTACATAATATAAAACTTTAGCTAAGGCCCTTATTCTCTTTGACATAGGAGATTCCTTGCCCAAAACCGTGTGACATCACGTGTTCTAAACGTAAGTTCCTAAACGTGCCATAACGCTAAAGTCTTGCTGTCTAGCGAGCGGGTTTAGTTCGCCTATTCTCGATTGTCCCTACATACGATCATACTAGGAACAATCGAGAAAAAATATTCCCGATCATTCCTAGTAGTAACGAAGGGAGAAAATTACTTATTTCTTCCCTGTTTCGACAGCGAGAAAAAGACTTAAATATAGGGCGTTCTCAAAACGCGCACCAAGCGTTTTATTGTGGTTTTATCGTGTGTTGTGCGCTAGAGCCGTATCTTCAAATCGTGCCCGAATCGCAGTGTCGCGATTGGGAATAACAAATATGGATAGGGAATAAGTAAGGTATTATATATAGGTTTTTGAGCCTTCGGCCTCGGATATGAGGATATCTATATCTATACTAATATTATAAAGAGGAAAGATTTGATTGTTTATTTGTTTGAATTGAATATGCTCCAAAACTATTGGACCGATGTCAAAAAATCTTCACCATTAGAATATTTTTTTTAAAGTTAGTTTATGAAAACTTCAATATAGTAACCCAACGTGTAAGTTGGTGTTTAAATTAAATATAATTATAATTTAATTAATTAATAATTTTAATTTTTGAAATTCTGTTTAATACCCGTGGGAAGCCGGGGCGGACTGCTAGTGTTATAACAAAATGAATAATGTTAAAATCCAATTTAAAATATTATTCGAACCATTTTCGACTTCTACGCAACTTCTACGAATCATTGATTGAAGTCTTCTGTTTTCTAAAGTTACATCATATAAGTTAACAATTTTGTTAAATGGGCGAAAAGCCTTTATTAACAAAGGAAATTACAATTATCTAACTAAATAAAAACTAGCATTTACAATTGAAACAGTTGAGCTAACTGCAGACTGTTGCGAACAAACTACAGGTAGCTCAACTGATCCATATCAATACCAGTCGAAAGTGTACCCAAGACGCTGGCTGCATTGCCTCGCTGTATGGCAATGCTGATGCGCTGCGACAGATATTGACCAGCTCTAGGGTCACACGTCTCGCGTCGCTTCGACCAGACGCTCAGATATTTTTTTTAAAACCCGGTTAATATTAAAATTTTAAACAACAATGTTTTTTTTAAATTAACAATTGTTTTTATGATGAGGTCGTCATAGCCAAATTTCTACCACGACAGCCAATCTCAACATTCTTGTGTGGAGGACATTTAATAGTGCGCAAGTGTGTGCGCACAGGTTCACTCTCTATTCCCTTAGCCCAAAGTCACATTGGAGGGCTTTTTTCCAGAGGTCCACGACTCCAGTTTTAAAGTTTAATGTGTTTTCGGGAGTTAACTCCAACAACTCCTCAATCCAAGTTATCAAAATTGAAGTTGGTAAAAAGAAACAAATATCAAAATCTAAGTGCTTTAAATAAAGCAAAAAAGTAAAGTTTTAATAAGGTGTTATCCCACTAACCCACCGAGTGATAGGCAAGCCATGGTAAGCTAAAGCTACCCTACAAATCACGGATATATCTATCTATGTCTATGCAAGGTCTATAGAAAATTCTTTAGACCTTACAGGACTCTTGGACAAGCACAAAATACAAATTACATTAGTAATACTGGGAAATAAAGTGATCACTTTGATTCTTTGTTCACTTCAATGTTTATAAAATCGACATCTTCGAGCCCTACTATTTAGTAGATTATACATATCTATACTATGATGAGATTATATATACCTATTCAAATTACTTGGGTACTCCATTATCTATATCTATACTATCTATACTATATAATATTATAAAGAGGAAAGATTTGATTGATTGTTTGTTTGTTTGTTTGTTTAAATTGAATAGGCTCCGAAACTACTGGACCAATTTGAAAAATTCTTTCACCATTAGAATCCTAAATTTTCCGTGATGAACATAGGCTATAGGTATAATATTTTCAAAAAAGTTAGGGATCCGCATGAAAAATTCAATAATTGAACCGTACGCTGTATATTCAACCTCTTTTTCTATTATGGCGCGTCAGAATAGAAAAAGAGGTTGAATATACACGGTGTGCACGCGCACGGTGCTTGCTTTTTCTCTACGGCCAATGTCAGATAGGGAGTGTCGAGTCAATGTCAAAAATCCCAATGCTGTGAAAAAAGTAAGGGATCCGTATGAAAACTGTGAAACCCATCGTGTTAGTGTGTATAATTTCTGAATTTTTTGTTTAATACCCGTGCGAAGCCGGGCCGGACCGCTAGTTTTCAGAATAAAGAACTAAGGACGAATTGTGTTGAAAAATAATAAGGTTTTTTTATGAGAAAATTGTAAACATAAAAGTCAAAGTTTTTCCAGGAGTTAGCAGCACGGATGTTAAAAACTAATAAATTAAAAACATAAATCGAGATAGGTGTAAGGTCTATTCATAAATCACTCCATTCAAAATATTGTAAGAAAATTATAGGACACTTAACTTTTTGCACTTGTCACAATAAATTAAGTACATAAACACTTGTCTGTCAATTTGTCGACACCGTGTAGGTGTAGGTACGTATTTTATCTGTCAATTACGCGGAACTTCTCCAAACGTGTAACTTCTGACAAACTTTAAATGACTGTCACGTCATTAATTTATAGTTTGTCGAAGATTAGAAGTTTTGCGACTATCAGAGTCATCCCAAAGCGTAAATTTAATTCCGGAATTATGAGCATTCGTAAAAAATTACATAATGGCCTCGGCCGTCTGATGCTACAAAATTCTAATCCTAAAGTTGTTTTGTATATAGCTATACTAATATTATAAAGAGGAAAGATTTGTTTGTTTGAATTGGAGTTATAGATTAGCCTAAGCTGAAATGAAACGAAATGAAATATTACTTATTTGCTTAAATATAGGTTAACAGTAGTCGTAAAATAAGTAAGTATCACTTCATTTTATTTATTGTGTGTGGTGCCGGCATAGAATTTCACCACCCCAACTCTTCTCGTGGGTGTCGTAAGAGGCTTTAAGTTCCTTTAAGTTCTGTATCAAAAACGTTGTAAAAGCCCGTAGTAAAGGCCCGTAGTCCAACTAGACAGAGCGGTTGGACCACTGCCCCGTAACGGTAAGAGGCGACTAAGGGAAACACACCGAGGGCGGGCAGCAGCGCCCTCTGTAGAACAATTCCACCGAACTGCGATCCCCAACCCGCATGCCCAGTGTGGGGATTATGGGCAATAACCCCGAAATGATGAATAATGCCACATATGGCGCTCATTAGGGGAGGCCTATGTCCAGCAGTGGACTATATAGGCTGATGTTGTTGTTGTTGTAGGGGAGGCCTATGTCCAGCTGTGGACTATTATGGGCTGGTGATGATGATGATTACTATATTTGACTTAATAGTCGTGCAAATATTTGATATTAACTAGATATTTAGTTATAGCAATTTTCAGTACGCTGCTGCTCTGTGCTACTCTAGCTGGCTTGGCTATGTCTCACTCACGCCTGAAAAGGTTGTATACCTCGTACGAATAGGTTGTATACCTTCCTGCTACTGACGAGAAACGTTGGTTTGGTATCGAAGTCTACCGTAATTATTGACCACATTTCTGAAATTTACCACTGGCCGGTGGCCGCACAAGTTGTGTAGTACTTACCTATTGACGCCTGGCTATGGTTGGTTTGAGTACGCCTGAGTCGAGCGTACTCAATTGGTTGGTCCTTTTTATTTCGAAAGTACTTCTAGAATTATACCTCTAAAGTTATTGCAATTTTGAAAGTGCAATACTTAGTGTTGCAGACCAGTGTCGTAAGTACTATCGCAAAACGGACTTTATCCTGCTACCTTTCGCCAGGATCCCTTATCATGTCATATATATTACTAGCTGTCCGCCCCGGCTTCGCACGGGTATTAAACAAAAAATTCAGAAGTTTTACACACTAACACGATGGGTTTCACAGTTTTCATACGGATCCCTTACTTTTTTTTACAGCATTGGGGTTTTTGACACTGACTCGACACTCCATATTTGACACTGGCCGTAGAGAAAAGGCAAGCACCGTGCGCTATTATGTATATTCAACCTCTTTTTCTATTATGACGCGCTTATGACGCACCATAATAGAAAAGGAGGTTGAATATACAGCGCACGGTTCTATTATTGAATTTTTCATGCGGATCCCTAACTTTTTTGAAAATATTATATAGCCTATGAGCCTTATTCATCACGGAAAATTTAGGATTCTAATGGTGAAAGAATTTTTCGAATTGGTTCAGTAGTTTCGGAACCTATTCAATTCAAACAAACAAACAATCAAATCTTTCCTCTTTATAATATTAGTACCTATAGATAATGTAATGACTAGGTACAAACATAATCTTTACAAGTTAAGAAAACTCATATTTCACTTTTCATCCCTCTGTTATCTTACTGCGACGCAACATCCACAATACTAAGATAACAATTATATTTGTTTACAATATTATTATTATTGAGTCAATAAATCACTATCCTTGACCTTCGCGTGTGTATGTAAGGGTGAGTGTTTGTTGGGTAGCGGTAGCGGTAGCGGAGGCGGGTTTTTGACAGTTTTATAATAAATAAATAAATAATGCCGGACAATCCACACGGCACCATCTAGCCCCAAGCTAAGCAGAGCTTGTGTTATGGGTACTAGATGACTGATATACATAATACAATATTATTACATACATTGATATTTTTATTTTATTACCTATACATAGAAAACGACCAGAACCCCTGAACAACCCAAGTAGCACAAACCTGCATTATAAGATATCACACAAGGTCCACGTCGGTAACTTCAGCGTTTAAGAAGAGTTATTAGAGTACACTCGAGCTGCAATAGGTCACAATTACGCATTCGGCTGTATATAAGCTACTAGCGGCCCGCCCCGGCTTCGCACGGGTATTAAACAAAAATTTCAGAAATTATACACAATAACACGATGGGTTTCACAGTTTTCATACGGATCCCTTACTTTTTCTAACAGCATTGGGATTTTTGACATTGACTCGACACTCCGTAACTGACACTGGCCGTAGAGAAAAAGCAAGCACAGTGCGCAATCTCTTTTTCTATTCTGACGTGCCTTTTTAGAAAAAGAGGTTGAATTTCAATAATAGAACCGTGCCCTGTATGCGCACGGTTCAAGTATTGAATTTTTCATGCGGATCCCTAACTTTTTTGAAAATATTATATAGCCTATGTTCATCACGGAAAATTAAGGATTCTAATGGTGAAAGAATTTTTCAAATCGGTCCAGTAGTTTCGGAGCCTATTCAATTCAAACAAACAAACAAACAAACAAACAAACATACAAACAATCAAATCTTTCCTCTTTATAATATTAGTATAGATATGGCGTCACGGAGACAACACTGTAATGTTGCGAGTGTTAATATAGTGTTACAGTTCAGTGTTATACAGCTTTTAGGAATCAATAATACTATCAGCTGCATTATAGCACTTTAATGGACCAATACAAGCCTTCTATTCAGCTATATTCTGAATAGAAGGCCACATGTGGCCCTTAAAACGCTTGCATTTTAAGAAAGAACATGTGAACTACTATAATGCTTGCAGTTATACTGTGACTCCAATTAACAACAATATAATTCGTCTTGCTGCACAAAGTGGAACTTTAATTATGTTTATCAGCTTGTTACATGCAATCGTATAATAGCACTATAACAGCCCACATGATCACTATGGGTGAATTCTTATGATGCTAAAATATAGCAAACTGCTTAATAACAAATCACAAGTGACCAAGATCCCGGTTAGAGCTGAATACTTGTACTTGCGTAGGCAATTAATCTGCTAATGCAGTTAAATGCGTTCATGAAGACTGTTTATTTCAGCGCCCCGTATAGGATTATATAGACTTGTGGTATTTAATATCGAAATGTAGAAATATAAACGTAGAACAGGAGGAATACGCCGAAAAATTACTGCAGAATACTTGAGAATTTTAAATAGAGATACGGGAACACTGATCAAGCTACACGTTTGATGAATAATGAGTCAAGGGGGAGTAAAATTTTAGAACGGCAGGGTTCCCGATCCGCAACTGTTTGTGTAGAAGGACGTGCAGATTTAGATGGACAGAGCTCTGCAAGTATACCTACAGCAAATATTAGAAGATAGTGGTTCCGTATCTTGCAGTAATGACAGATACCTAGATATCTCTAATGTTTCTGAAAATTCAGACAGTGACAGTGTGTGTACATGATAAACAAGAAAAATGACGTGAAAACATAAGCAAATGGGCAATTGAAAAAATATATCTTATTATTTTTATTTATTTTTTATTATTAATGTTGCATATATCAAGCTTCGCTTACATAGCGGCTTGATTGGAAAGAATGGTTTGTATATCTCCCGTGTTGATAACTTGTAGTGTGTCTTGCTGCTGGAGTGCTTTTTCGCTGGCAGACGTTTGTGAATTATCCTGTAATATAAAGTTAGTAGGTATATGACTAAATAATAAAATAATAAATATGAAGGACGTTACACACAGCGCTTTAATTTAATTTTATAAATTACGGATCCCTAAATTTTCTACAGAGTTTAGTGGTTCACTGTAAAATATTTGCGTACTTGTTACCCGCTATTAAGCTTTTCATGAATCTGTGGCTGACTTGTTTCACACAAGAACTACTCTTGTCAGCTCATTGCTGATGTATGTACCACGAGTGAATACTTATACAGCCCATAGCATTTAATTGTGATTAATAAAGTGCACATTGCTTGTCTGCCATTTTTATGTTCTAACCTATGAATATGAATATATTTACAGTTTATATCTTTCTCTACAACGAAAATAACAACTGGATTTGAAGAGAATATCTGTGATTTATGAGTAAACAGCTTATTGTCAAATAACATGGACAGAATAATAAGATTTCTGTTTTATTTTTTTATGATCATCAGCGCATTTTAAATTATAATTTTCTAGTAAACGGTACTATTTTGAGAGTGCATGAAAATTTTCATCTATATTTATATGATATTTGACAGTAAAAATGCTCTCCCATTCGAATTTTACGCGTTTAGAAGAAAAACTCAAGATTTTACTTACCGAAAACAATATCAACATCACAAAACACTTGTCAAATTGTTTCACTTGGTAGCAAGTAGGGGCGAGAACGTGAAAATTATTCACAATTTTGCAACTTGTGAATTTTCAACTCCATAAAAGCGTTATTAAGATCCTGGTCTGTACTTTGTGCTGTATAATAGGTAACACAAACTCTGATAATCAGCATTGTGCTGTATAATAGGTAACACATACTTTGATATTCAGCCAATGTTCAGCTCTTGGGGTGACTGTTACCTTTAATAATGCTCAAATAATGCTGATATACAGCAATAAGTTACGTTATTCAGCCTATAGCTGTTTAATTTGTGCCCAAATCAGAGTTATATCAGCTGAAACAGCGCTGCTAACGCTCTTATTCAGCAGACTTGTACAGCTAAGGATTATATTGTGGACAGTTATTCAGCTTTTATACCTACAGCACTTTTGTGTTACTTGGGAAATACTTGCAGATCGTACAAATATTTGTCCAGAGGCGGGAATTGAACCCGCAACCTCCTGCGCCACAGAGGTCGTCGAGGTTATAGAACTACATTTTGATTGCTGACAAAATGGTTATTGCGGGCCCGTTGACAAAGTTTCTGACAGAAAGCTAAGCTTTAGTAAACCTAGGCAAAGAATAACAATTTTATATACAGCTCAGCTCGCATAGCTGACAAAGTTTTTTATTTCACCTAAAAGTACCTTAGCTAAGTGAAAACCGTTATTAACAAAGAAAACAATCAAATAACCAAATCAGATAATATTTAATGTAAATATTGAGCTCACTGCGGACTGTTGCAAACAATGTAGCTCAAATGATCCATATCAATACTAGTTGGAATTGTACCCAAGACGCTGGCTGCATTGCCTCGCTGTATGGCAATGCTGATGCGCTGCGACAGATACTGACCAGCTCTCGGGTCACACGTCGCTTCGACCAGACACTCAGATAAATGTTATATACAATCGGTCTGCGACCAGGGATAACAGATCATGGGGTCTTTAAATAAATAAATAATTCTGGACCATCCACGCAGCATCCTCTAGCCCTAAGCTAAGCAGAGCTACGGTTCTTTCGGTTACGGTTTTCGAAATTTATTTCTCATTAGAATATACATTAATTTATAGAGAAATACAGAAATTTTAAATAAACATGCTGAGCGGACATTGATTGTAATTATAACTAACTAGCGGCCCGCCCCGGCTTCGCACGGGTATTAAACTAAAATTTCAGATATTATACACACTAACACGATGGGTTTCACGGTTTTCATACGGATCCCTTACTTTTTTTAACAGCATTGGGATTTTTGACATTGACTCGACAATCCATAACTGACACTGGCCGTAGAGAAAAAGCAAGCACAATGCGCTATATATTAAACCTCTTTTTCTATTCTGACGTGCCATAATAGAAAAAGAGGTTGAATATTCAGCGCAGGGTTCAATTATTGAATTTTTCATACGGATCCCTAACTTTTTTGAAAATATTATATAGCCTATGTTCATCACGGAAAATTTAGGATTCTAATGGTGAAAGAATTTTTCAAATTGGTCCAATAGTTTCGGAGCCTATTCAATTCAAACAAACAAACAAACAAACAAACAAACAAACAAACAAACAAACATACAAACAAACAAACAAACAATCAAATCTTTCCTCTTTATAATATTAGTATAGATATAGATAGACAATTGACTACCTAACACTTTTTATTGGTGCGCGACTTATATCTATAGAATCTATTTAAAACGAAAGAAACACACAGCAAAACTGAAAATTTTTAAAATTCTTTCACCATTAGAATACTAACTACCTACATTAACCCTGGTAAATGATGGGATTCGTGTCCAAACTTCAATTGTGAACCCCAATGTGCAAGTGTGCATAAAATTAAAATTTTATGTTTTTGTAAATACCCGTTTGAAGATGGGGCGGACCATTAGTCTATACTAATATTATAAAGAGGAAAGATTTGATTGTTTATATGTTTGTTTGAATTGGATAGGCTCCGAAACTACTGGACCGATTTGAAAAATTAATCCTAAATTTTCCGTGATGAACATAGGCTATATAATATTTACAAAAAATTTAGGGATCCGCATGAAAAATTAAATAACTGAACCGTGCGCTGTATATTCAACCTCTTTTTCTATTATGGCGAGGAGCTATAATATAAAAAGTTTGAATATATATAGCGCACGGTGCTTGCTTTTTCTCTACGGCCAGTGTCAGATATGGAGTGTCGAGTCAATGACAAAAACCCCAATGCTGTTAAAAAAAGCAAGGGATCCGTATGAAAACTGTGAAACCCATCGTGTTAGGGTGTATAATTTCTGAAATTTTTGTTTAATACCCGTGCGAAGCCGGGGTGGACCGCTAGTCTATACTAATATTATAAAGAGGAAAGATTTGATTGTTTGTTTGTTTGTTTGTTTGTTTGTTTGTTTGTTTGTTTGTTTGTTTGTTTGTTTGTTTGTTTGTTTGTTTGTTTGTTTGTTTGTTTGAATTGAATAGGCTCCTAAACTACTGGACCAATTTGAAAAATTCTTTCACCATTAGAATCCTTATTTTTTCGTGATGAACATAGGCTATATAATATTTTCAAAAAAGTTAGAGATCCGCATGAAAAATTCAATAATTGAACCGTGCGCTGTATATTCAACCTCTTTTTCTATTATGGCGCGTCATCTATACTAATATTATAAAGAGGAAAGATTTGATTGTTTGTTTGTTTGTATGTTTGTTTGTTTGTTTGTTTGTTTGTTTGTTTGAATTGAATAGGCTCCGAAACTACTGGACCAATTTCAAAAATTCTTCCACCATAAGAATCCTAAAATTTCCGTGATGAACATAGGCTATAAAATATTTTCAAAAAAGTTAGAGATCCGTATAAAAACTTCAATAATAAAACCATAGCGATATACATCAACTTCTTTTTTTTTTCTTTTTTTGCTCTGCTCGCTTTTGCTGAGTTTTGCTGTGGCTCAACTTCAACTTCTTTTTTAATGGCACCGCTTTTGCTACGACGACTTCCCCGCCAGTGTCAGTTATGGATTGTCATAGACATCACAATTCGTTACTGGGGTGCGAGAGGAAACTCAATGTCAAAAAATATAAAAACTTCAAGATTGGAACCATGCGATGTAGGCTGATGTAGGCGATATAGCGGTGCGAGAGAAAAGTCAATGCCAAAAATTAAGTTCTCCCTGTTTTTCTTTATCTATGTAAAGGAGGTAAAGGTACAATATAAGTAAAGGAGGTAAAGGTACAATTTTAAAAAGGAAAGGTTTTATTGTTTGTTTGTGGTCTGAATTAAATAGGATCTGAAACTGCTAGACCTTTTTGGAAAAAATAATCATCATTAGAATGATAATCATAGGCTATACAATATTTTTAATGTTAGTGATCCCTATGAAAACTTCAATAATAAACTACCTTATCTAAGGTGTGTATGTAAGAACTTAAAATTCTTTAAAATACCCGTGCGAAGCCGGGGCGGGCTGCTAGTAATAGAAAAAGAGGTTGCTTGCATTTTCTCTACGGCCAGTGTCAGATAAGGAGTGTCGAGTCAATGTCAAAAACCCCAATGATGTTAAAAAAGTTAGGGATCCGTATGAAAACTGTGAAACCCGTCGTATTAGTGTGTATAATTTCTGAAATTTTTGTTTAATACCCGTGCGAAGCCGGGGCGGACTGCTAGTACAATATATAAAAGAACTTTGTCGCTCAGCGATCATATCGACGTATTTAGATAGCAAACTTACTTATTATTACAAATACTTTGTTACCTACTTATATAGTACTAATACTAATACGTCAGACAAGTCAAAAAACTAAGTATCTAATCTACGTATACAAAAATTTACCTAGCATCAGGAAGGACAAAAATCTTATTCAATGAACTAAAAGAGATTCTTCGTAGACAAGAATATCTATGTTGGGTTTTCTCCCGTCACCCGAGTTTCCGCCACACAAAACATTTTGTTGTATTTTTTCCTTTCTATTGATATTGACTTAATAATCTAATCTATCCCTAATCTCCGAATTACGAGTAAGTATCCCCCTTGTCTACAAAATATTAACGACTAGGTAATTCTAATTCCCTTGTAACTTGTAACAAATTTTCACATGTAAAAAATTATCACGCCGCCGCCGCTCATGATCAAACCCTATAATACGAGTACTCAGTCTGAAATTCCCACAAATAACTATTGAGTTATCTCAATTTCAAGTTGAGTTATACTATTATAATAACTCAATAGTTATAATAACTCAATAGTTATAATAACTCAATAGTTGTTATAATAACTCAATAGTTGTTATAATAACTCAATAGTTGTTATAATAACTCAATAGTTATAATAACTCAATAGTTATAATAACTCAATAGTTATAATAACTCAATAGTTATAATAACTCAATAGTTATAATAACTCAATAGTTATAATAACTCAATAGTTATAATAACTCAATAGTTATAATAACTCAATAGTTATAATAACTCAATAGTTATAATAACTCAATAGTTGTTATAATAACTCAATAGTTATAATAACTCAATAGTTATAATAACTCAATAGTTATAATAACTCAATAGTTATAATAACTCAATAGTTATAATAACTCAATAGTTATAATAACTCAATAGTTATAATAACTCAATAGTTGTTATAATAACTCAATAGTTATAATAACTCAATAGTTATAATAACTCAATAGTTATAATAACTCAATAGTTGTTATAATAACTCAATAGTTGTTATAATAACTCAATAGTTATAATAACTCAATAGTTATAATAACTCAATAGTTATAATAACTCAATAGTTATAATAACTCAATAGTTGTTATAATAACTCAATAGTTGTTATAATAACTCAATAGTTATAATAACTCAATAGTTATAATAACTCAATAGTTATAATAACTCAATAGTTATAATAACTCAATAGTTATAATAACTCAATAGTTATAATAACTCAATAGTTGTTATAATAACTCAATAGTTATAATAACTCAATAGTTATAATAACTCAATAGTTATAATAACTCAATAGTTATAATAACTCAATAGTTGTTATAATAACTCAATAGTTGTTATAATAACTCAATAGTTATAATAACTCAATAGTTATAATAACTCAATAGTTATAATAACTCAATAGTTGTTATAATAACTCAATAGTTGTTATAATAACTCAATAGTTATAATAACTCAATAGTTATAATAACTCAATAGTTATAATAACTCAATAGTTGTTATAATAACTCAATAGTTATAATAACTCAATAGTTATAATAACTCAATAGTTATAATAACTCAATAGTTATAATAACTCAATAGTTGTTATAATAACTCAATAGTTATAATAACTCAATAGTTATAATAACTCAATAGTTGTTATAATAACTCAATAGTTATAATAACTCAATAGTTATAATAACTCAATAGTTATAATAACTCAATAGTTATAATAACTCAATAGTTGTTATAATAACTCAATAGTTATTTGTGGGAATTTCAGACTTTGAGGACTTTGGGACACAATTGTCCCACATACATTGAGATAGGGGGGGGGGGGGTACTTATATGCAAGGAACTTATACCCAATCTGGAATGTGCGTTGTCAATTTGATACCAATGTAAAATAAACCTTATGTGTATGACCCTAAGTCTATTATAGACAATCACTTGGTCAGAGCGAAATCCGGTCCGAGGGAGAAGCACGTCGTGAGCCCTGTGTCCCTTTCTAATGTGTTGCCAGGCGGATTGTTCCCGAATTTAGTAGAAGTTGTAGGAACAAATTGACATGTCTTACTAAAAAGCATTAATTTTTGTTCTTTATATTTTCTAATATTTTCCAAGTATCTGTTTGAATGATAACATTTATCTAGCAATAATTTGGACACATATTGAAATGTCAATAAAAAAAGAAAAGATTATAAGTAGAATATAATATAAGTTAGACTGGCAGCCCGTCAGCTATATTAATTTGTAGTGAATTGGTTGTGATTGGTGATCCTGATCCTGAAAGGGACAGAGGGCTCTCGCGAAGCTATCTCGCTCGGACCGCGTATCGGCAGCTTGTTCACATTCCAGATTGGGTATAAGTTCCTTGCTTATATGTGACGCGTACTGTACATAATTTTAATCAAAACTGTCTCAAGAGCATTTATTTTGCACTCAAAGGAAACGGTATTATTTGTGAGCGAAATAAATGCATGAATCGTTATTTTATTAAATAATTCAGAGGTAGGTGAGTCAACAACCGATTGAATGTCGAAACTTGAATTTATGCAGTAAAGATTGATTTTATTTTACAATAATATCTAATAATTGATATAGAGGTAGAGTTTGTTTGTTTGTTTGTAAAACTCTTAAGTTCTGCTAGTCTTGCAGAAAACTATGTAGTTTCAGCCAACGGATTCACACGCGTTGTTTTTATAAATTCATTATTTCAGACGTCCTTATGTTACACTAGCTTTTGCCCGTGGCTTCGCTCGCGTTAAGAAGTAAAGAAGATTTATACAAACTTTTATCCCCTATTTAATCCCCTTGGGGGTAGAATTAATCAAAATCCTTTCTTAGCGGATGCCTACGTCATAACATCTACCTGCATGCCAAATTTCAGCCCGATCCGTCCATTGGTTTGGGCTGTGCGTTAAGAGATCACCATGTCAGTCAGTCAGTCACCTTTGAGTTATATTTATTTTAAGATAAAATTCAAACAATAATCAGACACATTAACTTACATAAAACATTAATAAAATTGAACACTATAATGTTTTATTGTATTTATATGCCATAGGAAATGATTGATAGGTTAAAAAGCCTGTGTTTTATTCTATGTCTGGACCTTTCCCTAGAAGATTTCAGCTGGAATCGTTCAGAAGTTTTGCTGTAGGTAAAGTAACTCATTCATCCAGACTTTCGCATTTATGATATCAGTGTGACGTGATGATTATAATTTTTTGTATGTACCGTCCAATCCAATCAAAGTGCGCCTGCACAGATTAAAAAAAATATAATGAAAATTTTATATTAAGATTTTCAGTAGGTACAAATGATGTCGAAATTTCAAAAGACCTACAAAGGTGAAAAATATATCAAAGGAAACGATCTTTCCATCCCTCCTTCAGAGCACTCATTTTCTATGGGCAAAGCCACGGGCACAAGCTAGTAGTAATTATGCATACTATGCCACTGTTGGATTGGTAAGATTTGTTTTGATTCTAACCTTGACTTTACTCGTTTCCATTTTGTAAGAATACATTGGGTTCCGTACATTATTTCAGATACGCCTGAAAACAGCAGCAATTATCGGAACTTTAAAAGTTATCTGATATGCTACTTTATCATGTACTAGCGGTCCGCCCCGGCTTCGCACGGGTATTAAACAAAAATCTTAGAAATTATACACACTAACACGATGGGTTTCACAGTTTTCATACGTATCCTTACTTTTTTTAACAGCATTGGGGTTTTTGACATTGATTTGACACTCCATAACTGACACTGGCCGTACGTAGAGAAAAAGCAAGCACAGTGCGCAACCTCTTTTTCTATTCTGACGCGCCATAATAGAAAAAGAGGTTGAATATACAGCGCACCTTACAGCGCACGGTTCAATTATTTAATTTTTCATGCGGATCCCTAAATTTTTTGTAAATATTATATAGCCTATGTTCATCACGGAAAATTTAGGATTCTAATGGTGAAATAATTTTTCAAATCGGTCCAGTAGTTTCGGAGCCTATTCAATTCAAACAAACATACAAACAATCAAATCTTTCCTCTTTATAATATTAGTATAGATGAATTTTTTTTTCTTCAAAAGCTCCACTTTGGAGATAGATTTGTAAACAAATGAATACTAAATAGGTATTCTCTTGAGTAAATACTCACTGAATAGTGAACACAGCGGTACCTTAGCCAAGTAGCATCAGTTCCATCAATACAGCCAATTGATCGACATGCACAATATTTGGGTCACAATCACCAATCAATTTAAACGAATATTAATGCATTCGGCAAAATAGTTCAAGGTTTGTGTCTGTCTAGCCTGTTTTTATCTATATCGATACTAATATTATAGAGGAAAGGTTTGTTTGTTTGAATTAGGCTCCGAAACTATTGGATTTGAAAAATTCTATCACCATTAAAATCCTAAATTTTCCTTGATGAACATAGACTATAGAATATTTTCTAAAGGTTAGGGTTCCGTATGAAAATTTTTATTTTTGTTAAATACCCGTGCGAAGCCGGGGCGGACAGTTAGTTTATATTAACTTTATGATTTTTGAGAGCCTACGTGGCGCAGCCGGTAAAGTTCCGGCTTGATGCAGAAGTTTACTAGTTCGATTCCAGCCTCGGGAGAAGTTTGTATATTTCTTCCGGGTGCTTTCTATGTAAAAACAGTTTTAAGTTTTGGGCTAGATGATGTTTTGTGGACTTACTCGGGATTATTTTCAACATTATATTTTCGACGGGGGATGAAAGGGTTCGATTCCGGCGTCACCTACCTACCCCTAAATTAATGATCATAATGATAAACGAATCAGATGATGTAATTTTATTTCATTTGGTACACAAAACACATGAAGCAATAATAGAATAACACAAAAAAATAATATAGATTATGTAATATAGATTGTTGACAAAACAAGCTACACCATATGAGTGTATATAATTTTTTTAGTACAGAACCCTAAATATCTGGTCATTATTGACCTTTAACGGTTTATATAAGCTAAACTCAGTAAATGTATCCTAAAATCAAGTTAAACTGGGAAAACTTAGTTAATTAATGTACATTACTAATTATTTACTAAATATTTTTGATTTAAACCTGTTGAGTTGCAACGCAAATAGTTTCGGATAGATTCGTCACTTATTATTACTAATTATTTATTTATAATTAGTAATAAATATATTATTCCGCGATATTAAATATTTATAATTATATGTATTATTTCGCGTTATGTATGTCAGTGGGTTACTGGTTCATTAATAGGTCAAGAGCAATTTTAAAATATTTCGGCTTGATATATTTGAAAATTTTACAAACATCCAAACAGCTAGACATCCGATAACTCGCTTTTTTATTATTTTTTATTTATATTTGACTAAGTTGCACAATAATCTAGCTAGACAAACCATTGATATTAGAGACAAGCAGCCTGCCTCGGCTTCGCACAGGTATTAAAAAAATGCATTTTTCATACGGAACCCTAAATTTTTGAAAATATTCTGTAGTCTATGTTCATCACGGAAAAGTAACGATTCTAATGGTGAAAGAGTTTTTAAAATAGGTCCGGTAGTTTCGGAGCCTATTCAATTCAAACAAACAAACAATCAAATCTTTCCTATTTATCTATACTAATATTATAAAGAGGAAAGATTTGATTGTTTGTTTGTTTGTATGTTTGTTTGTTTGTTTGAATTGATCATGAGAGAATTGATGAGAGTATGAAAACTGGGTTTCACCCATCGTTTTAGTGTGTATAATTTCTGAAATTTTTGTTTAATACCCGTGCGAAGCCGGGGCGGGCCGCTAGTAATATTAGTATAGACGAAACCGTAATTAGATATTACTACACACTACATTAAAACAACGTTATAATTACAACATAGTATAAAACAAAGTCACTTTTAAAGATATGCAAACATAGGGAGTTTGCATATCTTTAAAAGTTGCAACGGATTTTGATGCGGTTTTTGCAAATAGATAGAGTGATTCAAGAGGAATGTTTATATTTGTAATATGAACCCGTACGAAGCCGGGCGGGTCGCTAGTCTAAGACTAATATAAAGAGGAAAGATTTGTTTGTTCGTTTGAATTGAATAGGCTCCGAAACTACAGGACCGATTTGAAAAATTATTTCAACATTTGAATCCTAAATTTTCCCTAATGAACATAGGCTATAGAATATTTTGAAAAAAGTTAGGGTTCCGTATGAAGAATTTAATTTTTGTTAAATACCCGTGTGAAGCCGGGGCGGACCGCTAGTACATTATAAAACAGAGTTCCCATCGCCCAAAGTCGCTCCGACCGCCGCGCCGCCGCCGCCGCCGCCGCCGGCCGGCCGGTCGCGTCCGCCCGTCTGTCTGTCTGTCTGTCTGTTTGAACACGACAAACCCTAAACTTACCGAACAGATTCATATGGTTTTTTTCACCCGTGGACCCAGAGATTCTATTGTTTTTGATAACAAATAGTTGAAAGGCCTTTGTCGCTGAGCGAATTATATCATATCACGCTATAAAGATACAAGTATCAAACTTACCAGTATTAGTCTAATCTATTATATTAAATAATTTTATCTGATATTATATAGTTTTTTATTATTTACTTTATAATCTGTCTTCAATTTACGTAGTAACAAGATAGACAAAAGAAGTAGAAAGAAATGAATGCGAACTAAAAGACCTCTTAATTTGAAGAAATGATTCTTGTAATATTAACTTCATTTGTATAATTAACTTCACTCTAGGTGAGCCCGTACCTGTGGGGCAAGCACGGGCTTTCTTGTCTAAGGTAGAATAGGGAAAAATTGCGTCACTTTGTCATCGAATGCGTAAATTATTTGAAATTAATTTCTTCAACTTCAATAATGTACGCAATGTATGGCGATGCGATGTCATTATTGTCTATTCTACCCTAGAGAACAATCCCCGTGCTTGGCCTACTGAACCAATCACAATCATAATGTTTATGAGTGCGCACTCACAGCCAGATTACCCAGTCCATCTATCTAATCATCACATTAACCTGGTTTTTCCGTTACTTTTCCTTTGCTTGTCTCTACACCTGGCGGGTATCATCTTCGGGTGTATCATTGTGCCAACGAGGATGATACCCGCTATGTGTAGCCCTCGCCTTTAAAATGAACTCTCCTATAGTGCCTCTGTGCTGTTGGCTACGGCTACGCATGCCTCCCAAAGGACCGGCTCACTATATGGCCCGTGATCAGGGAAATGAGATGCAATAATACTAATGCTGGATAATCCACACAGCAACATCTAGTTACTTTTGCATAACTATAAAACTTATTGCAAAATATCTACTGAAACGAGCCTTATTCATCCCCAGTTTTCGGCCCACGTTATTTAAAAGTATTTCTACGTCCCGCACGATAATATTTGTCCAAAAGATGAAAGATTTCATTGTTTGTTTATTTGATTTGAATAGGCTCCGAAACTACTAAACCGATTCGAAAACTTCTTACACCATTAGAATCCTAAATTTTCCGTAGTGAACTTAGTCTATAGAATATTAAACTTCACTCTAGGTGAGCCCGTACCTGCAGCCTTATAGTCTAACTTGAAATCCATTACCAGTCCAATTCGTCCTGCGTACTAAAATCATTGTAAGTAGGTACAGTAAGCGTCAAAAGTGTTATTTGGATGCGCTACCAAAACATCAATCATTAGATGCTGAAGGCTAAGAAGTGTGTATCTACCCAGCACTTACTATCAACCAATAGTGATGGTCATTACATACGTAGTCATTACATAGTCTATTTACTTTGGTCGGGACTACGCGAAATCGCGAGGAGAACTGTAGAATAAGCCCCCAGTTAGAAGGGCTTATAATAAAGCGCGGTGTCTATTTCGGGTTATTCCAGCTCGTCCCCTCGCTTCGTCCCCTGAGGGGACGAACGGGAAGTAAACTTCCCGCTGGCCCCGATGGGGACGAACGGGAAAAATACTTCCCGTTGGTCCCCATTAAAATATTATGCGGATATTTTTGAATAAAATCAGAACATATTTATTTTTATTTTAGTAATGATTGTTGAACAGTCAACGTTCAAAAAATATTTAAACTTGTTAGATTACATTTTTCTGTTGCGGTTTAACTAGAAGGGCGGCTTCCATTTCTATGTTTGTTGAACAATCAACGAATAAAAAATATCTGTTAGGTTACCTACATTTTTCTGTTGCAAAAATATAAGATTATCCCAAAAAACATATGATAACGAACATAAGATTATCTCAGTTGAACGCTTTAATCGAGTTTTGCGCATTTTACCGATAAAAAATTTATCCGGTTTAAGATAACTGCGGGTTAGGACAAGGGTTCAAGCGCTAAACGAGTTCAAGTGCTGTACACAATAGAAAAGATAGATAAGAATAGATAAGAACTCGATAAAGCTTGGACGCTTTAATCGAGTTTTGCGCATTTTACCGATAAAAAATTAATCCGGTTTATGACTAACTAGCGGCCCGCCCCGGCTTCGCACGGGTATTAAACAAAAATTTCAGAAATTATACACACTAAAACGATGGGTTTTACAGTTTTCATACGGATCTTTACTTTTTTTAACAGCATTGGGGTTTTTGACATTGACTCGACATTCCAAAACTGACTGGCCGTAGAGAAAAAGCAAGCACCGCGCTATACAACCTCTTTTTCTATTCTGACGCGCCATAATAGAAAAAGAGGTTAAATATACAGCCCACGGTTCAATTATTCAATTTTTCATGCGGATCCCTAACTTTTTTGAAAATATTATATAGCCTATGTTCATCACGGAAAATTCAGGATTCTAATGGTGAAAGAATTTTTTAAATGGGTTCAGTAGTTTCGGAGCCTATTCAATTCAAACAAACAAACAAACAAACAAACATACAATCAAATCTTTCCTCTTTATAATATTAGTATAGATATACATAATACAAATATACAATAATATTAAATAGATAGGTATATATTTTTATACATAGAAAACGGACAGAACACATACAGATCGTAAAAACAATTGTCCCAAACCGAGTGACGTCACAAAGTGTACCTAATTTCGTCCAATTCCACGCCGCTGTCTTGTCGTACATCTGTAATGCGTTTGGTTTGGCAATAGCGGTCTATTTTACATACAGAACCCTAATTTTTTGAAAATATTCTATAGCTTATGTTCATCGCGGAAAATTTTGGATTCATATGGTGAAAGAATTTTTCAAATCGGTCCAGTAGTCTCGGAGCCTATTCAATTCAAACAAACAATAAAAGTTCCTCTTTATAATATTAAGTATAGAAAAGCTCTGTTCTAAGCCTCGTACTCTGTATCTTTATCTTTATCTTTACTCATAGCCAGCTCTGCTTTCTCTGATGATAGATGATGATATTGTCAAAATGACGTATTCATCAATGTCAGAGTCAAGTGCAGCGCCATTTTTGGATGTAAAGGTACAAGAAATCAATAGCTACCTTGGCATTATTGTAAATCCTTGCGTCTTAAAAAAACCCGCGGCGGGAATCGATCCCACGACCTTCTGACTTTCGCTTTAACCGGATGCCAATGTTAAATAGCTTTAACTGGAGGTTAAGGTTTGAGCAAAAGCCCTTTACACGGATTGTAAATACAGGGGCGTTCCGATCCGTGCGATCGCGACTCGGCAAACGCGTTGTGTAGGGTGATTTCTGTGGTTAGATGAGAATGGGATGAAGATTGTTGTAAAGTACTAAAATCGTTAACATTTTCTACCAACATGCAATTTTTTAATATTTCCATTCCAGTTGTCACATAAGTAATCAAACTTTTGACTACATCATATCCTATCTTACTTATATTATGAAGGCTATAATAGGAAAAGTTTGTGCCATTGTGACTAGGTTTGGTCGGCCAAACAACGACAGCGACAAAAAATCTATTAAATCGAAGGGGTGAAACTTTGCATACATGACACAATGAAGGGAAAACACTTAAGTGCTATCCCTTCATTGTGTCATGTATGATTTTAAGGTTATTAAGATTGATACTTTACTTCATTTAACCGATACCCATTCCATTATCAAAAAAAAACAAAACTGCATTAAAATATGCACATCTACCTGAAACAAAATTGATATTAAAAATGTTTACGGAGCCGCGACCTATTAATTTAGAATCCATATTTCCTTATTCCTTAATACACATTTAGAATAATTCATTTATCGTTCATTTATATACACATTTAGAATAATTTATCGTTAATTCGCGCGTGCCGGATCGCAGCGGTCATGGATGTCGGGGTATTGCGCAAGACACCGTAATGGTTGCGAACATCTTGTAATTCATTCAAGTCATTTTTGGGGTTCCGTCGGCTTTACCATAAAAGTAAAACCGGATTCAGTCGGTCGGTCTGTCTGCAACATTAAATTTATCATTCACCATCATTAATGTGGACTGCGAAGAATTCTGCGATCACAGATTTTGAGATTTCAGTAACTTTTTATCATTAGGCATAGCTAGCGATTTGCCCCGACTTTGCACTTAGCAAAACACGTTGGGTTACATTATTGAAGTTTTCATAAGAATTCCTAACTTTAAGAAATTATTCTATAGCCGGTCATCAGGGAAAATTTAGGATTCTAATGGTGAAATAATTTTAAATCGGTCTGCGTTTCGGAGCCTATTCAATTCAAACAAACAATCAAATCTTTCCTCTTTATAATATTAGTGTAGATAACTCGACTCGGCGTTCATCAAAGAGGGGAGGGAGAGGGGGGTCACAGATAAAAGTTTATTGTACCTTATCTAATAGTAATAATAATCCTTATCTAAAGTTTACTGTAGTACATTTCATTTTGATAAGAAAGCGATGCAACTAATGACTTATTTAGTTGCATTTCTTTAAAACAAACGACGTAAAGCGTGTCCGTTGATATTACGAAGGGATCCGTAGGGTTCTTATTAATTGACTTTAGTAGGTAATTGTTTAATTATCTGTTTAGTTATCCCGAGGTTTATTAAAATAAAGCCTCGAGACAAATATTTGTACGATCCGCAGATATTTGTTCAGAAAGTTCTGGTCGTTTTCTATGTATAGTAAAAAAATATCTATATAATGTATTATTGTATTATGTAGGTATATCAGTTATCTAGTACCCATAACACAATCTCTGCTTAGCTTGGGGCTGGATGATGCTGTGTGGATTGTCCAGCATTATTTATTTATTAATTTGCTAGGTACGTAATTAATTTTTAATTAAGAATGAATAAGGTAAAGTAAAGTAATATTTAATTGCATCAAATACATGTAAGGTCATAATGCGAATATTGAAACAATGTATTTATAATATTTTTTAAAATGCCATTGGTTAAAATTAAAAATAATTATTTTAAAAAAATTATTAATTATAAATAATTATTAATTATAATTAAATATTTTTTATAAAGGAAGAAAAGATTTTTATAGCGTTTGGGCATGAACGAAGTGAGATCTCGCGGAATAAAATAAATAAATTTATAAAAGTATGCACTAAACTTAAACTAAAAAAAAAATTTAAGAAAGAATAGCTCAAGGCTCTCTGTAAAATAAAATACGTAAATTCCAAAATCTTATAAATAATTCCGAATTGCCGAATCACACCAAAATTAACATAGAGTTGTAACATTTGTTGAACCCATATAATATCATAGAAACTACGTGTTATTTAAAAATAGACTTTATTTAAATACTTATAAGGATTCATTATGAGGAACTTCATAATGTAGCAATAGGTGATTGGTCAAGTGAGAGTGCGTGATGAGTGATTTTGACGACAGACTACAAAAGTAGAAAAGTTTCAGAAGAGGGGTTTTCTTAATAGATCTATACTAATATTATAAAGAGGAAAGATTTGATTGTTTGTTTGAATTGAATAGGCTCCAAAACTACTTGACCGATTTGAAAAATTCATTTAGCATTAGAATCCTTAATTTTCTGTGATGTACATAGGAATATTTTCCAAAAAATTAGGGTTCCGCATAAAAAAAAATATTTTGTTAAATTTCCTTAGCTTAAGCGAAGCCGGGGCCGACCGCTAGTTTTAAATAAAGCAATTTTAGTTTGGGCCTGTCAAATTGCAAAATAGCACAAACCTCGCTCGCATACGAACAGAATAAGATTATGTGCCTCTCATTTATTTATGTATGCTCTGTAAGTATGAAAGTTTTATGACAATCGTCATAAACTGATTTCAGAATGATTACTTTTTTTGGGACCTTACATTATAGGTCTCTTATAAAATTTCGACATCACAATTTGTAGGTTCTGCCTTTATTTTTCATTTATTTTTCTTAAAAACTGTACAAGTGCACGAAAAGTATTATTAAAATTTTAAGTTACGATAGTTGCTAAGTTATTAGAGAAAAATTTAACTTTTTAGAAAATGTTCAATAGCCTATGTTCATCAGGAAAAATTAAGGATTCTAACGGTTTAAAATTTTTCAAATCGTTCCAATAGTTTCGGAGCCTATTCAATTCAAACAAACAAACAATCAAATCTTTCCTCTTTATAATATTAGTATAGAAAAGAAAGAAGATCAAAAAACTGCTAGAACGATTCAGAAAGTTAATTGTCCGATAAAACAACAAATGTGACGAAAACACATTGTTTTTGTGATAAAATAAAAGAGAAATTATTTCTTTGACCCTATCTTTGGGTTATTTTGAGCATTATCAGTATTTTTTAGCCAAAACATGGTCGTTATTTTAAATTGAATTAAATTGATAATTGAATGACATTAAATATAGTTAAATATAGTAGATAGATATATCTGACAGTAAGAACTGACTCGCAGTGAGTCAGTGTAAACCTAACTTACCGAGGTAGAGAACGTTCGCGTTTACATCACTGTCTTGAACTTAGTTAGAGCGAAGTGTCGAAACTAATAAGTGAAATAGGTCTAATAAATACTTTGTTAGATAGATAGATTATTTATTTATTCATTTTCTAAAAATACAAACTTTGTTAGCAGTGCCTTAAAGCCTATGTTAGGTTTGTCTAAGCACTGGGTTCTCACATACTATATTGATAAATTACAGTTAACACTAATTATAATACATTATTTCTGATAAATAAATATAGAATATAATTAAGTAGATGCATTTTAAACAAAAGATGGATTAGCATGACAATTGGCAACGCTCACAACTTGCTTTTATCTATCAACGAAAGACCTATACTTGAATAAATAAATATTATTATTATAGGGCAAAAAGCCTTTATTAACAAATATACAATGAACTAACTAAATAAAAACTATTATTTACAATTGAAACAATTGAGCTAACTGCAGACGGTTGCGAACAAACTAAAGGTAGCTCAACTGATCCATATTAATACCAGTTGGAAGTGTACCCATGATGCTGGCTGCATTTCCACGCTGTAGGGCAATGCTGATGCGCTGCGCCAGTTATTGACCAGCTCTCGGGTCACACGTCGCTTCGACCAGACGCTCAGATACCTAATTATTTGAAGACCCGGAGAGCCTCGGTACCCCACGGACCTAGGGTTTCGAAAAGTTAATATTGCCTGTAATATTTTACAACGAATGAAATATTTATTTGCTGATCAAAATATTTTAGATGCTAACCAAATATTGCGATAGTTTATATTTTACAGCCGACCAAAGCTTATAATGTTGCTAAATAGATATTAACAGATTTTACCAGCTGAACAAATATTGAAAATAAATACCAATAGATTTAATTCCAAAAGCACTGATTCTAGAATCAGGTACTTGATTTGAAATAATAATACACTCGAGAGCAATGAATCCGGGTCACTCAAAAAAAAAAAATCTCGGAAAGTAACCCTTAGTTGCATTAACCTAGCATTCTTACTTTCCGAGATTTTTTTTTTTGAGTGACCCGGATTCATTGCTCTCGAGAGCAATGAATCCGGGTCACTCAAAAAAAAAAAAATCTCGGAAAGTAACCCTTAGTTGCATTAACCTAGCATTCTTACTTTCCGAGATTTTTTTTTTTTTTGAGTGACCCGGATTCATTGCTCTCGAGTGTAGTTACGCAATTCATTCATATTTTATTTATTTTAACATACAGAAGGGCAGTTTGCAGAGAGTAACAAAAAAGGAAAAATGTAACAAAATATCGTAAAATCTATAAACCTTAAAAATAATGATAGTGCTCGTGATTTTTTTGTATAATTAAAAAAGGTTTATGTCGAAGGATTTTGCTAGGCCTTAAAGATAATTATTATGTACCTAATTATGTGTTACTATATAAAACTTTGATCTGATTTCGCAAGTGCAGTGTAAAGGTCACATTACCAGTGCATGTGCATATTTTATATTAAAAATCAGTTCTTAGTGCCGGAACAAAATGTGTAGTAAATTATAAAAAAATTCAAAAGTGTCATATAAAGTATAGTTGACGTCAAAAATTTGTAAATAATATTCTAAAGTGAATTTTGTGTACGGACAGTTGTTTCAGTGCTTCAAAAAAAGGAAAACAGATTTAGAGAAATTTCAATTTAGTGTTTTGTCTAAACACAAATCCAAAAATGTACAAACTAAAATTGGGGTAAAAATAATGTTATATGCATTGTTAAGCTCTACATTAATCTAATACCGCTACAAAATAGCACAAAAATTGGCATTCTAAAATGGGCTTTAGCTCGCTAACATTTAGAAACATTTTACAGTGATAAAATGACTTCCCACAAGCTTCAAAGCGAGTGCGAGTGCGAGTGGACTCGCACTCTGTCATCTGATGCCGTCAATATAAAATGCATCTAAATACAACGACATAACGCCCATACTTGAATGCGCATTATTATGTTGTGCGGCAGCGGTGCTTTTTTAGTGTACGGCAAGCTTTAGTCGTAGCTCGACTTAATTTTGCTGATGGTTTATATTTTACATAAACTTTATATTTTACAAAACATATAATACTGTCCAATCAGATAGTTTTAATACTAAAAGTTCCCCAAAATAACAAAATATTATTCATTCATAACATAACCAAGACGGGTATTGCTGGATCAGTTGATAATTCTAGATTGTTTGCGATAGTCTGCAGTTAGCTCAACTACGAAAATAAGTTATTTTTCGTAGTTGAGCTAACTACGAAAAATAAGATAATAAATATCTTTATTTTTTGTTATTTCCTTAACAATTTATTTTTTGTCAACAGATTCGATAATGTTTTCCGAAAAGATTAGTCCTTCGGAATCGGACACTGTCTCCTCTCGCTCTAACTCCACGAAAGTGACGGAGACAGATAGCGAGTGTGCCCTCAGTGTGGGAGGGAAAGAGAGGGAACACAGTGATAAGTGTACGAAACGGGAAGAGCAAGGGAAGAAGATGATTTGCTTTGGTGAGTTTTTTCTCTTCTTAAAAAGAGTTTTTTTGTTGTTTTTTGAAATCTCATTTCGGGTAGAAAGCTGTCAAAATATAATAAATAAATAAAAAAATAAATATTCTGAATTCAGAATAATAATTAAATAGGTATGTTACTTATTATTATTTTTGTTCTAAGAGGAAGGAAATAAAAGAACGTTTGATAGATTATGAAAAACCTCGAAGAACTGCTTATTTTAAATATATCTAAATGCCCCCATAGAATGCAATCAATGATTGAGTAACCTACCTATAATTTATGAGTATGTAGTTATAAATGGTGTCCCTAGACATACAGGTTAAATCGGAAAGCTTAAGTGTTTAGGTTGAACCATAGTTTATACAACGTGCATCATGATTATGTACCTATACTACGCCGAAAGGGGAGGTTTCAGACCCCAATGGTGCTCAATTGTAGGGGGGAGATAGGTAATTAATGTAGTGAATTTCCTAATGCTTCAATATAGTGACAACCTATACCCATTACCCACTACCTCTGCAGATAGGTAGATTTCAGCTATGGCGGGAGATTACTTAGATTATTACATTCGTAAACATTTTCCCCCTTGACTCATTATTCATCAAACGTGTAGCTTGATCAGTGTTCCCGTATCTCTATTTAAAATTCTCAAGTATTCTGCAGTAATTTTTTGGCGTATTCCTCCTGTTCTACGTTTATATTTCTACATTTCGATATTAAATGCCACAAGTCTATATAATCCTATACGGGGCGCTGAAATAAACAGTCTTCAAGAACTCATTTAACTGCATTAGTAGATTAATTGCCTACGCAAGTACAAGTATTCAGCTCTAACCGGGATCTTGGGTCACTTGTGATTTGTTATTAAGCAGTTTGCTATATTTTAGCATCATAAGAATTCACCCATAGTGATCATGTGGGCTGTTATAGTGCTATTATACGATTGCATGTAACAAGCTGATTAACAGTTCCACTTTGTGCAGCAAGACGAATTATATTGTTGTTAATTGGAGTCACAGTATAACTGCAAGCATTATAGTAGTTCACATGTTCTTTCTTAAAATGCAAGCGTTTTAAGGGCCACATGTGGCCTTCTATTCAGAATATAGCTGAATAGAAGGCTTGTATTGGTCCATTAAAGTGCTATAATGCAGCTGATAGTATTATTGATTCCTAAAAGCTGTATAACACTGAACTGTAACACTATATTAACACTCGCAACATTACAGTGTTGTCTCCGTGACGCCATATAGTGCTTATATACAGCCGAATGCGTAATTGTGAGCTATTGCAGCTCGAGTGTACTCTAATAACTCTTCTTAAACGCTGAAGTTACCGACGTGGACCTTGTGTGATATCTTATAATGCAGGTTTGTGCTACTTGGGTGGACATAGGCCTCCCCTGATGAGCGCCATAGATGGCATTCTTCATCATTTGGGGTTTTTGCCCATAATCCCCACGCTGGGCATGCGGGTTGGGGATCGCAGTTTGGTTGAGTCGTTCTGCAGAGGGCGCTGCTGCCCGCCCCCGATGATTGTTGAAATACGTAAATAACTTTTAAATAAGAAAAATCTGACGAAATGTCTACAAGACAATTATTATTATTACTTTTACTTATAACAGTCAAGAACTTACTTACTTCAACAGAGTATAATTTAAAGAGTATATCTATTTCCTAAATAACTAAGACAGAAGGCAGAGTGCCCAGAATGCTAGCAGCATTGTCACGTTGGATGGCGATGCTAATTCGATGACCGAAATAAAAGTAAAGTAATAAGTATAAATAAGGAATTTAGACCTAAACAAACCTAAAAATTATAATTCAGAAATCGACAAATCTTCGTCGTAATAGGAAGAAAATGCGTTTGGAGTTTATATGATATCTGACCATTAATACGTTGACATACCTCGTCGGGTTGTAAAGCCACATTTACCCAGATCCGGTAAACTGGCTGGTGAAAGATTTTATAGAAATAGCCAGAACTATAATTATCCGGTTGCGATAAAACTTGATTGAAAATTGAGATGAAGTAAACCAATCTAATATTTATCTTAGACCGATCGATACAACGTGATCGAAACGTAGGGAATATTTAAACACTAGTTACTAATGTTTTAAATGCTCCTAATATTAATACTTCACCTTTCACGATTTCAATTGTTCAACTGCGAATTGTTGAGCAATGGGGCTTCCCTTTAGTGCAACTCATTTCTTCATTTAATCCTTAAAAGCTTTATAATAATAGGTCTTGACATAGACAATCCTTAAAGCATCATCTAGCCTAATGCCCTATGATATATATCTAGAAATATGTAAGTAAATTATAACTAGTATTTACAATGGACACAATTGAGCTGACTGCAGACTGTTGCAAAGAAACTACAGGTAGCTCAACTAAAGTAAGCCATATCAACAATACCAGTTGGAAGTGTAACCAAGATGCTGGTTGCATTGCCTCGCTGTATGGCAATGCAAATGCGCTGCATAATTTAAATAATCTAAAAAATTATAAAATTCATGAAATAATTAAGTTTCGTGTAAATATAACTAATTGGATTGAATCTGAAGCTGCATGCAAGCGAACTTGAATGTCAATTCAGTTTGTGTAGCAAATTAGTCAACAATATCTAAACATATTTGGAATTGTGGTCGTTTTCTATGAATGGTACAAAATATTTATATTGTACTATTTTTTCATTCTATGTGACGTTTAGTATCTATATCTATACTAATATTATAAAGGCGTAAGAATCGACCTATTCATATTATTGTGTGAAACTTATCACTCTACGCTTACGTTATATTATAATACCTACTCTATTTAGAGTGGAGAGGTGAATGATCCGGCCCAGCGCTCGTGCGACCGTGGCACCATTCTAGTAGCCTCTCCTCTTTTATACACTCACCACCACCACCGATATATTTATACTAATGTTATAAAGAGGAAAGATTTGATTGTTTGTTTGTTTGAATTGAATAAGCTCCGAAAATACTGGACCGATTTGATACTATATATGTAAATTATGTTACTAAAGTACCATCAAAGTACAAAATACAATCGAAAACAATGCATACAGTATGAATCTGTCAGGAATGTTATTGTCTGGCGACCGCATGGGTATTTATTTAACAAACTGAGAATATTTTCAAAAAAGTTAGGGTTCCGCATGAAAAATTAAATTGTTGTTAATTACCCGTGTGAAGCCGGGGCGGACCGCTAGTAGTATTTATTATATAAAGAAACTTTTTTAATGGGCAAAAAGCCTAGTTATTAACAAAAAAAATTAAAATTATCTAACTAAATAAAAACTAGTATTTACAATTGAAACAATTGAGCTAACTGCAGACTGTTGCGAACAAACTACAGGTAGCCCAACTGATCCATATCAATACCAGTTGCAAGTGTACCCAAGACGCTGGCTGCGTTGCCTCGCTGTATGGCAATGCTGATGCGCTGCGACAGATACTGACCAGCTCTCGGGTCACACGTCGCTTCGACCAGATGCTCAGATAATTTTTTGTATAGTATAAGTATTATTATAGTATCTATACTAATATTATAAAGAGGAAAGATTTGATTTTTTGTCTATACTAGGTTTTATTATAAAGAGGAAAGATTTGATTGACCGTGCGCTGTATATTCAACCTCTTTTTCTATTATGGCGCGTCATGAGGTTGGATATATAGCGCACAGTGCTTGCTTTTTCTCTACGGCCAGTGTCAATTATGGAGTGTCAAGTCAATGTCAAAAACCCCAATGCCGTTAAAAAAAGTAAGGGATCCGTATGAAAACTTTTGTTTAACACCCGTGCGAAGCCGGGGCGGACCGCTAGTATATAATATACGTACATAATAGTAAGGAGAGTAAGAATGAGTTAGCTAATTCGCTAAGTAACATATCGAATATCCTCCTTCCAAAAATGGTGGATCGACGGTCACAAACCTAATTATTGTGTCACTCATGATGACCAAGATCATTGTCTATGACAGTTGTATTAACTTTGTATGTATGAGTTGGATGTTTGTATGGCAGTCTTGTCTACTATGATGTTGTCTATGTAATTTGAACTGGGTCTATGTTACGGGCAGTTTGTTGATATAGGCAATAATGCTGGACAATCCACACACCATGATCTAGCTCCAAGCTAAGCAGAGCTTGTGTTATGGGTACTAGATGACTGATATACATAAGACAAATGTATATGATGTACAGTGTCTATTGGATTTTATTTATTATTTTGTTTATTATCAGCAATTTATTTGCGTGAAAAACAGGTTTTTTCCCTAGTTCAGGCACGTGAGTTAAATTATAAGATTAAGTAAGTACCTTCTATTTGTTGTCCTGTTAGTCCAAACTATTTTGAATAATGTATATTATTTTATTTCCTTCATACCCCAGTATTTATTAGAAGGAAATATTCAAGAGCACTCTACCTATCGCTCTGAAATCAAGAGCAATGAACATATGCCTAGCACCTTGCCTCACATATGCTTGCCAAACCTGGCCCCTAACAAAGACACAGATCGAAAGAATAGGAGTCTGTCAAAGGGGCATGGAGAGAAGCTTTATGGGAATACGACTAAAAGATAGAATCAGAAATACAACCATCAGAAAGAAAACCAAGTCAAAAGATATGGTCCAGAATATCCTAAAGCTCAAATGGCAATGGGCAGGCCATATACAACGACTCCCCCCGAACAGATGGTCACAAATAGCCACAAATTGGATCCCTCGAGACGCTAAGCGCAGGCGAGGGCGGCCAAAAATGCGGTGGCGTGACGACATCAGGGAAGTAGCGGGGAGCACATGGACCAGGACAGCAAGAGACAGGAGAGAATGGAAAAGCTTGGAGGAGGCTTTTTACCGCCACAGGCGGTCCTTACTAGAGGAAAAATAGTGTTAATATTGTAAATAATCATAGTTTTTAGATATATAGGTTTATAGATAGTTAGTTCATTTTAAATATTTGTTATGTACCTACATGTAAATATCTTCTTATTTTTTATTATTTTTGTATACTAGCTAGTAAGGATAAATAAAGCTCTTTTTATTTTATTTATTTATTTATATTATTTTATTCTTTATTTATTTTAAAGATCTCCTATAATGTTCTGGTCGTTTTCTATGTATAGTAAAAAAATATCTTTACATGTAATAATAATTGCCTTATATAATATCAGTCATCTAGTACCCATAATACAAGCTCTGTTTAGCTTGTGGCTAGATAATTCTGTGTGAAGAGAGGTAAGAAGAGAAGTAGAGAATTGTCCAGCACTATTTATGAAAATTTACTAGCTGATGATAATAATGATGCCGTATAAGTTGGTCAATAGATAATTCGTTATAAATTTGTAATAAACCCGCGACTGGAGCAAGCTGCGATTATCGTAAATGCCTAGCTATTAAACCGAAGTGTACTACGAATATGTTTTATACTCTTATTAATACAAAAACCTTTTGGCTTGTCTAGGTCTTATATATAACTGATAGATTACTGTTTGACCACGAACTCACCTGATGGAAAGTGAAATGTGTCCGCCGGTGTGTCACGAAGGTCCAAAAGATACATAGAACTCTTGTCTTTAAGAAACCCAGGCTGTAAGTTAGGCTAAATTTAGTATTTCTTATGAGCCCTTGGATTAGTAAATAAATAAATTGACCTAACAAATTCGCACTTTACCAGCGACAATCAACTTGCACTCAAATAGAATATTAATGACATCTGAGATGACATATTTTATTTATTTCGAAATGAATTAGACAAAGGATTGTTTTGCATACGTTATTGATTTAGTATTTAACTTTGGAAACTATCAAAGTTGTTCCGTGATCATGGCGCATGAAACTGTGTCGAAATATTGGAAAACTCAAAACTCTAACCATGGTAAATATCCTGTTATAAATACTACTTTAGATTAAGTATTTAGTTTTTTCTTGGTAGAACGTAGTAACTAAAAGTTGGACCTTAGTAACGAGCGGTCGCGGTGTTAGAATTAACTCCATTTTTAACACGATCCTGTCTATCAAAATCTTGCCTGGAAGAGATCGGTTTCCGCGATAAGACAGCCGATTGTGGCACACTAAGTCTATGTATACATATAATAACAAACAGTAATTACAATAGTATTACGATTACGATGAGAGGAAAGATTTGATATGTAATTTCTGTGGATGGAATAGGTTCCGAAACTATTGAACCGATTTGAAAAATTCTTTCATTATTAGAATCCTAAATTATCCCTGACATGGACATAGCTATAGTATATTTTCTAAAAAAAAGCTAGAATTTTATGTCCAATATTCGCCCGAAGTCGGGGCGGACCACACGCGGTTTTACGAGTAAGTTTGTGTAGGAGGAAATAACGTAGCTAGCGTTGTTAACACGCTAAAATTCAAAATGAATTCGTCAACGAATGTTTTTATGGTAAAATAGGAATTAGGATTTTGGAATTTCCTCAAATGTAGCAGTTTTAATCTTTGGTGATACTGAGGGAAAATAATAATTAGCTTTTCTGTTGCCTTATCTTTGTCAACCATTTTGTATTAATTTAAACTGTAGGCGTCTCTTAAAAATAAATAAGGCAAATCTTTACAGAGCCTTTTACCTTTAAAAGGTAAAGGTGTAAGTATTATGTAAATGCGAGCAAAAATGCAATACTGTTGCAATGCAACCGTTCACTGTTATGGACTGCGCCTGAGCCGGTATTAAACACACTTTTATTTACTTGCATATTGCACTAACATTATCTACACGTGTGGGACAAATATAAATAAATAATGCCGGACAATCCACACAGCATCATCCAGCCCCAAGCTAAGCAGAGCTTGTGTTATGGGTACTAGATGACTGATATACATAATACAATATTATTAAATAGATAGATATTTTTTATTATACATAGAAAACGACCAGAACTCCTGAACAAATATCTGCAGATCGTACAAATATTTGTCCCGAGGTGGGAATCGAACCCGCAACCTCCTGCGTCGGAGGCGGACCTTCGCCCACCGCGCCACAGTGGTCGTCAAGTATGAAGTGCCAGTTAGGGCTTGTAAAAACCGGGTTATTTTAGAAGCCGGTTAATTCGGTTTTTTTATTTTAAAACCGGTTAAAACCGGGTTTTTCGGTTATTTCGGTTATTTTGCCAAAAAGAGTCGTAGGACGTAAAAAAACAGTAAAATTCGATTAAATTTACATATTATTAAGCTTAACACTGATAATTTTAACTCAAATCACAATTCAGTCTTATGATTACATATCTACGGTACGGTTAAATGCACGTGTCGCTCATTTTCATTTATTTGCCTTTGGAGCTCAAGGCATACCTACTTGGTTACGTCAATTTATATTTCAAGTCATGAAATCTGTAATAGACCTAAAATATAGGTTGTCAGTCAGACACAAAGTGATAACAAACAAGCAAAGCAATACTAACAATGAACTGAGTAAACGAAAAGACGAAAATTAAATTAATTAATAGATCTGCTGTTAATGGGCATCGTCTAAATTAAAGTTAATAATAGTATAAAATACTATATAAAAATACATCGCCTAAATAAAAATGCAAGTTTCTGAGTTTTTTTGCCTGATCGTCGGATAAAATTGTAAGCGATGTCTTACGAAATGTATTTATGAAACGAATGCATTCGGATAGTCGAATATGACCACCTGTCTGTCAAAGAATCGGAAGTGTATAACCGGCCTGATGATTGAGCCTGGCAAAACTACACTCATGGGCAAAATTAGAGGAACGTTTCTTCAATCTAAAAAAAAACTGAAATATGTACTAATGGTACTTAGTACAAACTGGACACATATACCATAATGTTTAATTTGAAAAAAGAATAACTTCAACAGTCTTTTGTTTCAGGTATTCGTTTGTATGTTTTGTTTATTTCCTTTTTTCACTAGTCTATTGGAATAATTTTACTAAGGTGTGCGTAATCAATTCATAAAATTCTGTCTGTTTTAATTATTTTTTCAAAGAAACATATCGCAATAGTGGTGTTTACACCTCGATGAATAATTGAAGGTACAATGCTGGATCTTTACGTAGCTCAGGTTTCCAAAGCTGTTACTTTAATTGAAAATGGTCACAGTTATAAAGAAGTGGCTCAAAGATTACGGGTTTTACAAATACATCATCTTTCGAATTGTTCGACGATATCAGCAAACTGGTGAGTTTAGTACACGAGACGTGCAGGGCAAGGTCGCAAAAGAGTCACTTCAGCGAGAGACGATTGATTTATGGTGAGCAGTGTTCTGAGAAATCGTACTTTGACTTCTTCTAAGGTCAGATCTATGCTCCAGGATGTTTGACAGGTTACAGATAGCACTAAAACCGTAAGAAGAAGAGCTGGAATATAGACGTATTTGCCAGATAGAGGACCCTTACTTACCACAGATCATCGAGTAGCTCGGGCTTACTTTGCTTGCTCATACCAAAACTGGAATGATGATGACTGGGGGAAAATATTTTCATTGACGAGTCTAGGTTTTTCTAAAGCCAGATGATAGAAGGGTTAAAGTTTGGAGACGACCCGGCGAAAGATACGCTCAGTGTAACATTGTCGGAAGAGAGTCATATGGTGGAGGGTCATTAATGGTATCGGACGGTATTTGCATAGGGGCGCGTACGGAGTTGCACATCGTAGATCTATTGCATCCCTGATTGCGGCTCGGTACGTAAATGATATTTTAGAACCAATTGTCATGCCCTTTGCCCTTTGCTCTCTCTCTACATCGGAGAGAATTTTCAATTAATGCAGGATAATGCGCGACCCCACCCTGCAGCGGTGGTTTGGGAGTATCTTTGAGAGGTGGCCAGCACGCAGCACGCACGTCAGACTTAAATCCCATCGAAAAATAATATTAAATCTGTGGAGCGATCTCAACGCCCACCTCCGAGACACAGCACAAATTTAAGTAGCAGAGCAACTACCCCATTCCACTACAACTACCACACAGAGGAAGAGCGATTGAAGAGTGTGGAATCGGTGAGGCATCAGGGGGTTCAACTGGACAAGGAATTGAGGTTGCCAGCGTTTGTACAAAGGCGTACAGAATTTTAGGATTCATCTTACGAGCTAACTGGTTCACAAAACATTCGGGCACTCACAGGAATAATATGATGCTCCGGTCAGAAATCAAGAAGAAAGCGCAGTTTTTGTATGGGATCCTCATAAAGCTAGATAAAGTATGGAGCGTATAGAGTAAATTACTCGATACCTTTATTAAAAGGAATATATGGCGTCAACCCTTTCTATTCCTTTATGTATATTTATTCATACTGGGCTAATATAACTAATATAATACACTCCTTTTGTATTCAACTTTTCTTTGAAATTGGAAATCAGGAGAGGTAGGTATGGCGTTAACATTGTATGTGGTTAGGGTGTTTAGGGGGATAACCATCAAGTTCATGGTGTTGATAAGTCTGTGTCAACCGGATGAATATGTCGGGGGGCGCAGGCGGCTACCTTTGTTCTCAAAGCGTCGCGGAAGAACTAAACTGATTAACAATGCACCACTGTCACTCATCAATCAAGCACTTAATCTAGTAGCGCCGACCATTGACGTATTCCGCTGTTCACGGGGCTACTTCCCAAGATTATCTCCATCAGTACTTACTATTCAATTTATCCTATTGTAGTATATTTTTGTAAAATAAGTTACTGACATTAATAATCCATTTTTTTGCATTTTATTATTATATTAAACTGAAATTACTAAAATTAGTCACTTTTTATACGTTCAATAGTGTTTTTGAGATGTTTGTTGTCCTTACATATCGTATTAAACGATAAACTAAGTAATTTAATAGTCGGTGGGTGATATTAAATCGTTTAGAATGCTGTTTTTTAAATTTTTACTACAGCAAAAAAAAAAAACGAAAAACCCGGTTATTTTGACCAAAAAACCCGGTTAATAACCGAGGCAAAAACGGCCGGTTAACCGGTTTTTCGGTTAACCGATTAACCGGTTTACAAGCCCTAGTGCCAGTGGGCCGGCCATATTTCGCGAAGAACCGATAACCGCTGGGGTAAACGTGTTCTTGAGTGGAGACCGCGACTCGGTAAACGACGCCCTCCTGTCTGGTGGGATGACGATCTGCGAAAGACTGCTGGCAGATGCTGCATGCGACAAGCTGAAGACAGGGCGCTATGGCGCTCAATAGGGCAGGCCTATTTCCAGCAGTGGACTAGCATTGGGTGATGATGATGATGATGAATTCACACAGCATCATCTAGCCCCAAGCTAAGCATAACTTGTGTTATGGGTACTAGATGACTGATATACATAATACAATATATTACATAGCTACGCGCAGCGCATCAGCCGAGGCAATGCAGCTCTTGGGGACGCTTCCGACTGGTATTCTTATGTATCAACCTGTAGATTGTTTGCCGCAGTCCGCAGTTAGGTCAATTATTTCGAATTCAATTAAAAAATACCTAGATATTGCCAATTATTTCAACCTAAATTAGGTAAAAAATTAAAATAAATATCGTCAAGGCAATATATAGAAACAGATTCATTGTTTATTTACTAATATATAGATTCAAATTCAAACCTACAAACCTATTTTTATTCCTTTGTTCTAAAAACGTACATGCTATGACGTATTCATTCTACGTCATGGATACCTCTAGTCCACCCTAAACAGCAATAGATGCTCTATCTGTACGTGTTAAGGCATATATTTAAATAACATTATAGCAAGGCCGCGTGCTTTACATACTGTTTGGTATGCTGTGCGATCAGCTGATTTTGAATAATTAGATGCCGTATTAACCGACTCCAAAAAAAGGTTTAGAATCTCAATTGCATAATTGAACAACGTTTATTTAAATACTTCATAACATGTTCGATTAATTAAATAATAAATTGAATTTATTTAGCCATTTAGAGAACGAAAATTACTATATTGAACAGAATAATAAATAATTACAACGATTATTTACTCGATGCCTACGTCATAGTAGCTTTATGCATGCAAAGTCCCAGCCTAATCGGTTTAAAATTGACAAAGTTTCATACAAACTTTCATCCCCTATTTTATCCCCTTGGCGGTAGAATTAATCAAAATCCTTTCTTAGCGGATGCCTACGTCATAACATCTACCTGCATGCCAAATTTCAGCCCGATCCATCCAGTGGTTTTGACCGTGCGTTGATAGATCACTATGTCAGTCAGTCAGTCACCTTTGAGTTATATTAATTGAGATAATAATAATACTACACTTTTAACCCGACAATACTACTAGTGCACTTCAGTTTACGTTTCGACAAACCAGTTAAAAACGTCAACAGGTTATTCAACTACATAGTTTAACGTTTTTAGAAAACTGTTTAGTTTCCCCAGTTATGGCGCTAATTAGGGGAGGCCTGTCCAGCAGTTAACTGTTATAGGCTGGTGATGATGTGATGTGATGATGAAACTAGGATTCCAGTGAATGAAATGCGTTTCATTTGTTTCAGGTAACCTGACCCAATGCCTGCTGGGCGTAGTGCTCATCATTATATCTGTAACCTGCCTGATCTTCACTCCTCAGGACTTGATGCTGTGGGAGAAACTGAATATGAGGCCAGGTGAGGTTCATCATACAACTATAGGTATATTGTAAGTCCACTGCTGGACAACGGCTTCCCCCTATGATCGCCCCACAGTGTAAGGGATACTAAGCATCATAGAGCGCGCTGTTGTCAGTTATTTATTTATCAGAAATAGAAATAATACACTTTATTGATAAAATTAATTTACATGTCATTTTTTCATAAGAATAGGTAATATATATTAATACAAATTGTATTTTATCATTACATAATGCATAAAATTTTAACATAGGTACACAAAAAAATAAATTAATAGGTTGACATAAAACCATTACCTAGCTAGGGAAATGTAGTCATATTTAATTTAATTTTCTAGTAGTTCGTTCACTGAGTAAAAATTCTGCTCGATAAGCCAACGTTTCAGCCTGACTTTGAAGCAATGTAGATTGCCATCAGCTGTGACGGAGTCTGGTAATTTATTGTACACTGCCGTACCCATAACATGCGTTAACTTTGAGGACTTAGTGAGGGAGCGGGCGATAGTAGCGAGCTTGCCCGCGTTCCGCGTCCCGTACGAGTGGGTGTCGCCGTTCTTCTTGAACTCGTCCAGGTTCAAGCGAACATACACCGCCACTTGCATAATTACAATGCATGGCAGCGTAAGTATCGCTAGTTCTTTGAAATATGGTCTAGCGGAGACGTCACGTCGGATGTTAACCAAGGTGCGTATGGCTCGTTTCTGCATACGGAAGGCGCGCTCCCAGTCGGCAGTATCTATTATCAGTATCTATTATATCGAGCATAATGATCCCTGTCTGTAGCCACATCGAGCATAATGCTCGCTTTCTTTAGCCACATCGAGCATCATGCTCGCTGTCTTTCGGTCGGGCTCAGGCGGACCTCTGCAACCCGCGAAAAGAGTATTGTTTGTAGATGATCAAATAAATGAAACCTTATCAACAACACGGATGTTTCACAGAAACCGAATTGTTATTACAAACACGTTGAAGGTCTATTTACAGATGATCTTAAAGATGACAAGTTATATATAAGGTGCGTTATTGCTGGGGCACTGATCATACCATCTCGCAGATATGTAAATGGGGAAAATTAAATGTCTAGAAAATATACTATTGTCCCAAAATATTCGATTTGCGGGACTTGAACCCGCGACTCTCCCTCCGTACGGGAGTGTGCTGATCACTACACCACGAAATCAAGTACTTGACTTTGTTCCTGAAGATTACCCCGAGTGTAATATAATATACCATACTGTTTTTTAAATGGCAAAAAAGCCTTTATTAACAAAGTAAATTACAATTATCTAACTAAATTAGAGCTAGTATTTACAATTGGAACAATTGAGCTAACTGCAACTTGCAAATAAACTACAGGTAGCTCAACTGATCCATATCAATATTCAATACCAGTTGGAAGTGTACCCAAGATGCTGGCTGCATCGCCTCGCTGTAAGGCAACGCTGATGCGCTGCGACAGATATTGACCAGCTCTCGGGTCACATAATTAAAATAAATCATAATTAAAACTATAATGCTATGAAATAATAACATCTCTACGGAGCTGAGACGTGGACACTCACGATAGGGTTGGTCCACCAGTTCAAAGTCGCTCAGCGCGCTATGGAAAGAGCTATGCTCGGAGTTTCTCTGAAGGATAGGATTCGTAACGAATTCATCCGACAGAGAACTAAGGTCATCGACATAGCTCAGAGAATTAGCAAACTGAAGTGGCAGTGGGCCGGCCATATTTCGCGAAGAACCGATAACCGCTGGGGTAAACGTGTTCTTGAGTGGAGACCGCGACTCGGTAAACGTAGTGTAGGACGCCCTCCGGCCAGGTGGGATGACGATCTGCGAAAGACTGCTGGCAGATGCTGGATGCGACAAGCCGAAGACAGGGCGCTATGGCGCTCATTAGGGGAGGCCTATGTCCAACAGTGGACTAACATAGGCTGATGATGATGATGAATAACATCTCACAGGCAGCTTGGTTGATTTTGATGTATAATAAAACAGTCACTTTAGCACAACTGTACAACTTTTGATACAATTTACGTGAAATTTGATAAGTGTGGCTTATGAAATGAACTGGTAACTGAGTAAGGACAAATCTGGTGTTAAATCAAGACTGGAATTATTAAAGTTATGCTTGAGTTCATTTCAAAACTGACAATTTTCCGTAGTGTTTTGTTTTTAGGGTTTTGACATCGGTTTCAAAACCCTCATGGGATCACTTTGTGTCTGTTTTGTGTTTTGAATCCCTAATATCTCAGAAACTACTGCAGCTATTGACTTGAAATTTGAAAAGAGTGGGGTATCAAATGAAAGGTATTGGTTTGTACATTTCAATACAGTTTTTGAAATTTCGATAAGTTTTATACTTTTCGAAATATTTTGAAAAAGGTCAAAAAAATTACCATTCCCCCCCCCTTATCTCCGAAGATTGCAGAGTGATTGATGTAAAATGTACTAAGCGTTTGTAGATATAGATCTATATTTTACAGGAAAAATATAGAGAAGTCTGTAAATATAATACTTTTTGAAATATGGTCAAAAAACTAATTTTCATACAATGGGGGCTATTTCATTGAGAGTAATATCAAATCAAAGGTATGGATTTCGACAATTCAAAACAGGTATTGAGAATCGTCTAAGTTTTATACTAAGTGAAATAGGTTGAAAAAAGCCGAAAAAAAATTTGTAGGTATCAACCCACTTACCTACCCACTAATCTCTGTAGTAACTGTAATAGGAGTTCCACAGCGCACCAAAACCGTTGTTCTCAAAATTTTTGAGAAGAGATAGGTATGTATCCTAAATACTCCACACAGTATCATTTACCCACAAGCTAAACAAAGCTTGTGTTATTGGTATTACTACGATAGCTGTCATACTTAATAAAGTATAAGTATCACATTAGATTATTTATTTTTGTGTACTGAAAAGGACTAGAACACCCGAACAAATAATCTGAAGATCCTACAAATATTAGTCACGAAGCAGGAATCAAACCTCCACATCCTGCGTTGTAAGCCCACCGCGCCAAGAGGTTTTCATATACGTACTTACCTACCTAAACAAAAAAAGTTCAAAACCCTCGGCGCGCGAGTTACACTCGCACTTGTCGTACTTGTTTTTTAAAGTAAGGCTTTCCTAAGAAAACTTAAATTTTTGTTGTATACCCGTGCGAAGCCGGGGCGGACCGCCAGTTTCATAATAAAGTGACTTCACTATTCTTATATAGAGACTAGCGATCCGCCCCGGCTTCGCACGGGTATTAAACAAAAATTTCATTAATTATACACACTAACACGATGGGTTTCACAGTTTTCATACGGATCCCTTACTTATTTTAACAGAATTGGGATTTTTGACATTTACTCGACACTCCATAACTGACACTGGCCGTAGAGAAAAAGCAAGCACCGTGCGCTATATAATATATTCAACCTCTTTTTCTATTCTGACGCGCCATGATAGAAAAAGAGGTTGAATATACAGCCCACGGTTCAATTATTGAATTTTTCATGCGGATCCCTAACTTTTTTGAAAATATTATATAGCCTATGTTCATCACGGAAAATTAAGGATTCTAATGGTGAAAGAATTTTTTAACTCGGTCCAGTAGTTTCGGAGCCTATTCAATTCAAACAAACAAACAAACAATCAAATCTTTCCTCTTTATAATATTAGTATAGACCCCAGTCTAGACATGAAGAGACTCTCACGATGGTATTATTAGTCTAGTTAGCACTCGTCTGTTAGTTTTCTCACATTATCATATCAGTTCACGAAGTTAATCAGCGAGCATGAGGCAAGTACCATTGCATAAGCACCGCAAGGTTGCAGAAACCGGTTGGAGCGGTACTTTCGGTACCTAAAGGACTGTCGGCGGCAGAATTATGTCTTTGACGGGTGAGATAGTGCACTGGATATGTATAAACCGATACCTTTTATAGTGTAAAGAGAGCGATTGAAAATGATCGAAAGGGCACAAAGGCTCCTCATTGGGTAATTTTGAACAGAACCACAACCTTTTACGACCATATTTTAAAAAATCTAGTTACGCGTTCTTTATATTTCTTTGCAAAACGTAGATATAGTAATGGTTAATTTATCGGCTCTTTTTCAAAAGATATTTTTTGATGATTGCCTAGATATTCAAAACAGAAAAAGACGGACAGAACGAGACTGAAGAGCCGTTTGGAAACCGAACCAAAACCCTAAAAAGGAGAAAACGAGCGATTCAAAAACAGAATAACATCTCCCGACTATTTATTTTATTCAACACTAGCGGCCCGCCCCGGCTTCGCACGGGTATTAAACAAAAATTTCAGAAATTATACACACTAAAACGATGGGTTTCACAGTTTTCATACGGATCTTTACTTTTTCAGCATTGGGGTTTTTGACATTGACTCGACATTCCAAAACTGACACTGGCCGTAGAGAAAAAGCAAGCACCGTGCGCTATACAACCTCTTTTTCTATTCTGACGCGCCATAATAGAAAAAGAGGTTGAATATACAGCCCACGGTTCAATTATTGAATTTTTCATGCGGATCCCTAACTTTTTTGAAAATATTATATAGCCTATGTTCATCACGGAAAATTAAGGATTCTAATGGTGAAAGAATTTTTTAACTCGGTCCAGTAGTTTCGGAGCCTATTCAATTCAAACAAACAAACATACAAACAAACAAATAATCAAATCTTTCCTCTTTATAATATTAGTATAGACTAGCGGTCTATCCGGGCTTCGCACGGGTATTAAACAAAAATTGAATTTTTCACGCAGGTCCCTAATTTCAATGAAAATATTCTGTAGCACGTTACGGAAAATTTTGGATTCTAATGGTGAAAGAATTTTTCAAATGGGTCCGTAGTAGTTTCGAAGCCTATTCAATTCAAACAATCAAATCTTTCCTCTTTATAATATTAATCCAATATATTAGCCGTCGACTATACCTCGCTATATATATTTACCTGTAGAGAATGTTATGTCATTTGGTGACTGTGACTATGGGGCGGGTTCATGGAAACTCAGCATGAACAACCAGATAATTTATTATTGATAGGCTGTTTAACGAGTTAAACACACTATTATCTGTTAACATCACTTTGGGTCCTTATTCGATACTCTAGTATATAAATTATCGATGACCTTTGTAGCGCGGTGGAAGGTCCGCCTGCGACGCAGGTTGCGGGTTCGATTCCCGCCTCGGGACAAATGTTTGCACGATCTACAGATATGTATTCAGGGTATTTTGGTCATTTTCTATGTAGAATAGAATAGAATATATCTTTATTGCACCATCAATACAGTTAAAAGTTTACAATTATACACGATCTTAATACTAACTATATCTAAAATGTCACAATCGGCGGCCTTATCGCTAAAAGCGATCTCTTCCAGACAACCTTTGGATGGATAGGATACGTACTAGTATAAAAGCAGACGGTGGCGTAATTATGACAGGATATGTTTGAGCAATAAATATTTTTACTTGTCTAAAATAGAAATAGCAAATATTATATAATCTAACACAAAAAATAACAATAAAATACAAAAAGAAAAATAGGTATAATTACAAATGAAATTAAGAAGATTTACCAAGAGTGGACAGATAATGATTGTGAACCATACTTTTGAAGATAGGAAGGGATTTAGCTTTTCGGATAGAAACCGGAAGGACGTTCCACAGTTTAGCGGCCGGCAACGTGAAGGAATCACCATAAAACTGGGAAGTGTGAGAAGGGATTTTTAAGAGAAGAGTATCGGAAGAGCGAAGCAATAGTGAATGGGACTGATGAAGAAACTCGAAACGGTTTTTTAGATAAGGCGGTGTTGATGGAAGGAAAAGAACAGAGTAAAGAAGATTAAGAATATGAGCATTCCGGCGAAGACGGATAGGTAGCCACTTGAGCCTGTTACGGTACTCAGTGATGTGGTCAAATTTACGCAGCCCAAATATGAATCGATGGAGTAGTTCTGAAGACGCTCAAGCTTGTTGAGTTGGTCTTCAGATAAGTCAGGGTAACTGGCATCTGCATAGTCAAGGAGAGGTATGTATAATATTGTATTATGTTTATCTGTCATCTAGTACTCATTACACAAGCTCTGCTTAAATAAAAATAAAAATAAAATAAAATAAAAAGGTTTTATTTCAGACAACGCTTAGTCCATAGTTTTACGACAAAGTAATTACACATTTAAATAAAAAACACACAGCAATAAAATATAAAGATTAACAATAGAAAAGAAACAATACACTACAGAACCGTGACGGAAAAACTACTGAGCTGAGGATAATCAATGCGGGAAGTATTTTCCTTCATTGATCACCCTCACGACAAAGTACCTCCAGAGTGGTGATGATAATCCCTCTGCCACAGTCCCCAGGATGCTGTTGCGACTGTCCCGTATTCTGCGCATCAGGGACGCAGTTTTCTTGCGTATGATGGCGTGAAAACCATCAGTATGGTACTGCGCAAACATTCCCGACGCACTGCAGAATCGGGGCAGTCGCAGCATCATCCGAAATATATTGTTATATTGTATTCGCAGAGCGTCCATCGATCTTTTGGTATACCGGACCCACAGACCTCCCGTGTAAAAACTCTGACAGTAAGCTTTAAAGAGCGTAACTTTAACTTGTTCAGTACAACGGGAAAACCTGCGAGACAGCATGTTACCTCTGACCGATAGAGCCCTGCGCTCCCTTTCAATATCTTCATCATCTTTAAGGTCATCGGTAACTATATGTCCCAGATATTTAAACTTGGAAACGCAATTTATATTAATGCCATTTAGGGCGATCTTAAGATTTGTATCGGGACATTTACCGGCGGCCTTAAAAATCATGTATTCGGTTTTGTTAACATTGTATATGAGCCCATGCTTATCAGCGTAGGCTTCACATACTTTTAAAAGTTCTCTAATGCCACCCACCGTCGGGGCCAGCAGCACCATATCATCGGCGTAACTGATGTTATTTATGCTTACACCGTTCATGCGGCAGCCTATACGCATACTGCTGAGCCCGCCGATAAGGTCATCCACATACAAATTAAAGAGCTTTGTAGATGTCACGCCCCCCTGTCTCACTCCGCTCTCCAACCTATATGCTTCCGATAGAGAGCCACCCCACCTTACAACATTGGTTTGGTTGTCGTACCAGTGCTTAAATATTTTAAGGACTTCAACCGGTATGCCCCTGTCCCTCAGCTTTCTCCACAGCATATCATATGACACAAGGTGAAATGCTTTGGAGAGGTCAAGGAAACAGGCGTACACCGGCGTCCTGCGGTCTGTATAATACTGGATGGTGTTCTTGAGACTTATGATTGCTTAGCTTGGGGCTAGTTGATTGTGTGTGGATTGTCCAGTAATAATTATTTTGTTTTATTATATTTATATCTTTAATTGTAATCAGTCAATAATATTCTCTTTGATATGAGAATATTATTGACTAGGCAAGAAAATCGCTTCAGCCTCGAGATGTATGTGTCTTGGCATTAATTTAGATAAAACCAAAGTCATGATCAATATCCCCATTGATCTAGGACCGGTGATCGTACATGGCCACCTTCTCGAAATTGTTTCTCAGTACACTTACCTCGGGCCGATTTTGCAGTTGGGTAAAAACAATTTCGAGAAGGAAGCCAAGAGGAGGATCCAGCTAGGCTGGGCAGCGTTCGGAAAACTACGTCGAGAAACAGGCATGGCGATAGTTTCCGAAGCAGCCCTTTAACAGTTCTCATATATGTACTATCTTTGTACTATTATGTACTTAATAACCTAGACCAAACTTCAAGTTCAAGGGAGGCTTGGATGTCAAGGTGACTTGCAAAACGCCGAGGTCGGACCCGGGTTGCCACACATCTATAATATTATTCTAATGTTATTAATAATTCAAATGTAAACATTAACGCACGTTTTTGAATAATTTTCTTCTCAAATTATTCAGGTGCATATAATGTTATTGGTTAGGAAAGTTTTACTTGGAATGCAAACTTAGTAAGGTTAATATTTTAAAACGAAATGTTTGTACCTAGGTAAAGTACATTAAAGTAAAATATCAAAAATTAGCCGTACCCCACAGCGTTTTATGTTATGAAAAAAGAAGTCAAAATTTAATGTCCTTGAAGCCCGGGTAAAGTTTACAGGAAATTACAACAAAAAGAAAAAATTAATAGCAGCCTTATGGCTATATACTATCTCTTCCAGGCAACCCCGGGATGGACTGTGCGTAACATAACACTATGACGGTGGCACTTGAATGAATTTATGATGATGATAATTGACTATGATCGGATATACTGGCCAGACATGAACTTTGACAAGGTCCTCGTTATTAGAATTGACATATTGACAAAATTTTGTCGATGTTACTAAAAGGAAGTAAATTAATTAGTATTTATATTAAATATTCGACCAGCCGAAAAAATCTGCCAAAAAAACTAATTGGACTGCATTAGTATTATATTTTTGGTCACCCTTACAATATAAACTAAACAATACTTGATCGATAAATCTTAAGAATAATTAGATAATTTCATTTATTTTCACAAATGGATTTACCCCGCTTTTCACCACAAGCACAGATAACATATTTTTAAATGAGGCGATCCAAGAGTTAGGCTTGAGTTCTTTGTCACAATGTTCCACTTTTCTTTTCGACATTCGAGTACCAGAGAACAAAGTACTCGTATGTGAATAGGACATTGTCCTCACCAAATAAATACTTTTACCAAGTTTATTTGACAGTCTGAATCAAAAGCGCCATCTTTTCTGACTTCTCGAACTTATCTATTCTATACTAATATTATAATGAGGAAAGATTTGATTGTTTGTTTGTTTGTTTGAATTGAATAGGCTCCGAAACTACTAGACCGATTTGAAAAATTATTTTACCATTAGAATCCTAATTTTTCCGTGATGAACATAGGCTATATAATATTTTCAAAAAAGTTAGAGATCCGCATGGAAAATTCAATAATTGAACCGTTGCGTTGTATATTGAACCTCTTTTTCTATTATGGTGCGTCAGAATATAAAAAGAGGTTGAATATTTATAGCGCGCGGTGCTTGCTTTTTCTCTATGGCCAGTGTCAGTTATGGAGTGTTGAGTCAATGTCAAAAATCACAATGCTGTTAAAAAAAGTAAGGGATCCGTATGAAAACTGTGAAATCCATCGTGTTAGTGTGTATAATTTCGGAATTTTTTGTTTAATACCCGTGCGAAGCCGGGGCGGACCGCTAGTAATGAACAAAAACGGTTCTTTTAAACAAAACCTCATTATAATAACATTTTATCCAATAAATTGTGCAACAACTAAAGCCCTTCTCTTAAATTGCGCAATAGCATGGTTCTTGCGACTTTATAGTTGCACTTGACATTTAACCTCTATTCGGTTATGTAGAATACGTGCTGTCTATGGACCTTTGTTACAGATTATCTATACTAATATTATAAAGAGGAAAGATTTGATTGTTTGTTTGTATGTTTGTTTGTTTGTTTGTTTGAATTGAATAGGCTCCGAAACTACTGGACCGATTAGAAAAATTCTTTCACCATTAGAATCCTAAATTTTCCTAAATTATCCGCATGAAAAATTCAATAATTGAACCGTGCGCTGTATATTCAACCTATTTTTCTATTACGGCGCGTCAGAATAGAAAAAGAGTTTGAATATACCTATAGCGCTCTGTGCTTGCTTTTTCTCTACGGCCAGTGTCAGTTGTGGAGTGTCGAGTCAATGTCAAAAACCCCAATGCTGTTAAAAAAAGTAAGGGATCCGTATGAAAACTGTGAAACCCATCGTGTTAGTGTGTATAATTTCTGAAATTTTTGTTTAATACCCGTGCGAAGCCGGGGCGGACCGCTAGTTACTTATATAGCTGGTCAGTATCTTCCTCTATCTGTTCCATCGCCTCTTCTATAACTCTTAGGTTTGCTGGAAGAAAACTCTTTTCAGGGTTAAGCTCGCATATGTACATAACCTTTTATTTTAAGTTCATTAAATGTTTTTGATGTGTGTTCAATAAAGAATAGGTGAAAATACAACCAAAATCCTCTAATCAGTCATTGTAGGTAATCCTTGATTGGGTGATTTACGGCCATGATTAGACATTTATAAATTAACTAGCGGCCCGCCCCGGCTTCGCACGGGTATTAAACAAAAATTTCAGAAATTATACACACGAACACGATGACGATGGGTTTCACAGTTTTCATACGGATCTTTACTTTTTTTAACAGCATTGGGATTTTGACATTGACTCAACATTCCAAAACTGACACTGGCCATAGAGAAAAAGCAAGCACCGTGCGCTATACAACCTCTTTTTCTATTCTGACGCGCCATAATAGAAAAAGAGGTTGAATATACAGACCACGTTTCAATTATTGAATTTTTCATGCGGATCCCTAACTTTTTTGAAAATATTATATAGCCTATGTTCATCACGGAAAATTAAGGATTCTAATGGTGAAAGAATTTTTTAACTCGGTCCAGTAGTTTCGGAGCCTATTCAATTCAAACAAACAAACAAACATACAAACAATCAAATCTTTCCTCTTTATAATATTAGTATAGATATTGTGTTGGTAATCGATCAGGGACCTCACAAAGCTACTGATTGTTGTTAGCACTACCGTCCACAATCGGAATGCTGGCTTTTGTTTCGGTCTATGAATGCTGCCAGCATTCTGGTGACGGCTTAGATTTTTAGGAATACAGGGTGTTTGGTACATCGTTTGCTAAAATAACGTGGGGGTGGGGGGTTTTTTTTTACCATCTCAACCTCAAAAATCCTGGGCCTTTGGTTTATTTAAAGTTTACAAAAGTCTGCTTTTAAACTTTGATATAAAAAAAATATGCAGTGTTGTTCTAAATTTGTGATTTATTTTATTTTGTATTGTTGTTAGGTTTAATTGCATTTGATCAAAACCATAATTACTCGTTAGCAATAGCTATGATGAGCAAGATGTGCCAATATACATTAGTACATAGTCTATTACTTATTGCTATTTTTATTTTATTTGGCATGTTTTTAGTTGGCTTAATGGCTTCAGTGGCAACTGTACGAGCCAATATTGTTCATACAGCAGATTAACTTTATTTAATTAGTAAACAATAAAAACAGTCGTAACGAAACCTTTGCAACGCGTCGGTGTGTCTCTTTATGTACCTCAACATTACGTAAGGCTCATATTACCGAATTGATTAATAAATCTAAACACTATAAACAGTGGTTTGGTGTTGCTATATTACCTACGAACTTAACTATAACTGGAGTGCCCTCAACGAGGATAACCCCAACATCTTCTCTGGTCCTTCGAGCCTAACCTTACACTAATTTATAAATTTTTATTTAATTTAGATATAAGATGCCTACTAACATAGTATAAGTTTGTACTAACAATAATATGGATCTGTGTCTGAAATGAAAACATTTTATTTATACAGGGTGTCCCGTAACTCAACGTCAACCCGAAAACGGCGGACAGGTGGGTTCATGACGACCCAGAACAACTATAAAACCATGGGTCTATCTTCAATGGTTTCAGAGTTATGGGCTTTTTACTGAAAATCATAAATTCTCCGCCCGGCGTCAAACTTTTCTATGCTGTGACTACAGATTTCAATATTTTCTGAATTTTATTTTTGTATTACAAACTCAAATAACACAGTCTTATAATGAATTGCAAAATTTAAACATATTTAGTAAAGTTTTTGAAAAAAAAGACTGTTTGGTTCGGTTATTGCATCAATGATTTTCAACCGGGAAACTTTGACTAGTCATACTGAAAAAAAAATTCACCACGATAGGCAAGGATATTGCAAATCATTCAGGTAGCCAAAAGAAAGCCAGGATTAATGATTATTTAAATTTTTCAAAAAATAATCAAGCCCAACGAGGCATTTTTATACAAAGAACTGGGGCAAATACTTTGCAAAGACTTAAAAAAAGTCTAATATTGAAGCACCTACTATCCATCTACCCTTGCGTGTGAAAATGTTCCTTGTGAAACTGTTTTGAATTTAGGTATTATTTCAGAAAATCAATATTTTACTATTATTTAAAGAAGAAAAGTGTGACGTATGATACCATTTTGAAATCTAGGATAACTGCGCCAACTTTCCACAGAACATGCCAGCCTATCGTGGTGATTTTTTTTTTCAGTATGACGAGTCAAAGTTTCCCGATTGAAAATAATTGATGCAATAACCGAACCAAACAGTCTTTTTTTTCAAAAACTTTACTCAAGATGTTTAAATTTTCTAATTCATTATAAGACTGTGTTATTTGAGTTTGTAATAAAAAAATAAAATTCAGAAAATATTGACATCTGTAGTCACAGCATAGAAAAGTTTGACGCCGGGCAGAGAATTTATGATTTTCAGTAAAAAGCCCATAACTCTGAAACCATTGAAGATAGACCCATGATTTTATAGTTGTTCTGGGTCGTCATGAACCCACCTGTCCGGCGTTTTCGGGTTGACGTTGAGTTACGGGACACCCTGTATATATATTTTTATAAGGTTATGTAACTGTTTATTAATAGCAAAAAATTACTATAAAGTGTTCATTCATTCATTCTCTAATAGTTTAACAACGATGTTCAGCGACAACCCTGGCGGTTGCCGAATCACTTCCGCAAACGCATCTTTAGGAGGATCAAAGTTAGGAGGTTAGTTATTATGATGTTACGATTCATGATCGCGAACAATTCAAATAGTTTCCGGTAATTAGATTTAAATTTTTTTGAGAGCAATAATTTCTGTCAGACTTTGCGAACAATCTACAGAGTTCAAGTCGTGATCCAACACTCAGAGTATTACAACATTATTGATGATGATGATGTTGATGTGTGGATTGTCCGGCATTATTTATTTATTTAATGAGTTATTTATTTATTTAATAAGTTATTTATTTTTTAGCATCGATAATGAGAACTAGAATTAGTTCATAGAAAATGATAACTTATAAAAGCTAAATTAGCTGAAGAACACAGAAACTATTAAAAATCAGAAATTATTTCAATTTCCCGCCACTTGCGGAACGCTTCACCATAAATACGCGTACGAAGGTTGCTCAAATAACGGAAATCGTTATGTAGTTCTTTTGTTCGAGTGTTTGTCTGTTTGTAGGGACCATCCCAAATTAAACTGGTGAAGGTTGAGTATGACTCTTCGCTAGAGAGTTCCGTAGCCGTGGCGGTGACGTAAGAATCGGCACCTCAGCCCGTGTTCGTCGTGTATTTGGCGTAATTACCATAACATTATAGTTCCCTATAATTTTCGCTTCATATACAGGTTTTCCGTTTGCCATGACTCAGTTTTCATCATCATCATCATCATCAGCCTATGTTAGTCCACTGTTGGACATAGGCCTCCCCTAATGAGCGCCATAGCGCCCTGTCTTCGGCTTGTCGCATCCAGCATCTGCCAGCAGTCTTTCGCAGATCGTCATCCCACCTGGCCGGAGGGCGTCCTACATTACGTTTACCGAGTCGCGGTCTCCACTCAAGAACACGTTTACCCCAGCGGTTATCGGTTCTTCGCGAAATATGGCCGACCCACTGCCACTTCAGTTGGCTAATTCTCTGAGCTATGTCGATGACTTTAGTTCTCTGTCGGATGAATTGGTTACGAATCCTATCCTTCAGAGAAACTCCGAGCATACCCAAGTAGCACAAACCTGCATTATAAGATATCACACAAGGTCCACGTCGGTAACTTCAGCGTTTAAGAAGAGTTATTAGAGTACACTCGAGCTGCAATAGCTCACAATTACGCATTCGGCTGTATATAAGCACTATATGGCGTCACGGAGACAACACTGTAATGTTGCGAGTGTTAATATAGTGTTACAGTTCAGTGTTATACAGCTTTTAGGAATCAATAATACTATCAGCTGCATTATAGCACTTTAATGGACCAATACAAGCCTTCTATTCAGCTATATTCTGAATAGAAGGCCACATGTGGCCCTTAAAACGCTTGCATTTTAAGAAAGAACATGTGAACTACTATAATGCTTGCAGTTATACTGTGACTCCAATTAACAACAATATAATTCGTCTTGCTGCACAAAGTGGAACTTTAGTTATGTTAATCAGCTTGTTACATGCAATCGTATAATAGCACTATAACAGCCCACATGATCACTATGGGTGAATTCTTATGATGCTAAAATATAGCAAACTGCTTAATAACAAATCACAAGTGACCCAAGATCCCGGTTAGAGCTGAATACTTGTACTTGCGTAGGCAATTAATCTACTAATGCAGTTAAATGAGTTCATGAAGACTGTTTATTTCAGCGCCCCGTATAGGATTATATAGACTTGTGGTATTTAATATCGAAATGTAGAAATATAAACGTAGAACAGGAGGAATACGCCGAAAAATTACTGCAGAATACTTGAGAATTTTAAATAGAGATACGGGAACACTGATCAAGCTACACGTTTGATGAATAATGAGTCAAGGGGGAGTAAAATTTTAGAACGGCAGGGTTCCCGATCCGCAACTGTTTGTGTAGAAGGACGTGCAGATTTAGATGGACAGAGCTCTGCAAGTATACAGCAAATATTAGAAGATAGTGGTTCCGTATCTTGCAGTAATGACAGATACCTAGATATCTCTAATGTTTCTGAAAATTCAGACAGTGACAGTGTGTGTACTGAATATGATAAACAAGAAAAATGACGTGAAAACATAAGCAAATGGGCAATTGAAAAAATATATCTTATTATTTTTATTTATTTTTTATTATTAATATTGCATATATCAAGCTTCGCTAACATAGCGGCTTGATTGGAAAGAATGGTTTGTATATCTCCCGTGTTGATAACTTGTAGTGTGTCTTGCTGCTGGAGTGCTTTTTCGCTGGCAGACGTTTGTGAATTATCCTGTAATATAAAGTAAGTAGGTATATGACTAAATAATAAATATGAAGGACGTTACATACAGCGCTTTAATTTAATTTTATAAATTACGGATCCCTAAATTTTCTACAGAGTTTAGTGGTTCACTGTAAAATATTTGCGTACTTGTTACCCGCTATTAAGCTTGTGGCTGACTTGTTTCACACAAGAACTACTCTTGTCAGCTCATTGCTGATGTATGTACCACGAGTGAATACTTATACAGCCCATAGCATTTAATTGTGATTAATAAAGTTCACATTGCTTGTCTGCCATTTTTATGTTCTAACCTATGAATATGAATATATTTACAGTTTATATCTTTCTCTACAACGAGAATAACAACTGGATTTGAAGAGAAAATCTGTGATTTATGAGTAAACAGCTTATTGTCAAATAACATGGACAGAATAATAAGATTTCTGTTTTATTTTTTTATCATCATCAGCGCATTTTAAATTATAATTTTCAAGTAAACGGTACTATTTTGAGAGCGCATGAAAATTTTCATCTATATTTATATGATATTTGACAGTAAAAATGCTTTCCCATTCGAATTTTACGCGTTTAGAAGAAAAACTCAAGATTTTACTTACCGAAAACAATATCAACATCACAAAACACTTGTCAAATTGTTTCACTTGGTAGCAAATAGGGGCGAGAACGTGAAAATTATTCACAATTTTGCAACTTGTGAATTTTCAACTCCATAAAAGCGTTATTAAGATCCTGGTCTGTACTTTGTGCTGTATAATAGGTAACACAAACTCTGATAATCAGCATTGTGCTGTATAATAGGTAACACATACTTTGATATTCAGCCAATGTTCAGCTCTTGGGGTGACTGTTACCTTTAATAATGCTCAAATAATGCTGATATACAGCAATCAGTTACGTTATTCAGCCTATAGCTGTTTAATTTGTGCCCAAATCAGAGTTATATCAGCTGAAACAGCGCTGCTAACGCTCTTATTCAGCAGACTTGTACAGCTAAGGATTCTATTGTGGACAGTTATTCAGCTTTTATACAGCACTTTTGTGTTACTTGGGTAGCTCTTTCCATAGCGCGCTGGGTGACTTTGAACTGGTGGACCAACCCTATCGTGAGTGTCCACGTCTCAGCTCCGTAGGTCATGACTGGTAGGACGCACTGATTAAAAACTTTCGTTTTCAAACATTGCGGTATGGATGACGAGAAGACTCGACGTAATTTTCCGAACGCTGCCCAGCCTAGCTGGATCCTCCTCTTGGCTTCCTTCTCGAAATTGTTTTTACCCAACTGCAAAATCTGCCCGAGGTAAGTGTACTCAGAAACAATTTCGAGAAGGTAGCCATGTACGATCACCGGTCTTGGATCAATGTGGGCATTGATCATGACTTTGGTTTTATCCAAATTCATGCCAAGACCGATACATCGGGAGGCTGAAGCTAGACTGTCCAGCATCCGGTTCAGCTCCTCTAGCGACTCCGCCATTAAGACTATGTCATCAGCGAATCGCAGGTGTGAGATGTAGTCGCCGTTTATGTTGATGCCCTTGTCTTTCCAGTCCAGCGTCTTAAACATATCTTCCAACGCGCTCGTGAACAGTTTCGGGGATATGACATCCCCCTGCCTCACTCCTCTGCGCAGTTGGATCGGTTTAGTCTGCTGGTCCTGTACTCGGACACTCATCGTAGCGGCTTCGTAGAGACATCTCAGCACCTCGATATAACGATAGTCTACTTGGCATCGCTGTAAGGATTGTAGAACAGCCCAGGTTTCAACGGAGTCAAAGGCCTTCTCATAGTCCACAAAAGCCAGACACAGGGGCTGATTATACTCTTCGGACTTCTGTATAATCTGCCTCACTGTGTGAATGTGGTCTATGGTACCATATCCTCCGCGAAACCCAGCCTGCTCCGGTGGCTGAAACTCGTCGAGTCTCCTGGCGAGACGGTTCGATATAACTCGTGAGAAAAGCTTATAGACGTGACTTAGGAGCGAGATGGGTCTATAATTTTTAAGAAGGGTTTTATCTCCCTTCTTAAAAAAGAGCACCACCAAACTCCCACTCCACGCCTTTGGAGTTCTCCCACTGTGAAGGACGGCGTTGAAGAGGCTCTGTAACTCCTGTATAACAGGGTATCCTCCAGCTTTCAAAAGCTCTGATGTTATTCCGTCCTCACCGGGGGCTTTTCCATTTTTAAGCTGCCTCAGAGCTAAGACGATCTCGTCTTGACTGATGTCTGGCAGTTCGTCGGTATAGTGGCGTATCAAGGTGGCTCTAGAATCGTGGTCGTCTCGTTGGGAACGGGGAGCATGTGCAGCGTATAAACGGCCATAAAAGTCCTCTATCTCGGCCGATATCTCCGGCTTCGACAATACGGTCCTTCCGTCGTGCGTTGAAAGCTTCGTCAGGTGGCTCCTTCCAAGCTGCTGAGTGAATACTTTGGACCCTCGGTTTCGCTCTATCGCCTCTTCGATGAGGCGTGTATTGGAGCTCCGAAGGTCGCGTCGTACCATCTTCGCAATTCGCTTGTTCAGGTCTGACCTCTCTGACGAAGTCGCTTGGGTGGTTTCCCGTCTTTTTGTCATCAGCCCAAGAGTCTCATCCGAGAGTTTGGACTTCTTACCAGTATGCTGCTTTTTGCAAAACTTGATGCCCTCGTCCCTCAGCGTGTTTACCAGATTGTGTAGGGTCTCGTCAGCGTCATCAGTGGGTTCCAAGGCAGCGAATCTATCCCCGAGAAGCTGCTGAAACTTCTCGGTGCCCGCCATGATTTGGATTGGGTTCGGTCGGAGCGTGGACTTCATCAGACGGTTTCTTTCAAGCTTCAAATTTATATTCAGAGAGCCTCGAAGGAGTCGGTGATCAGATCCGGTATTGAACCTGTTGATCACTGAGACATCTCTGAATATATGCTTGCTATCCGTCATGATGAAGTCGATCTCATTTTTTGTCACAGAATCGGGACTCCGCCATGTCCACTTCCTTTGGGGCTGTTTCTTAAAGAATGAGTTCATTAAGAACAGCCCCTCTTTCTCGAGGAAGTTGACGAGCATTTGTCCCCTGTGATTTCGAACACCAAAACCATGCGGGCCTATTCGGGATTCGTTGCCAGTCTGGGTTCCCACCTTGCCGTTAAAGTCCCCCATAACAACGTTGAAGTGAGCCTTGGTGGTGTGATGTAAGGCTTTGGATATGTCTTCGTACATATCCTCCACTTCATCATCCGAGTGTGCCGAGGTCGGTGCGTAGACCTGAATGACCTTCAAGCTGTAGCGCTTAGACAGCCGAAGGATCAGGTACGCTACCCTGGTCGACACACTGGAAATTTCTTCGACGTTGTTAGAGAGGGCCTTATTGACGAGGAAACCTACGCCACCCTGGGATGTTTTATCACCCTCGCGAAAGTAGAGAAGATGGCCCGAGTCTAAGGTTACAGTGTCCTCCCCCTCTCTACGGACTTCACATAACCCTAGAACATGCCATTTAATGTTCTCTAGCTCCACTTCCAACTGCGCTAGATGGTGATCAAGCCTCAGAGTGCGTCCGTTAAACGTTGCCAGGGTCAGTGTGTGTGGGGTGTGGTAGCCTAATGTAGCCCGGAGATTCCTAGCACCCCCTGCCCCGCCGTTACCGTGGCCGCTACCATGGCCAGGAATAGCGAGGCGGCCGGGAACTGGGGGCCATTTTGTGGCGTTTCTTATCATTGGGGGTAATTGCCCATAATCCCCACGCTGGGCATGCGGGTTGGGGATCGCAGTTTCGTGGAGTAGTTCTGCAGAGGGCGCTGCTGCCCGCCCCCCGGTGTGTTTCCCTTAGTCGCCTCTTACGACACCCACGGGATGAGTTGGGGTGGTGAAATTCTTTAGTATGCCGTCACCACACGGCATACTAAAGAATGACTCAGTTTTACGTTAACACAATTTTTTCATACAAAAGACATAAACGCGCTCGAGCTCCCAGGCGAAGACTTTTAAACTAATAGTATAAAAAGGAAAGATTTGATTGTTTGTTTGAATGGAATAGGCTCCCAAACTACTGGACCGATTTGAAAAATTTGTTCACTATTAGAATCCCAAATTTTTCCGTGATGAACATAGGCTATAGAAAAATTCTATATTTGTTAAATACCCGTGCGAAGCCGGGGCGGAACGCTAGTAGGCTATAATTTAATAAGTTAAGGTATATATTTTTTTGTAAGCCGTAGTTTGTAAGTATTTAAGGTCTTGTACTTAATGATACCTGAAATAAAGCCGGGTGGGGCCGAAGCCAAGCGAACAAAGTCCCTTCATGAGATTTAATTTTCAAGGCGGAGGCTACACATAGCGGGTATCATACTCGTTTGCACAATATGAATCACCCGAAGATGATACCCGCCAGGCTGTTGCAAAGGAAATGAAATGAAGAAACAGGTGATGGGTTGTTTGATGGACTGAGTATTTTTTTTATTATACGCAACGCGGACGATGCTATATGGTCCCAAATAAAACATTATAAGAGATAAGCGCTAATTAAACCAACATAAAGCCTTTTACAGCCTTGGGAGTAAGCTAGATCTGTTATTCATCTATCAAACAGCTGTTTTTTGCTTCTTGGTAGGTAAGGGATGACGTAAAAGTTTCATATTGTTCGCCAAGTGTTTAGTTCGTGGGCTAAAAATCCTTCTGTTTGTTAAGGATCTGACCTTCCTTCCGGCCCTTTGTAGGGACAGAAAGGGGGGCCATGATGCTATACCTTTATAGTTCGCGGTCCTTGTTTTAGACAAAATGCTCTTTCTCTTCTTCTCTATATTTCCTTCTTTGTCGTTAAATCTTCAGTCTGCATTTGTATTTTTCATTCTTTGTAAGATATTGGTTAATTTTTTTTTGTGTTTTTGAATTTTTTTATACAAAGTATGGTTTCCTCCCTTCCAGGTCTCCCCCCGTTCGACTGGTGGGCCGACCCTCCCGACGAGGTGAAACTCCGAGCGTACGTCTTCAACGTCACCAACCACGAGCGGTTCCTCCTCGGCTTGGACGAGAAACTCAACGTACAGGAGATCGGACCTATCGTATACTTGTAAGTAGAATAAGAGATTGGATTTGTTAGTAGATTAGGAGATTAGGCGATTCTTGTACTTGTAAGTAGATTAGGAGATTGGATTTGTGAGTCGATTAAGAGATTAGGCGATTATTGTTCTTGTAAGTACGAGAAGATAAAGAGATTAGGCTATTTTAATACTTGTAAGTAGATTCATTTAGGGACAGGGTAGTCAACGTGACAAAATGTTCAATGGTTGGAAAGCCCCAGTGTCAAAATGTACATGCTGATCATGGTCACAATGTTTTAGTGACAAATTGTACACGTGTCCAAATGCAAGTACAAAAAAAGGTATAGACAAAACGCTTGACTAGGAGATTGGATTTGTTAGTAGATTAGGAGATTAGGCGATTCTTGTACTTGTAAGTAGATTAGGAGGTCAGGCTAATCTTGGGTTTATAAGTCGATTAGGAAATTAGGCGATTCTTGTACTTGTAAGTACAAGAAGATTAGGAGATTAAGCTATTTTAATATTTGTAAGTATATTAGGCGATAAGCCTTACCGTGTACTTTTAAGTAAAGTATCAAGAGATAAGGCTAATCGTGTACTTGTAAGAAAAAATCAGGAGATAAGGCTAATGGTACACTTGTAAGTTAAGAATCAGGAGATAAGGCTAATCGTAGACTTATAAGAAGGGAATTAGGAGATTAGAGGATAGAGAAGATAAGCACCTAAAATAAACCGATGTTATATAGATCAGTGGAGCTACCTGAACATTGGTAGCAATAGTCCGCAGTTAGCTGAATCATTTCAATTAGAGAAGCCAATTGTTATTTAATTGTATTTTTCTTTGTGAATTAAGAATATTTTCCATGTATTAAGCCAAAACAAGCTCAGCATATGCTCTGCGGTAAAGCCACGTATTTTTTTTTATTGGCAAAAAAGCCTTTATTTACAATGAAAATTACAACTATCTAACTAAATTAGAGCTGGTATTTACAATTGAGCTAACTGCAGACTGTTGCAAACAAACAACAGGTAGCTCAACGGATCCATATCAATACCAGTTGGAAGTGTACCCAAGATGCTGGTTGCATTGCCTCGCTGTATGACAATGCTGATGTGCTGCGACAGATACTGACCAGCTCTCGGGTCACGTCGCTTCGACCAGACGCTCAGATATTTATTTATTTAACGTACGTACTAATGTCCAGATGATGATGATGATATTAACCTTTAAAGAATTCATCCGCGTTGTGCCACAGCAATAGCCGCTAACTATTTTGAGTACAAAAACTGTTAAAACTCAAAGTGCACTACAAGGTTTTATAAACAAGTACGACAAGTGCGAGTGTAACTCGCGCGCCGAGGGTTTTGAACTTTTGTCGTTTAGGTAGGTACGTATATTGACGACCTGTTAGCGCGGTGGGCTTACAACGCAGGAGGTTGCGGTTTGATTCCCGCCTCGGAACTAATATTTGTAAGATCTGCAGATTATTTGTTCGAGTGTTCTAGTCCTTTTCTACGTACACAAAAATAAATCATTTAATGTGATACTTATATATACTTTATTAAGTATAACAGATATCGTAGTAGTACGAATTACACAAGCTTGCTTAGCTTGTCGCTAAATGATGTTGTGTGGATTATCCAGGATACATTACTCTTCTCATATTTTTTTGGAGCACGGTGGAATTCATGAATTCAATAATCTTATTATCTAAATATTCTTCGAGCGCAGTGGAATACATTGGGTATGGACTTTAAAATTTTGAGAACAACGGTTTCGTGGCGCTGTGGAACCCTACTATTACAGTTACTACAGAGATTAGTGGGTAGGTAATTGGGTTGGTACCTACAATTATTTTTTCGACTTTTTTCTACGTATTTCACTAAGTATGAAACTTAGACGATTTTTAAAACCTGTTTTGAATTGTCGAAATCCATACCTTTGATTTGATATTGCTCTCAATGAAATAGCCCCCATTGTATGAAAATTCGTTTTTTGACCATATTTCGAAAAGTATTGTTTTTACAGACTTCTCTATATTTTTCCTGTAAAATATAGACCTATATCTACAAACGCTTAGTACATTTTATATAGATCACTCTGCTATCTTCGGAGATAGAGGGGGGGGAACGGTCAAATTTTCGACCTTTTTCAAAATATTTCGAAAAGTATAAAACCTATCGAAATTTCAAAAACTGCATTAAAATGTACAAACTGATACCTTTCATTTGATACCCAACTCGGTGGGGTAGTCACCCCTTTAGAAATTTTTCCCGCCCTTTTTTGACCATATTTCAAAAAGTATTATTTTTACAGATTTCTCTATATTTTTCCTGTAAAATATAGATCAATACCTACAAAAATTTGGTACATATCAAATCGATCGTTCTGCAATCTTCGGAGATAGAGGGGGGGTACCGGTCAATTTTTCGACCTTTTTCAAAATATATCAAAAAGTATAAAATCTATCGAAATTTCAAAAACTGCATTGGAATGTACAAACCAATACCTTTCATTTGATACCCAACTCGGGGGGGTAGTCACCCCTTTAGAAATTTTTCCCGCCCTTTTTTGACCTTATTTTAAAAAGTATTATTTTTACAGACTTCTCTATATTTTTCCTATAAAAAATAGATCAATACCTACAAACACTTGGTACATATCACGTCGATCGCTCTGCAATCTTCGGAGATAGGGGGGGGGGAACGGTCATTTTTTTGACCATTTTCAAAATATTTTAAAAAGTATGAAATCTACCGAAATTTCAAAAACTATTTTGAAATCTACAAACAAGTACCTTTCATTTGATACCACTTTCGACTTTGTACGTTCCATTTAAAATTTCGATTTCAAAATTTGTATGGAAAATCTTCATTTTGATTTTTCATTTATTTTCATTTATTTTTCTATAAATATGTGCGGGCGCACAAAATGTATTATTATTTCAAATTTCAAGTCAATAGCTGCAGTAGTTTCTGAGATATTAAGGATTCAAAACACAAAACAGACCCAAAGCGATTTCATAAGGGTTTTGCAACCGATGGCAAAACCCTAAAAATGGCGTTAATGAATGCATTTTGTTTACTTTTTATTATAATGAGGAAATGTTAGAAGCACGGAAATAGAATTAGTAGAGAAATAAAGCAATAGCGATAAAAAGACAAATTAAAAATAAATAAATATTAGGTAGTATATTTATAGTATGAATATTTATTTTCTCTTGCAAAAGATAATTGTTACAGAATATGGCTATAGCTAGTTAGGTATCTTGTTTTGCAAGAGACTGGTGCCCGTGAGAGGTTTTTAAAAACCTGTGGTATAATGCTGGACAATTCACGCAAATTGTTAAAAGTATTAACTTACAAAAACGCTTATTAATCAACATCAGATTTTAAGGGTGGTATAAAGATTTGGGAGTAGGGAGTTTGGGAGTAGAGCTCCAACTCCAAAACTAACAACCTAAGGTAAAAATTTCTTATTCGCTTCTTTAACTTAACATTGAAGTGAACAATGAATCAAAGTGATCAGCAGGCCAAGCACGGGGATTGTTCTCTAGGGTAGAATAGACAATAATGGCATCGCATCGCCATACATTGCGTACATTATTGAAGTAGAAGAAATTAATTTCAAATAATTTACGCCATAACAAAATTGACGTAATATTTGTCTATTCTACCTTAGATAAGAAAGCCCGTGCTTGGTCTGCTGATCGCATTTTTTCCCAGTAATACTTATGTTGTATTTTGTGACGTGTCCAAAGGACAAAAAGCAATTTTTTTTTCTTGTGATTTTTAACTCTAAATGGTTTACCAAACTATGAGATGTTTAAAGCCCCGTGTTTTGGAAGGAAATAATTCTGTATTCTTGGCGCGGACTTCCCGGTTTTTTATTACCCAACTGTTAAGAGCACATCATTGCTGAGTCTATGATCATTGACTTCACGTTGTTAAAAAACCCTATAATTTTCACTTAGGTACCGAAATAAGAAACAAAATAACGTGATTTTTACGTCATCGATACATCGCGAGGACGTCAAAATCACGTTAGGTATTTTAGAAAATTTGAATTCGCTATCGAATATCCACATCTTGTATGTGGTATGTTTGACACTTCATTGTTTTGCCGTGGAGCGTTAGGCCTAAGAATTATCTAGGATTTTCACAGTCACAGTCACACAGAACTGTCACAGTTAGACAAATTTCCGCCCCGGCTTCGCACGGATATTTAACAAAAATTAATTAATTTTTAATTAAATACGAGTAGTAACACTTAATATTAACGTTGGATTACGTTATTGAAGTTTTTATACCGAACCCCAACTTTTCTATGTTCACCAGGGGAAAATTAAGAATTCTAATGATGAAAGAATTTTTCAAATCGGTGCCAGTAGTTTCGGAGCCTATTCAATTCAAAAAAACAAACAAACAAATCTTTCCTCTTTATAATATTCGTATAGATGTAATCAGGTTAGGAAGGAACCTAATTTGTGTTAGAGAAGAAAACCGTTACATCCTGTTGTTGCAATAACTTTAATACTTTTTTTTTGGCAAATTATTTTCTCGGGAAAGTCGCGAAATTTTCCGCGAATTTTTTATGGCGCCAAGCGCGGACGTATGCGGGGATGTATGCTACCCCCTGTCGCCGCGCGGGCCGGACGCTCAAGTGGTTATACAACACAAAAATAATTCATGACTATGTTCACATTTTACGACTAGATATTTTCATCTGAATAATTAGTAAAATATCTCCATTTTACAGAGAAAAGCTCCTGCATTCAAACATACGGTTCAACGACAACAGCACGATGACGTATACGGCTCGCCGAGTACCCATATACCTTCCGGATGAGAACAATGTGGACCTTAATACTACTATCATAGTGCCTAATATGGCAGTGCTGGTAAGTTTCATAACGAAAAATGTGTTCCCTGTAGTAACTTTAGTAATTTTTGTTTCATGATATACGTGCCATTAATGATGATTATATTTATTTTAGTATGTAATATATTTTTTTTTGTTTATTAAACTGTATTTGAATTTAGCGTCAAATAAATCTAAAAAGTTTTTATTAAAAATTTCGACCAATGGCGGTACAGGAAAATTACCCCAAGAGTGAAAGTGTTTCCTTCTATAGAAATGAATAGTCCCGAGATACCGGATTTTTAAACGAATTATGCATCGTCACTTGTCATTATTATGGGATATTTTACGATATTACCCGAATACAACACTAAATCGCAGTTAAAAAATTAAAAATAAACAGCATAGTTCCCATAACATAAAACATATTGTCAGTCCTTGTTAACAACGCTTGCGTGATGTCGCTAAATAGTAATTAGGCAGGTATTTTATGAATTAAAGTTAGCTACAATGTTTTCAACGTAAAAATAACATTTAATGCACCGTCTTACAGATAGTGTGTCAAGGATGGCCGTGCGGGCAATTTGAGCAATAATAGTGCATAGCTTTATCTGACATTCTAAAGATCTGAGGTATTACTTAGCATTGCTTGCTTTATCAAAAAGTAAAAACGTTTTGCTCATTATCGAATAGATTATTACAAAACACATCAAAACCTCCTTTTTCTATGCCGAATTAAAACTTTTGCGAGTCCATATACCTACCCATAGAGCAACGCGGGCCCCCGGCCGGCGGACCGGAGGGGAGTAGCCATACGCAGCTTTCCCCTCTGTCAAAGTACAAGTCCAACGCGGACCTACACGTACTATAAAACTAGTTGCAGCCGCACTGCTCACTAGACTGAATCTAGCCGTTGGACTGAAACGATGTCCTTTAAAAAATGCCGAAATGTTCTGATTTTTGCTAGGAATAGAGATTATCCTAGTGAAATTTACAAAAATATTGCTTTAACTTTCATAATGTAACTAATTTTTGATCACATTATGACTGTATACTGCTTTTAAACCAATTTTAAATTTAAAAATTACAATATTTTAGAGAGAAGATGCTGTCACCGAGTGATTTTATTAGAGATGGTCGTTTTTACTGACATCGTTGTTGCAACGATGTCGTTGTCTGTTGTTGCCAACGGATGGCGAGTGGGGTAGCAACGGTTGCCAACGACAACATATGTCTATGCACACCGTACGGTGGCGGCATGCGGCAGCGGTGGGGGGCGGTCGGTGGCTCTACATTTATCATCTCGATCGGATGGCAAACAACGAACGAGACTGGTCTGTAATCAGTGTTGTCATATCTACCAACTTTTTGGTAGATCTACCAATTTTCACTTCAGTCTACCTATCTACCACCCTAGACCTAAAAAATACCTATTTTTACCTTTAATTAGTTTGACATATAATTATCACCACTTTGAATTATTTTTATATTGACGATCGACGTTGCGATGTGTTGCGTGAGCCATGCGAGGATGCGTCAAGCATACATAGAATCCAGGCCATAAACCACAAAATAAAACGTCAGCCGTCGCCGTTCGCGCCATTTCGCGCCCACTGACATTATTATACTGTTCTGTTGGCTTGTTGCAGAATCAATGGTGAATCTTTGCTACTGTTTTGTGTTGTTTTGTTGTTAAAACTAAAACAACTACGTATTAACGGTGCTGATTGCTGTTTGTTCTGTGTTGCGAGCATTTATTTATACACATCATAAAAATCGGCCCACCTGTACTTTTGCCGGAATATTGTTTTTTTTAATTGTGAATTTTTTTTTACCCAATTTTTAGGTTTATATTGAACAAGCTGTAATTTTACACCCTTTGCACTTAAGCCGATAAATCTTTGAAATCAATATTTGGTATTTCTTCTCCTAAGGTGGTAGGGGCGGGATTTCGAGCTCTAACCTTTTGTGTTAGGGTGTCCCAAATGTGCTCTATAAGGTTGAGGTCAGGACTCCTTGCTGGCCACTGCATAACCTGTATACCGACCTCTTCCAGGTACTGAGTCACGATGCGCGCTACGTGTGGTCGTGCGTTGTCTTCCATTAATTGGAAGTGTTCTTCGATATAACCCGCAAAGGGCATCACGTGATCTTCTAAGATCTCTGTTATGTAACGTGCATTCATACATTTTTAATCTTAAAAAAATCTTCTAAATTGAGGTGGTAGATCTACCAATTTTGCATTTTAAATTCTACCAACTTCTACCAACATTTGGCACATAATCTACTAATTTTCTAAAATTCGGGTTGGCAGCACTGTCTGTAATGTTGATTGCGCAGCCAATGCATCTATCTTCACGGGTTGCATGCTTGCGTGTGTGTGAACGAGAGGACGCTATATCACAGAACTAAACCTTTTTTAATAACTAGATATGGCATAAACCATGGTATAATAAATTACATGGACTAACTGTTTCCTACTAAGAGGTCATGTGATCTCTTTGATGTATGATGAATTGCATGTTAGGATTGAAAATGTGAATAAAACGATAACTCTTCGTATCTAGCAAACTATCGATAAGTATCTATACAGTTTTAGATCTTGATTATAAATAGGTAGGCTAGGCAGTTAGGTATCTAGGTAAGATACTTACTTATATTACACACCTACACCATGGTAAATATACAATTAATCTATGTTATTTTACACCTATCAACTACCAGGTAGGTAGATAACTTAGGTAACAGTTAATAAAATATCTGTGTTTCCAAATTCGGTATACACCATGAACAAATATCTGCAGAGCATACAAACATTTGTCCCGACGCGGGAATCTTCTCAAAATAAATCAAAATAAATCGGAATTCGCATCGTATTATCCCCGATCACACCTTGATGCACATAATGTAGATAGTGATTCTATCTTAATTCAATAGTAGGTGGGAAGGGGGTAAGTATTCAAAATTTCATAAGACGTTGTAGTTGTAGATATTCCTCCTACAATACATCGTTAAGTGAATTGTCAAAGTATGTGTCTATTTATCTAACTATAACAACATCCTAGTGTTACAGTGTTAGCAAACCCCAACATCGTTGTCGGGAACATCGTTGTAACAACGGATGTCATTCAAAAAACAACAACAATGCCCATGACTAGTTTTTATCGATAGTGTTGTTACCGGTATATTTGTAGATATTTATCGACAAAATGGCAAAGGCCAAAGAGTCCATACAGACATTTTGAAGATTAAGTTGTCTGATTTTTTAAAAATATTATATGCGAGTTTTATTTTATTATATGTGTATAAAATTTTATAATAAAATCGCAACATCTAGTTAAATATAGTTCTTACGAGTATAACACATTTACTATGTAGAATTTCTTATAGTGAAGTTCATCATAATGTTTTTTATTTATTTATTGCAGGTTTCCTAAGTAAAATTAAAGGGGAAAAAATTTTGGAAGAAATTTTGTAATAACAGACTGTATGCCCTCATTCGAGTCTTCGTCGTCTTTCAAGTGTTGAAAACAAAAACGTTTACCGGCAAATACTTTTTTCCCCTCTATCAGTTATCATTTACACGAAAATTATTTCTCAAATTATAAATTGGAACTGGAATATTAATAATGGGACAATAATGTTGGTTCAAGAATTTATTTCAAAAGAGTTAGGGATCCGCATGAAAAATTCAATAATTGAACCTTGCGCTGTATATTCAACCTCTTTTTCTATTATGGCGCGTCAGAATAGAAAAGGAGGTTGAATATAATGGCGCACTGTGCTTGCTTTTTCTCTACGGCCAGTGTCAGTTATGGAGTGTCGAGTCAATGTCAAAAATCCCAATGCTATTAGAAAAGTAAGGGATCCGTATGAAAACTGTGAAACGTGTTAGTGTGTATAATTTCTGAAATTTTTGTTTAATACCCGTGCGAAGCCGGGGCGGGCCGCTAGTTACATAATAACTCTCTATTACTCTAAAAATCTAATTTCGTTCACCGAGTTTTTGTATTTATCGATAATGCTTATCGACAGTTGTTACAACCTAGCCTGGAAGCAACTTGTCAGTGTAGTTGTGTCACCTCATTACACTGTTATGACACAAATTCACCCACACATTGATACATTCTGTGACAGAATGTATCAATGTGTGGGTGAATTTGTTAGAGTATTTTTAATTTCGTATGTGTGAGATTCATAATTACAGATGAATATGTTTGTGTGCGAATTAAAAAATGAGTGCGCAGCGCAGATTCCCCCCCCCCCCCCCCCCCCGCCAAAATTGCCTGACGATGTTGAATCGACAAATAACGCTATGGCCACTCCCCTCCGGTCCGCCGGCGGCCGGGGGCCCGCGTTGCTCTATGGGATGTTATAATAACAACGTTGTATTGTTATGTCGTCGGAAATTTTGTCCGTCCGTAAGTTCAAGCGACTTTCCGGTATAAAAGGAGCGTTTGTACTTTCCTAAATCTTTTAGAAAACTTTCAATAGACGTTAGTACATATTTAGACAGGCAATTTTATACCTGTGAAACCATACAACCAAACTGAATAATTATCGCATTTCATGGTGATATTTAATTTGTAGGTAGGTACTTATATAACAATGTAAAATAATATTAAGTGTATAAAGTATTAACAGTTATTTAGTAGGTTGTGGGTTCGATTCCCGCCTCGGGACAAATCTTTGTTTGATCTGCAGATGTTTGTTCTATTCTGGTCGTTTTCTATACAAAAATATCTATCTATGTAATATATTGTATTATTTATATCAGTCATCTAGTACCCATAACACAAGCTCTGCTTAGCTTGGGGCTAGATAATGCTGTGTGGATTATCCAGCATTATTTATTTTAATTTAATTATCACCTGCAATCTTCACCCACTGCTGGGTCTCCAGCCTGGGGTCTTATTCTCTATGTAATAGGAGATTCCATGCCCGAACCGTGAGACGTCACAACGTATTTTATATACGCTTAGGTTTCACGCCGGTGCCTTGTCGTATCTGCGAAACGTCTGGATTGGCAATCTATACTAATATTATAAAGAGGAAAGATTTGATTGTTTGTTTGTTTGTATGTTTGTTTGTTTGTTTGTTTGTTTGTTTGTTTGAATTGAATAGGCTCCGAAACTACTGGACCGATTTGAAAAATTCTTTCACCATTAGAATCCTAAATTTTCCGTGATGAACATAGGCTATATAATATTTTCAAAAAAGTTAGGGATCCGCATGAAAAATTCAATAATTGAACCGTGCGCTGTATATTCAACCTCTTTTTCTATTATGGCGCGTCAGAATAGAAAAAGAGGTTGCGCACTGTTCTTGCTTTTTCTCTACGGCCAGTGTCAGTTATGGAGTGTCGAGTCAATGTCAAAAATCCCAATGCTGTTAGAAAACGTAAGGGATCCGTATGAAAACTGTGAAACCCATCGTGTTGTGTATAATTTCTGAAATTTTTGTTTAATACCCGTGCGAAGCCGGGGCGGGCCGCTAGTAGTGAATAAAGGCCCTGTAGGTACGTAGGTACCAGTGATACTATCCTCATCATCATGTGCCATTCCAGGGTCTGTCCTCGTACCTCCACAATGCGAACTACTTCGTGCGCACAGCGTTCCGCCTGCTCGTCTCCTCGCAGAAGGGACAGATGTTCGCGCGGCGGACGGTCTACGAGTACCTGTGGGACTTCAGGGATCCGGTGCTGGATACGTCCAGGTCTATCGTGCCGAGCCTGGTGCCGGTTGATAATATGGGGATATTGGCTAGGGTAAGTTGTTTATGCGTTTGTTGTGCCTGTTGATATTGGCTAGGGTAAGTCGTTTATGAGTTTGTTGTGCCTGTTGATATTGGCTAGGGTGAGTTGTTTATGCGTTTTTTGTGCCTGTTGATATTGGCTAAGGTGAGTTGTTTATGCGTTTGTTGTGCCTGTTTATATTGGCAAGGGTAAGTCGTTTATGAGTTTGTTGTGCCTGTTGATATTGGCTAGGGTGAGTTGTTTATGCGTTTTTTGTGCCTGTTGATATTGGCTAAGGTGAGTTGTTTATGCGTTTGTTGTGCCTGTTTATATTGGCAAGGGTAAGTCGTTTATGAGTTTGTTGTGCCTGTTGATATTGGCTAGAGTGAGTTGTTTGTGCGTTCGTTGCATATTATTTATAGTTGGTTGTTACCTATCTATTTATCTTTACCAGCGGTCTGCCTTGGTTTCGCACGGGTACTTAACAAAAAGTAAAATTTTCATGCTGACTCTTATTTTTATTTTAAATATTCTATAGCCTATGTTCATCAGGGAAAATTTAGGATTTGAATGATGAAAGAATTTTTCAAATCGGTCCAGTAGTTTCGGAGCCTGTTCAATTAAAATAAAAGACCTATAGATAAAGTTACTGAGGAAAATTTTTATTGTTTGTTTGTTTGAATTAAATAACTAACTATCTATACTACCTAGTATTATAAAGAGGAAAGATTTAATTGTGTGTTTGTTTGTTTGAATTTATTATGACAAACCGCTTATTGGACATAATGCTATTTGGAAGAATCGCTTTTTGGTTTATCTGCTAATGCATGTCGTACTTTATTAATGCGACGACCTCTGTGGCGAAGGTCCGCCTGCGACGCAAGAGGTTGTGGGTTCGATTCCCGCTTCGGGAAAAATATTTGTACGATCTGCATCTGCAGATCGTACAAAAACACCCTGAACAAATATCTATTTGTTCAGGGTGTTTTGGTTGTTTTCTATGTATGATAAAAAATATCTATCTATGTAATAATATTTTATTATGTATATCAGTCATCTAGTACCCATAACACAAGCTCTGCTTAGCTTGGGGCTAGATGATGCTGTGTGGATTGTCCGGCATTATTTATTTATTGCATGTTTACTGTATATTTAACATGTCTTTTCCTCCAGATATACACGGACTTCACGGATGAGCTGACAGTGAAGATAGGCCAGCGCTGGGGCCACGAGGAGTTCTTCCAGATCAACCGGTTCCGGGGACAGCCGCAGATCCCAGGGTACGATCCTGATGTAAGTACCCTGCTCTTAGCTATGCTTAAACTGATTTGTAATAATAATAATCATTTATTTCAGGCATCATTAATCTAGTACAAGATGTTAAATACTTAAAAACTACGGCCCGTATAAAATATATACCTTAATAAAAAATACCTATTTAATATCGGCGATGTGTGTCACGCGATATGTGCTGCGACAAGTTAACGTTGTACCTTACCTACCTACAGCTTTATTGATTGTCAATGTTTGTCGGTGCACATTATACAGCCCATATATTTACTAATATTATGATATCCACAAAGTAACACCTGTCTAATGTATATTTGCAGACATGTCCAGACCGCATCTTCGGTTCGACGGAGGGCGTGATGTACCGCCAGCGCCTCACCAAGCACGACGTGCTGCTCTACTGGAGGAAGACAGTCTGCAAGCTGATGCCGCTCTACTTCGACAGTTTGTTGATATTAAATTAAGATTTTTCATTATAACCTCTCACATGATTATAGCAAACACGCCTCGATTCCATGACTCTGAAATTTCAATTTGGACACTGGCAGACGTGGCAAACAAGACATATTGAAAAGGGTTATGTGTGAGGGTTGTGGTTGTTCTCCAAACTGCCCTACAAAGGGCAGTTTGGAGAACAACGATAGTTATTTCATAGATGGTCAAAGAAAGTGACAGGTATAGGTATTATGATACGGCCTATATTCACAAGACCATGGTTACCGACAACGCGGATTACAACTACTAGTTATTGTAGAAATGGTATGAATCCGCGTTATCGGTGGTATGTTCCGGCGCGAACTGAAGCGATTTAGGTAATCGCGAGCATACGCATTCAGTTGCAAACGCAGATAAAATGCATAGCATAGATCGGTTTACCCACATGTTGCTCTATCAAAGAGGTTATAGTAGGTACCTACCTAGTGACCGATGTTGATGAAAAAGGCTCTGAAAGTTATTTGGTCTCCAAGCTAACAAGTTTTTCTCCATTGCAGGCGAGCTGACGGTCCACAGCGTCCCAGTGTATAGATACAACTTGTCCGAGAGCGTGTACGAGCGCGTTAAGAACGGGACGGATTGCTACGACACCGTCCCGTCGTTGCCGGCCGGAGTCAGCGACGCTTCTAAATGCTATTTCGGTAAGGAATCTTACAAAGTACCGTCTGGCTGCAGCCTACACAAGCTATGGTCATGTCTCTTTCCATAGAAAGTTTTTGAGGTACAAAATAATAACAATAGATGGCGTTAGGTGTATTGGATAAATTCTTGTGTGATGAACAATGGTAAGAGCTATCATTACCATTGTTCTAAGAATTGGCTCAGTAAAAATGTAAGCATTAATACTCTCTAAAGGGTTTTATACCACCAATGGTTATATACGTGTGTATCGATTATAGCACAGATAGCATATACCTACAACTATTATTGTTATCTTGGCTATGGTGCTGAACCGAGTGGGAGCCAATGGCTTTTTATTGGTAACCAGGAACAGAAATGCTCATGTATGCAGACCAGAGGTTGACCAGACTGACTCTACTAGAGCGGACGGTGAGCTGATATTTGCAAAAAACAGATTGTATGTAAGTAGCGCAGGACCGGTTTTTGAAGCGGTCGTTGGATAAAACAATGTCAGACAAAATACACAGAAGAAAATTACAAACAAGGCCCTCAATGCAGTAATGTAAAGTTTATTTCACAAGTAGCACCATTTAAAGTTAAGGAAAAAAATAATAATAATAAAATAAATAAATTCGTATTGTGTGATAAGTAGGTATATAGTTTTATTTGTGAGTGTTATTACCCGTGGTCGAGCCTCCCCCGTACTAGTGAATACAGTATTACTTACGGTAATAAGTCTTGCTCTTCCATTATTGGCAGGCGTTACGTGAGATCTGTGTCTTGCATGAATTCATAGGGAGGGAGACAATCATAATAATTATAATACTATTTTTGATGATTATCAAAACTACACGATTCGTGAAAATATACATTTTAAAGCAGTGTGGCTCTTTGGCGTGGTGGGCGAAGGTCCGCCTGCGAAGCAGGAGGTTGCGGTTTCGATTCTCACCTCGGGACAAAGGGTGTTCTTGTCGTTTTTCTAAATATAATAAAAATATCTATGTATGTACTATATTGTTTTAAATATATTAGTCATCTAGTACCCATAACACAAGCTCTGCTTAGCTTGGGGCTAGATGATGTTGTGTGGATTGTCTAGCATTATTTATTTTATTTTTATTGAATCTAATAGATGCGTCACTAATAGCTCCCTGATCGTTCCAGATTACCCAATGGTGGTGTCCTACCCGCATTTCTACACGGGAGGCGTGCCGAGGGACGCGTTCGTGACCGGACTCAAACCTGACAGGCTGAAGCACAACTCTTACGTCGTTGTTGAACCGGTTTGTTGTATATTATTTGTTTAATTAAAGTACAACAAACAGCTATAACTTAAAACTAGCCGGCCGCCCCGGCTTCACACACGGGTATTAAAAAAAATACAATTTTCATGCGGAACCCTAATTTCTTTGAAAATATTTTATAGGCTATGTTCATCACGGAAAATTTAGGATTGCAATGGTGAAAGAATCTTTCAAATCAGTCCAGAAGTTTCGGAGCCTATTCTATTCAAACAAGCAATCAAATTTTTCCTCTATAAAATATTAGTAGGAACACAGAACACTACTCCTGTCACTCATAGATGATCCTATTGTATTTCCAGCTCACCGGCACACCATTCCACTCGGTAGCCAGAATGCAGAGCAACCTGCGGATCAACAATCTTTCTGGGTTTTCAGCAGAATACGACAAGTTCTCAAACATGATTATCCCTCTGTTTTGGGCAGAATACGTAAGTAATTACTTTGAAAATGTCACATTTATCGTTTACTTAGTTTTCATTAAATTAAATTATTTTATTTCGAACTAGCGGTCCACCCCGGCTTCGCATGGGTATTTAACAAAAAACAAATTTTTCATGCGGGAACCAAATTTTTTTTAAATATATTATATCCTATATTCAGCACAGAAAAATAAGGATTCTACTGGTGAAAGAATTTTTCAAATCGGTCCAGTAGTTTCGGAGCCCATTCAATTCAAACAAACAAAAACAATCAAATCTTTCCTCTTTAGAACAATTATATTTATGGCAAAAAAATAAAATTAAAGCGTCCACTTTCGAAACTATCTACCGTTATTAAAGGTACAAATAGTAACTTCTACATAACGGTCTACTTGCTGAAAAAGCGCCATCTAGAAAAAAAGGCGACATCATAGGGCCGTTAGACTAAACTACATTTTTATTAAATCGGGAATAGTCCCAACTTATTAAACTAGTTTTACTTTTCTCATGCCTTTCGCGAGTCAATTTAAACAAGAGAACACAACAGTGTTCTCTTGTTTAAATTCACTTTTTTATATCAATTTTTTTTTTTATTTTTCAGAATCAAGAAGGCCTGCCTCCCCGGATATCCAACATGATCTACTTTTTGACGGTTGTTTTACCTCCTCTTTCCAAAATATGTTTAGTATTAATGTTAGTTTTAGGATTTTATTTATTGATCAAACACATACATACCAAACTGAGTAACGATACACTCAAAACCATTTTACTATTCAAAAGTAGAAAAGTTAATAATTTAGCGAAGAACAAAATATTTTTGTATGAAAAAGAAACGTTTTTGAAGAGACATAGTTGAAATTGTTTATCTTTGGACCTAGAAAAATATAGAAAGACTGATTATTATACGTATACCTACTTACGTATCAAAATTGGATAAATACTTGTGTGATAGCTATTACCATTGTTCTAAGAATTGGCTCAGTAAAAATGTAAGCATCACTCTATAAAGGGTTTTATACCACGTTATTTGAATGTCAAATAATGTCAATATTAGTTTAGCGTTGGTCTCAATTAACTATTTTATAAATATTTTTTTGTTTTTCCTACTTTTCAGCTTTGGTACTTAACTCTGCTTCTTGTTGTCTCATCATCATAATTAAATGACCTTAATAAATAATATCATTCAGTGCAGATAGATTATTTTGTAAAGGTGGATCTATACAAGAATGTGTAATCATAATTTAGGTGCAACATGATTTTTGTTTTAAGCTTTTAATGGTGTTTGCTTACATTGGGACTGTCCTGAGGGGGTAGTTTGTAGACAAAATTGTTCCTAATATAAGTAAAAGTTTTTGCTCATCTTAGCTTTAATTACAATATCTTTTGTTTATGTAAAATAAATAGTTGTGGTATACATACACTGGACGTGTTTTATTTACCTACAATTACAGGGAAAAATTATGTTGGCATGGCATCTCTTACTATTTTTACGATTCGATACACGCAAAGAGCAACCTCTTAGCAAATTAAATAGTTGTACTAAGTAGGTATACATACACTGAACGTGTTTTATTTGCCTGCAATCTAAAGGGCAAAAAAGTCAAGTTGGTATCCCTTTTTTTCTTATTTTTCCTTTGTTTAAGGCATATTAGGCTAAAGCCATTCAAGCCATACTTGTCATTCGTTGTAGTTTCTAAACTAAATACCTTTGTTTTATCATACCTATTATAGTATAACTTTATAAACACAAGTGTGTTGCTAATTACATATTTACAAAATAAATAATTATTAAATTACAACGGTAGACTTAATAAAATACAAATGACGTTAGGTTGAAATATCTTGGGTAGATTGCGGGACCGAATCAGGAACTGAAGTTGGCATCTCTTACTATTTTTACGATTCGATACACGCAAAGAGACTGCTCAAAACAGTACCGTAATCATTCGTAATTTATGAATCAAGTATTATCAATCATTACAACATGGATTTATGAAAAGTAAGGATGGCATCCTGTCAAATCAAACTTGAATCCTAACAATGGCGGAATGACATTGAGTGTCATTGTATATCGAGTTGCCAACTGAAGAAAAATTTACCCATAATTTTTATAAATATTCTTCCTAATAATTGTTTACAAATGAATATGTAGATTATAAAAAAATATACGTACTGCTTTAGCCACGGTCATCGTCTATTAGACCTACTTTTTATAATTTTCAATTTACGCCAGCGCTTTATGGTGCTAACTGCAGTGAATTTGATTATCCCACAAGCACAGAACAGAACACTGTACTTTCCCGGGATCAAATAGTAACGTATTTGCTAATCGAAGAAATTTCAACAAAATCTGTTCAGCCCTCAGTGTATTCCAACTCTCCGTTCACTGTCTAATTTTAGTTTGAATAAATAATTCTTTGTGCCTATTAACTGGCTGACAACTTTTTTCTGCCTGATGCTTCGCATGCGTTGTTCCTATGGAAATGCCTAACCAAAAATCAAATAAAAATTACTTATTTAAAAGTGGCAATAAGCAGCCATATATTACGATTGTTACTAGGAAGATCAATTAAACGTTCCTAATAATGAAAAAATATACATTATTCTCATATTCATTGTTTGATAAATAAGAAATAAAAATTTATGGATACATAAATATTATTAATTTTAATTGCTTAAATTCTTATAAATGGAAAATCTTAATGCACACTGCATGCTATACTAGATTAAGTGGGATTCCAATTATTTTCATTGTGAGATTCTCTGATTACCTATACGAATTCAATTTAACTTCAAATTTTCATCACCTAGAAATCTGAAAAAATATTGACTATTAGTTATGCCCTGCGGCTACCTATAATCTCGATATAACATGTTATCTGCGTAGCATCAGCGTCAGTAAAATTATTATTAAAATGGGTTCAGCTATTTTGGAGGTTAGCTTAAATAAACACAGGTTAGCTATAATAATTCGTCTATCAAAAGCTAAGCTATTGAATTGATATTACAAACAGAAATTCAATATCATAATTATATTTCAAATAATACATATTATTATAGATAACCAGAATGATAAATGATGAAAATGCCTATTTACCTGATTCATAATTTAAAGTCAATAAAATATGAGAATTGAAACTTATTTAATATACTCCCACATTTACCGGAAAATTTACATGTTTACATGTTGGCAGCACTGGCTAGATTTTGTGCTTCTATTTTGATTATTTTGTTCGTAATAATTTTGCGTAAAATCAAAGAAATAAGTTGGTGAAATAAGAAATTTACCTAGGAAATGTGATCCGGTGTTTTTTATTGACAAACCCATTGTGATTTTTGCAACATCTGACCACACAATACGGCGTTTTCCATTTATTTTGGTTTGTTTACAATGGTGTTCATCAGTTGGTGTATAAAGCCGTAATGGCGATGGCCAGCATACTATTTGATTGATTGGCATGCTTGCTTGATTGGAGTGCTTCGTTTTATTTTTTTCTGATATTCCTTCCGTACTTATTTATAGTTTCATGCATTACAAGTTATTTATTGGGATAAAAAACTTAGTGAAATATTTCCAACGGATAATTTGTATTTTAGGTAGCAGTAATAAAGGGGAAAAAAGTTAAAAATATGTTTATTCCTTTCTGAGTGACTGTTAGGATATTAATGTTCTGTAAAGTGACTTTACTAATGCCCGGGCTACACGAGGCTAGTTTTTCAAGCCAGGATAGCAAGCTAGTGTCAGTAAGCTAGCAAGCTAGTACTTCTGGCTTCGTGTAGACAAAACTAGCTTCATTTCTAAGCTAGTAAACTAGTAAGGTAGTTGACAAGCCAGGACAGTTTTTAATAGGATGGAGTTCTATTTTTTAAGCTAGTAGCGCCCCCACCACTGATTTTACTATCCTGGCTTGTATACTAGCTTCATGTGGCTGGCGAAGCTAGTTTAAAGTTGACTCGTAAGCAGTAACCACGCGTTTTGTTTGTTTTTCTTCGCGACGAGTTTTTGAGATTTTAAGATGCCCAAACTAAGTACGGAGATTAATTCTAAATCTTCGTTGCGAAATTCTTCCAAAAGTAAAGCAGATGATCCACGTTCATCTCTTCTTAACATCCACGGTCTTTTCCACACCCGTTTCTGTAATTCATCTTCTAGTTCGTCTAGTGCGAATTGGCACAGTTTTCGAAGTAACTGTGTCAGTCGAATAGTGTTTTTTTTTGCGTGCAGTTCATTTTGGACGTGTTGTCACCTCGGTTACAGCAATAATACTAGCTTAAAATAATATAGCCTCATGTAAACAGAACTAGCATATTCCTAGCCAGGTCAGCTAGCCAAGACAGTTTAAGAAGAGAACTAGCTTGCTATCCTGGCTTGAAAAACTAGCCTCGTGTAGCCCGGGCATAACTCTGATACGAACGGAACGTTATTCAAAGTTTCGCCAAAAGTTTGTTCAATTTTTCGCCGGGTAAGCAATTTTTGTGCAAACTTGCAAAGATCTAAAAGTTCCTTTGTATCTTTTGAATTGTAAAGTTCAAAATGATTAGTTGTTTACTAATCCGATCAGAAATGTAGCCATAGTGATATCATACGTTCAACATGCAAAGTTACAGCGAATGGATTCTATGTCCATCTAAATCATTCCCGGGGAAGTTTTACTATTTCAATGTACGAAATGGAAAAGCCGCGTGGGGCCCTAGCGATGCTGAGGTAAGGACTACTTGTTTATCTTATTTAATCCAGATGCGAACCTAAAGTACTCATTCTTATTCATTCCTATTAGAATTTGGTATCATTTACCTAGGCTACTCCAATAGAATGCATATAGGTGATTTTCTAAACTAGTGTCTGCTCGCGGCTTCGCTCACACGGTACCCGAATAAAATATAGCCTGTGCCACGCTGAGGTACATAGCTGTTCAACATTGAAATAATTTGAAAATCAGGTCACTTAGTCACAAAGTATTATTTGTTTTTTTTAATAATAGTACAAGCACTTAAAATTTTCAAGTTCATTCATAAATCTATCACACGCAAATATTATAAATGCAAAAGATTAGATGATATGGATGTAAATATTATGCTCTTCAAGCATAAACTAATAATATTATTATTATCATAAACTACTAAAACTTTTACATAGATGTACTTTGGTCTAGACTTAGAATGACAGTTAGACCACTTTAATCCAGTCTACAGAAAAGGACCCTTAGTACCTGCAGTAAGTAGGAATATATTGTCTGAGAAACGATATTTGAGTGGTAAGTCTTAATTACTATCACTACCACTGTTAAAGTGGAAAGAAGAAAAAAGGAAAAAACACAAACAAGAGCCTCTTTAATTTATAATAATAATCTATGGTCATAGGATATTTATATACATAGATAGCTCCTGCAAGAGGCCTGGTGGCCTGCACCCAGTATAGGTACTTAAAGTTATTTTTTTTTATGATAAGCTACCTACCATTTACAACTCTTAACAGATATTAGCAGGAAGACCAAAGGAGACAGAGAGCCATGACCATCCTCAACGGAACAGCCCTCCAGCTTCTGATGCTCACCAGCATACCTTCTCCATTAGTTCTATACAACAGACTCCAGAAACCAGACCAGATGTCACCATCAGTTCTATGCATCACGTGACAGCAGACCCTACCAGAAATTTCTCATCATTTAGTTCTAACTGTCAACCAACCCCAGTTTTCGGCCAGAAGTCATTTCCTCAAGGGCTGCCGAAGTGTAAAGCCTCAGATACCATATGGATACCAAATCAAATCCAAGGGCAAATACGACTTCAAAACCAGGCAAGCACTTTTGGTGCTCAATACCCAGTGTTCAGAGACCATCTTAATATCTCGGAAGCAGGCAGATCTCAAGTTTCAAAGTCAATAAAGGGATTAAAATATATTGATACTCAGGATGGTACAGAATGCAAGGAAATAGTAGTTGATGCAAGTAAGATACCCATGCACCAACGTTTTGTTAACTTTGAAGCCACAGGCATAAGTTTCAGTAGGGTCAACAAAGATAACATCAAAAGGTTGCATCAAAAATTACAAACATCAACTCCGATAAAGAAATCTAGACCCCTTGTTGATCCGAGGCTGGTGAATAAACCACGGATCTTTGAATCAAAGTCTAGCTTTGCAGATTTTCGGACTAATATTCTAGATTCAAACCCAAAAACTAGAAATTCTATTATCAAGGAATCAGCTTTAAATTTTGGAGTATTTTCAAATACCAAACAGGATTTGAATGTTGGACTACCCACAAAAATTCAGGAACAAACAAACCAAAATTCAAATGTTTGGGGATCCTTAACCAACAGAGAAACAGTGTTCAATGGTTGTCTTCAAAAATCGAATGAGCCATTGTTCTCAAAATCCAAGGAAACTTCACTGAATTTCGAACCCCTTAAATCAAAAGATCCCCCCCATTTTGAACCACCCTCAAAAATCACAGAGCCTTTATTCAATTTAGAACCACCCTTGAAGACCAATGAACCTGGTTTATATTTTGAACCACCACCAAGAACACAACCCAGTTTAAATGCTGGATTTCACTCGAAAACCACAGAAACATTCAATTTTGATCCACCACTAAACAACCCATTTTTAAATTTGGGTCCAAAACCTAAAGAACTAAGCAACCAGTATTTAAATGTTGGACCATCCTCAAAAATAAAAGAACCATTTTTAAATGATCAATCATTAAAAGTAAGGGACCCTGTTCAAAATGGACTACCCTCAAAATCAACAGAAAAAGAAATCAAGAAAGAAGAAAAACGCGTCTTAAATGGCTCTGTAAAGAGTTTGAAATCTTGTATAAAAGGAGATAAGGGTGATAATCGAGTGGCTAAATCATTTGACGACGATCTGCGAGCGATACTCATATCCAGGAGGAGATCTCAAGATTTTACTAATACTGAGTTTCAAGGTAATTATTAACTTTTCTTACTGTTGTTTTTATTTAATAACGGAACACTTTCCTATTAACTTAAATAAAAGAATCTGTTACCCCCTACAATATAAGCTACCTGCAAAAATAGAAAAAAATTGTGCTGTGAAAGTCCTGTCAAAATCTGTCCAGCTTCGGAACTTGTCCGATTAAAGAGACAGTTGAAAATAGTTAAAATTGGTGTTGTTTTTACAACACTGCAGTCAGATACTGGATCAATCAAACTGATGATAGTCAGCTAGAGCAGTCAATAGAGGAGGCCGAAGGTCTTGGTCCAGCTGTGGACTTGAATGGTATGATGAGGATCATCTATTATTTTATTTGTTCACATGTTTCATAAGGTTGCCTGGAAGACATGCTTCGAAGCGATAATGTTGTGTTGTTAGATAAATAAATAAATAATGCCAGACAATCCACACAGCATAAGTTCTTTTCCTGGTGAACAATAAATCATTTTTGTATTGTATTGTATTTCAGGTTCTAAATCAAAGATCACCAAACAAGAGACACCCTCGAAGAAGAAAGTGACATTCAATTTGGATCATGAAAGCCTTTCCATGGTATCCAGCATGGAAGACGATGAGGATATGAAGGTATGTACAAGTGGTTACCTTTGTGGCGCAGTGGGCAATGGTCCTTTTGCCGTTGCCGTGTGGTGCCGGGATAGAATTGCACCACCCCAACTCTTCCCGTGGGTGTCGTAAGAGGCGACTAAGGGAAACACACCGAGGGCGGGCAGCAGCGCCCTCTGTAGAACAATTCCACCAAACTGCGATCGCCAACCCGCATGCCCAGCGTGGGGATTATGGGCAATAACCCCCAAATGATTAATTATGCCACATATGGCGCTCATTAGGGGAGGCCTATGTCCAGCAGTGGACTATATAGGCTGATGTTGTTGGGCAATGGTCCGCCTGCAACGCAAGAGGGTGTGGGATCCATTCCCGCGGGACAAATGTTTGTATGATATGAAAATATTTATTTCGAGGTTCTGGATGTTTTCAATGTTTTCGGTTCAGTACCAGCCCTTTGTCAGGAAGTTGAATTTACAATTTCATCATCATCATCAGCCCATATTAGTCCACTGTTGGACATGGGCCTCCCCTAATGAGCGCCATAGGGCGCCAGGAGGGCGTCCTACAAATTTTAATGGGTTTTATTTTATTACGCGAATACCTTATTAATTTTCTAAGAGGCAAGTTCCTTTTATAGCATCAGCTACTTTGAATTGGCTAAAAAAAAATTTAATACCCGTGCGAAGCCGGTGCGGACTGCTAGTCTAGAATAATTTAGGATTCTAGAGAAAGAATATTTCAAATCGGTCCAGTAGTTTCGGAGGCTATTCAATCCAAACAAACATCCATAGAATTTAGTATAGATGATGATTGGTATCATTATTTGGGGGTTATTGCCCATAATCCCCACGCTGGGCATGCGGGTTGGGGATCGCAGTTCGGTGTAGTTGTTCAATAAATAATGATGCCATCTATGGCGCTCATTAGGGGAGGCCTATGTCCAGCAGTGGACTATTACAGGATGGTGATGATGATGATGATGATTGGTAATTGTACTTCCTATAGCTATATTATAAATATTAATTAGTAGTTATTATGTAGGCACGGGTATTAAACAAAAATTTCAGAAATTATACACACTGACACGATGTGTTTCACAGTTTTCATACGGATCCCTTACTTTTTCTAACAGCATTGGGATTTTTGACATTGACTCGACACTCCATAACTGACACTGGCCGTAGAGAAAAAGCAAGCACCGTGCGCTATTAAACCTCTTTTTCTATTCTGACGTGCCATAATATAAAAAGAGGTTGAATATTCAGCGCAGGTTCAATTATCGAATTTTTCATACGGATCCCTAACTTTTTTTGAAAATATTATATAGCCTATGTTCATCACGGAAAATTTAGGATTCTAATGGTGAAAGAATTTTTCAAATCGGTCCAGTAGTTTCGGAGCCTATTCAATTCAAACAAACAAACAAACATACAAACAAACAATCAAATCTTTCCTCTTTATAATATTAGTATAGATATTGTATATATTATATTTTGAAAATATTTTTAAAAATGTATTTAAGTTTATTTATTTCTAAGTAGTAGTAGAATATTAAAATGCACACACATTTTACCCCAGGTATAATCCAACGATTCTATCCATTCAAGGTTGTCTGGAAGAGATCGCTCTTGAGCGATAAGACCGCCAATTGTCACTTATCCTTAGTTTATCGCTTTCCTAAATTACTGTTAATTAAGTGTGCAATAAAGTATTTATTATTATTATTATTATATTTCCAGTGCGCGTTCATAGAGCTGTACCGGCCCACGCTCGCGTACCTGAAAGCCCTGGCTCCGTCCACCAGCCGAGGCCAGGACTCGTGGTGTATCCTCCCCGACACGGAGGTGCTTACCAAGGAGTTCGAGTTCATCGACGACTTTGTGCAGATTGGTACGTATTTTGTGCAGATCGGTATGTATCTTGTGCAGATTGGTATGTTTTTCGTGCAGATTGGTATGTATTTTGTGCAGATCGGTATGTATCTTGTGCAGATTGGTATGTTTTTCGTGCAGATTGGTATGTATTTTGTGCAGATCGGTATGTATCTTGTGCAGATTGGTATGTATTTTGTGCAGATTGGTATGTATTTTAAATATACAATTAAATACCTCTACACATCAACACATCATCCAATCATCAGCCTTGAATTGTCCACTGCTGGCATAGGCCTCCCCTAATAAGCGCAATAGATGAAATTATTTATCATTTGGGGGTTATTGCCCATAATTTCCACGCTGGGCATGCGGGCTGGGCATCGCAGTTCGATGGAGTTGTTCAGAGGGCGCTGCTGCCCGCCCCCCGGTGTGTCTCCCTTAGTCGTCGTAAGAGTGGGGGTGGTGGAATTCTATGCCGGCACCACACGGGCGGCAACAGAAATAGAGGTACCAGATATATACACACCTCTATTGCCAGCGCACAACCCATTAGATCCTTTAAGGTAAAATTAATAAAGTGGATAGCCCAATCAATATAACTGTGGTTAAAGATATTTATTTCTCAAAGAACATGATAATACATTCACTTACAGAGAAATGTGTTTTTCTTAGTATCTAATGTACTTTTATAACTAATTTATGTTAATAAATCAATGAGTTTATAATTTTAAAATTAATTTTATAATATAACTAGCGGCCCGCCCCGGCTTCGCACGGGTATTAAACAAAAATTTCAGAAATTATACACACTAAAACGATGGGTTTTACAGTTTTCATACGGATCCTTACTTTTTTTAACAGCATTGGGGTTTTTGACATTGACTCGACATTCCAAAACTGACACTGGCCGTAGAGAAAAAGCAAGCACCGTGCGCTATACAACCTCTTTTTCTATTCTGACGCGCCATAATAGAAAAAGAGGTTGAATATACAGCCCACGGTTCAATTATTGAATTTTTCATGCGGATCCCTAACTTTTTTGAAAATATTATATAGCCTATGTTCATCACGGAAAATTAAGGATTCTAATGGTGAAAGAATTTTTTAACTCGGTTCAGTGGTTTCGGAGCCTATTCAATTCAAACAAACAAACAAACAAACAAACATACAAACAAACAAACAATCATACAAACAAACAAACAATCAAATCTTTCCTCTTTATAATATTAGTATAGATAAATGTCTAATGTAAGATTGTTTATGTAATTTTATTACATAGTGCTTGGAATATGTTACCTGTAACCAATAAGTTATCAGTGAAAAACTATAACTATTTGGCTGCCTGTGTCAAGAATTCATAAAGCTACCGACTGGCTACCGAGTAATAATTGTTTTTCAATGATTCTTGTGGCTGATATTTCAGCTAAACTGTGCAGCGGGTGAAGGTACACCTGCGACTCCGGAGGTTGCAGGTTCGATTCCCGCCTCGGCACAAATGTTTGTACGATCTGCAGATATTTGTTCAGGGTGTTTGAAATTAACAAAGGATATTACAATCAAATTATCAAGTCTGAACTAGTATTTACAACACAATTGAGCTAACAGCAGACTCTTGCAAATAATCTACAGTTAGCTCAAATTGCTCTCAATTTTACGTAAGAATAAAAGCTTTCGCATTTGTAATACAAACATGTAATTTGTTTAAGATCCGAGTTGCAAACTGCTGATTCCGTCCTGCGTGCACGCGTGGCTGCTAGCGCTCGCCCGCGGCTCCGACCGGCCGCTCGCGACCGCCGCGAGGAACGTGCTACGGCGGAATACCAGCGCACATGTAGTAGGTAAGTGGAGAGCGAAGCGAGCCAGCACAATCCAATGCAGCAGATGAACCTACCAAGGAAATGCTAGCACTGCTTTTGTAATTTGAACTCCATTGCGATCACAAAGGACAAAAAAATTAAGTGAAGAGAAGATACATAATAAATAAATAAATAATCCCGAACAATCCACACAGCATCATCTAGCCCCAAGGTAAGCAGAGCTTGTGTTATGGGTACTAGATGACTGATATACATAATACAATATTTATTTATTTAAAAAAAAATATTATTACTTAAATAGATATTTTTTATTATACATAGAAAACGATCAGAACACCCTGAACAAATTGTTTCTCTACTGCATTACAACATGGGGCGGAGCTGCAGTTACCCACATGCTCCCATTAGAGCGGGCACAAAGAGCAGTGCTGAAAGTTGCACGCTCGCTCCCGTTCAGGTATCCCACTACACAACTATACCTCGATTGTAAAGTGCTTTCCGTGCGCAAAATTTTTATTTTAAGTATTTTATTAAAACAGCACAAGGTTACCCCAGACATCGATTCTATTAATAAAAGAAGGACAAATAAAGTTTATTATACTACCCAATGTAAGACTGCATTCGCTCATAAACACGCATACTTTCTCTCTCCATTTATTTATAACAAAATAAACGATCTTTTACCCATCAGCAATTTATCCGGCTCAAAATGCAAAACTAAAATCAAGGAATTTCTACTACTTAAAAACTATAATGAAACAGAAGCTCTACTTAAGGTCCTGTCATAAACACATTCAATAATCACTATACATACAATTACACAAACACACACTCAATACACTCTACACTCGCGCCATCTACTGTTGCCTAGACTCTCACGAGACTGGTGTCCTCGGTAGATCAAATACACACACCATTGAATTACTATTACTAACACACACACACACTCACTTTCATACACATTTACACACAACACCTCTTTCTCTGGCTGACTAATTAAAATTTTACATTATAAATATCATGTATAAGAATGTAAAATCTTAATATTTTATCTATAAGTTCAACTATACTATGTACCTTAATTTTAAGCCTCTAAAGAAACATTGGAACTCGTCCGAAGTTGGGATCCCTCGCATCTTCATACAAGATTTATCTTAGTAAGAGCGAGGATTTCGTAAACTTACTTTTATATCAATACCTCTACATACATGTTTAAAAATTTTATAAGTACGTAAAAGTTTAAATGTAAGTTTTTTTTGTTGGTGTCTCTATTTTGTAAATAAATGATTTTTATTATTATTATATTATTATTAAATATCTGCAACTCATACAAACATGTCCCGAGGCGGGAATCGGCCCCGCAACCTCCTGTCTCGCAGGCGGTCCTTTGCCCACCACGGCACAGAGGTCGTCAAAGGTACTTAATATTTACAGATATTTATTGCGTTGTGGTTTTACATGTAAACATTGTTACCCATGGCGTTGGACGTAGGATGATTATATGCGAGAGCGAAGCGAGCCGTCAATTTAGCGCCAAGATTATCATAATATGATTTTTCACGAAGATACTCGCTGATGACTTTAATCCATACATTTCAATGTACCTGCTGTATTTTTTTAAATTTAACTTCTGCATTGTTTTGTTTAAGCGATAAGGCCGCCCATTGTGCCCCTAACTTGTCTTGTGTAACGTCTTCTGTTGTGTAAAATTTCTGGTGTAAAATAAAGCATTATTGTATTGTATTTGTCTTTTCCAAGTGTACTTTTGTATCTGTACGAAATAAGTAAATGATTCCGACCAGCAGCTCTATTGTCTAACTCAACTGGTAATCGTAATCGGCTTCAGTTTGCCATTTTAAACCTAGCCTGAACTTCGATTGTCACTTTCGTATTGTGTAAATAGCTGAAACCGAGGACCAGTTGAATACCTTAGACAATACCGACAACATTCTGACTGGGTCTACAACTGGTTTGAAGTTCACTGGTAATGGATTTCAAGTTAGACAATAAGGCTGCTGAATGTAATTTGTAACCTCTCATAATTGTTTTCAGTCCAACCGTGCAAGGATCAGGACAATCTAACTTGCACCAACGATGATATACTCAGAAGTTGTGTTGAGCATATGGACCAAAACAGACATCTCGTGAGTATTCCTTCTTTACTACAGCAATGGAAAGAAGTTATTTATTAACTAAGAAAATTCACACAATATATCTATCTATACTAATATTATAAAGAGGAACGATTTGATTGTTTGTTTGTATATTTGTTTGTTTGAATTGAATAGGCTCCGAAACTACTGGACTGATTTGAAAAATTCTTTCACCATTAGAATCCTAAATTTTCCGTGATGAACATAGGCTATATAATATTTTCAAAAAAGTTAGGGATCCGCATGAAAAATTCAATAATTGAACCGTGCGCTGTATATTCAAACTCTTTTTCTATTATGGCGCGTCAGAATAGAAAAAGAGGTTGAATATAATAGCGCACGGTGCTTGCTTTTTCTTTACGGCCAGTGTCAGTTTTGGAGTGTCGAGTCAATGTCAAAAATCCCAATGCTGTTAGAAAAAGTAAAGGATCCGTATGAAAACTGTGAAGCCCATCGTGTTAGTGTGTATAATTTCTGAAATTTTTGTTTAATACCCGTGCGAAGCCGGGGCGGGCCGCTAGTTCCCTATATATCTAAAGCTCCGGTGACAAATGAATTTCCCATACAAACGTAATACTAAAATGATTTGTAATTTGAGTATATTTCCACCATGCACTGCTATTATTTGTATTAGAATAGTATTTATCTAGGTTCCTTTATAAAATTTCATTATAACTGTGAGAGTTTGGATGTTTGTTACCTGTTCAGACAAAAACTACTTAACTGATGAGGGTAAGGTTTCGCGTAGATATAGGTCTAGACCTGGAATAAAATAAATCAAAAAGTATATGTATAAAGAAACCATAGAATAGATAAATTTATATTAATAAAAATATTAATACAAATGGAGTGTAGACCTTATGGAAATAGGACCCTCTTAGAATATAATAGTATCCTCCATTGATAACATAATTTATTTGATTATACCTCTAGAATCGCAGGCATTATTAATAAAGTTTTCACAATTTTATTCATAAAAAGCTTGAAGAAGCTCCCTTTTTAGCGACAAGACTACATAATAGATATATGATTAATAAATATGATTCTAACTAGTTCTTCTTTATTTCTAGGTGTTGATATCAAACGATCTCGAACTACTAACAACGGCAAAGTGCTATCCCATTCCTTGCTACAGCATGAATTCTATCAAAAACGGCTTACCAACAACGAAACCGCTCAAGTACAAAAAAGACATGAAAATCACCATTAGAAACGATACTCAAAACATCAATAATGATTCAGTCACAAAATCGCCTGACGATGATGACTTGAACGAAAAAGAGAAGGCTATAATTCGAAGTTTACGTATGTCGGAATATCCAATTGGTCAAAATCCAAATTTGAAAGCAAAAAATCAAAATGACTTGAACGGAAAAATTCAAAACGACCAAACCGAAGCTGGATCAAATGAGAAAAATCTAATGCAAATAAAACACTTCTACCGTGACGAAAACATGAGAATCGCGGACGCAATAGAAATGTATCATCTAGATGCTCATAATATTACTCCATCCGTCAATACCAGACCTACTCGCGAATTTCACGACGTTTCGAACGTATCACCGATCCAAAACGAATGTATGAATATTGAGAAATCTTTTCAATCAATGGTAATCAATCAATCTATTAATAATGAAAAATGCAGAAGAAAGAAATCTACAGAAGCGGGATCGCGATATGAAAGTGAGACGAAAACAACCAAAGAGGGTATTCAGAAATTAAATATAAAAGATAGGGATGATCAAAACGACAATACTGATAAAACAGTGTCTATATTCTTCAAAAACCAGAAATCAATCGATTTGCAAAAGTTTAAATACTCGCCTAAGATGAAAATCTCTGTAAAAAGTAATGGCGCTGAAATTCCAAAAGAAAATAATAACCAAAAAGACATTGAGAAGGAGAATCAAGAACCTCTCATCAAAAATAGAGACCCTCGAATAGAAATAAGAAAAGGTGTTGATTCCATTTTGGACTTCTGCAAAGAAAAAGCAAAGGAATCTTCAACAAACGAATTCGAAAACGGGAAAAGGAACATGGCCTCCCAATGTCAAAAGATAACATTCGAATTTGATAAAACAAATAAGCTTTCCCAATTTGACACCAGATCAAAATCAAATATGGCGTCTACAATTGGTTTTGACGTTTCAAAACCACAGCCAATGATAAACAGGATAGATCTCAAAAGGTACTTTACATTCCTATTATCTATACTAAATACTACCCCTACGATCCCCTACCCGCATGCCCAGCATAGGGATTATGGGCAATAACCCCCCAAATGATAAATATTGTCATGTTTGACAATTTACACAGCATCATCTAGCTAGCATCAACTCTACATAGATATATATTTTAACAATCTTACATCTGTTTCAGGTTTCACGTGAAGAATAAAGACATGGAGCACCGACTGAAGGCGAGAATAGACGAGTGGATTTGTTTCTACACGCAGATTATGGAGGAATCACTCTCGAGCATCTTACATGTACTGTGTCTAAGTCTATGTCTATTATGTTGCCGTGTGGTGCCATAGAATTTCACCACCCCAACTCTTCCCGTGGGTGTCGTAAGAGGCGACTAAGGGATTTCCTATTAATAATAAGAATTAATTAGTCGGTATTTGATTAGTAATTAACGGGTATTTATAGCGTTTCTTCTTCCTTTCTCGACGTTTCAACAGGTTTGCACTCTGTCGTGGTCACGAGATGACTGATCATTATGTGTTCAGATCGCGTAGGTTTCAAAACATTTTTCGGTATTTCGTAAGTGTCTTATATAAAATGTAAATCTTTTATTGGCCGTAAATTAGATAATTGCTGTTTGAACTGTTTACATAAGGGCTGTTGATTTTGTTAAAACAATAAATAAATAAAAAAATAATTAATTTCCTATTATTAATCATAATATAATATACATTTATTTCAGGCAACATTAGTCATATTAATTAATTATTATTATTGATATTTTTGTTCTGATCTATTTACAGAAAATATCACCATCAGAGCTGGATTCTCTGCCGCCGTGGTCGTTGTTCGAAGCGCTGCAGTGTATTGATACAGTTTACGGAGAGAATTCTACCGTCAATAAAATCGTCGGCCATCTTTGCTCTTGTTTCTATGACAGTCGTTGTAAGTATGAGTCACCTACATATTTTGGCTTCGACGACACGGATAAACTTCCCAAGTATCATCATCATCATCATCACCAGCCTATAATAGTCCACTGCTGGACATAGGCCTCCCCTAATGAGCGCCAAAGATGGCACTATCATTTGGGGGTTAATGCCTCTAATCCCCACGCTGGTAAGTTAACAACTTCCCAAGTATATACAAACTTAATACCAGATTTGTAATTTGAGAATTTATTTACCATGTACTGCTATTATTTTTATTAATATTGTATTTATTTAGGTTCCTAACACAATATTACAAAATACTTTACTGGAATGTAATTAAACCATATCGATTTTTTTTCCAAAGAAGACACGTTTTCTTATAATTTTTGGTAGATTGGTAACTATTTTCCAAAAAGGTTGTGGCAAGAACCTAGATAAATACTAATAATACAAATCATAGCGGATCATGGTGAAATTATGCTTAAATTTAAAATTATTTTGGTGCTAAGTTTGTAGGGGAAATTCATCCGTCACCGGAGCCTTAGGAGTTTATGAGAACGTCATACATATACACAAACATCATCATCATCATCAGCCTATGTTAGTCCACTGCTGGACATGGGCCTCCCCTAATGAGCGCCATAGCGCCCTGTCTTCAGCTTGTCGCATCCAGCATCTGCTAGCAGTCTTTCGCAGATCGTCATCCCACCTGGCCGGAGGGCGTCCTACACTACGTTTACCGAGTCGCGGTCTCCACTCAAGAACACCTTTACCCCAGTCGTTTACACACACAAACAGCCAGCTGAATTTTAGCTCAAGTTCAAAAAAATCTAAGGCTGTATTTAGTGCTCGACCGACGGTGAGCGCGTACCGTACGCGCTGATTGTACGTCCTATATGATCGTGCTGTACGCGCGTAGGAATACATCAGCGCTGCACTGTAGTCGTTCATACGTTTTCATTGATACAGCTACGCTCGACCGACCTCAGCGCTCACCGTCGGTCGAGCACTAAATACAGCCTAAAAGTCTGTAGATTGTGTATATAACTTTTTAGTCATTTAATTTTCAGCCCAGTTTTACTATCTAAGACTCTTAACATACAAACTTTACTACTTTTTGGATATAACATAGTGTAATGTAATGATATCACTAGCTCCTAGTAACTTTACGAGCGTTTTTCTATGTGTTTCTTTTGTAGGTTTTGTCTTTTAAACTATTCTTCCTCTAACCTGGCCTTCTGTGGCATTAATTCTATTTCCTTGCAAATTCCACCAAGATCCGGTCAGCCGTGATAAAATAACAGGAAGACAGAGACAGTTTCGTATTAATTTTATTGTTTTTTGCAGATAAAATGAAGAAATTAATCCATCCAGAAGAGTTTATGAGAGCACTAGGCTGTGGTGCAAAGCTATTGGAGTATTTAGAGGTATGACTAACTAATAAAAGGTGCCATAGAACATCTAGCATAGTGGTATTTTGATTCACAAACAACGCATTTTTGAGCAATATGTGATACTGATCAATCTTTAGCCATCTTCAGCCTATATCAGTCCACTGCTGAACATAGGCTCCCCTTATGAGCCATAGGTGGTTTTATTTATCTTGTGGGACTATTGCCCACAATCCCCACGCCAGCGTGGGGATTGTGGGCAATCGTCATATCGCATACGAGTTGGGGATCAAATCTTTAGTACGACTAATTATTTAATATATTAATTTGGTTTTGTAACTCCATTGTTTACAAAAAATGTTTAGTATTCGAACGGGTATAAATATTTTTCCATTTAAAATCTAAAACCAGCAGTATTCAAAGTAGTTTGATGTTACGCTTCTTATGATGATGACGAAGTATTTCAATATTACATATTCCTAAAATCACTATTTTCTTGGTTTCAGATCATCCTACCCTCAATAAAAGAAATCCAAGATGGCGTGACCGCGCTTCAAGCCTTACTAACACAAATCGAAGACGACTCAGACCCTAGCGTAGGCCTCAGCGAGTCTTTACTAACGACTACCTTGAACTCGCAACCAGATGAATTGGACGCTAGACACAACTTCGTTAAGGACAATTCAGAAGTAGCTGATTACCTCAAAAAACACTTCGCTGCTTGGAAAGACTATGATTTTAATCATAATCTTAAAGTGTTTAAAACTCGTGATGAAGGAACTAAGCTAGAGAAAAGAGCAAAAGGAGTTCATGTTAGTAATCAAGAAATCAGTGACAGAAATGGATATGTTAGCAAACTTGTCTCGAAAACTAATAATGTTGGGAAGTATTATTGCGATAAAAGACATGTAGAAACAGATAAAAATAATGGTGTACGGAAGGAAAGCTATGATAAAAATAAAACTGGTGCTATGGATGGTAGAAATAAACATGTTGAAAACAATATTGAATACAATTCTAATAAAGCTAAAGATAAGCTTCAAGATGAAAAAGGACCTATCATAGTTAGAAACGTGAGTATCCTGAAGGAATTTGAGACGAAACTCAGAAAAAGGAAAACAAAACCGGTTTATGTCGATATAAAACCGTTTAAAAAATCTAAAATTGATGTTAAAACGGCAAGCAATTATCAAATTTATAATGATAGTGAGAAAAAAGATGGCAAAGTCAAAAGCAAGCCAGAAAATACTGTATATCGACCAGACAAAGATCCAAAATTGATTAGAGATATACCAATAGTAGTTATAAATGTGAATCTTATAAGTGATTATCAAGAGAAAATGAGACTGAAAAAAGCGAAGAAGCTCTATAACAGTTTTAAAACTAAAGACCATAATCTTTTTACTAAAACCGGCAACGAACAAGACAAATACATCAATTCATATAACCGTCATAATAATAATCATACAAACGTTACTAAAAATCACAAAGAAAGTTACATTTCTGATAATAATCAAGTTCCAAAGGTAACCATGAATAATAATGAAGATAATGATAATAATAATAAGGACGTGACCACAGACAGCGGACTGGGGAATGAGTTGCCGCGATGGTCTTCTGTTGTGGATACGTATACAGCAGAGATTGAGAAGAGCCTGCAGTTTATTAACATGTAAGTGAACTCTATATACGAACTAGCGTGGTGGTAGCTAGGTGCGGCTTCGCACGGTATTTAACGAAAATATTATAAAATTATTTTACACATGTTGGGTTACATTATTGAAGTTTTTATACGGAACCCTAATGTGCAAAATATTCTATAGCCTGTGGTAGTGTATGTTTCTAATGGTGAAGGAATTCCTAAGACTGGGTCCTGGCGCACATACAATATAATAAAGACCTCACAAAGCTACTTATAAAAGCCTCAGGTGATCGAAATTCTGGGTTTTATTTCGATCAACGAATAAGCATCGCTACATTCTGGGCACGGCTTAGATTTATAGGAAGTAATGTAATTAGTAAAACTTTAACTTTCACGATTTGTTGAAATAATAAAGAATATTTATCGGGTATTTCCAACTCAATGCCAATTCTTGGCTGCAACTCGCAGAACCATCCAGTCGCCCCGTGACGTGACCACGATCGCTACAACGCGATAAAAACGTAGGGGAAATAAAACAAAAGTTACGCGATAAATACCTGATAAAATATTCTTTAGTATTACTGGAAATTCTTTATTAATAAATGTTTCTGCCGTGTGGTGCCGGTATAGAATTTCACCACCCCATCTCTTCCCGTGGGTGTCGTAAGAGGCGACTAAGGGAAACACACCGGGGGCGGGCAGCAGCGCCTTCTGCAGAACAACTCCACCGAACTGCGATCCCCAAACCGGATGCCCAGTGTGATTATGGGCATTAACCCCCAAATGATAACCATCTATGGCGCTCATTAAGGGAGGCCTATGTCCAGCAGTGGACTGATAAAGGCTGACGATGAAATGTTTATTTGTTCTACCATACAATAAACATTGTACATCTATACTAATATTATAAAGAGGAAAGATTTGATTGTTTGTTTGTTTGTATGTTTGTTTGTTTGTTTGTTTGTTTGTTTGTTTGTTTGTTTGAATTGAATAGGCTCCGAAACTACTGGACCGAGTTAAAAAATTCTTTCACCATTAGAATCCTTAATGTTCCGTGATGAACATAGGCTATATAATATTTTCAAAAAAGTTAGGGATCCGCATGAAAAATTCAATAATTGAAACGTGGGCTGTATATTCAACCTCTTTTTCTATTATGGCGCGTCAGAATAGAAAAAGAGGTTGTATAGCGCACGGTGCTTGCTTTTTCTCTACGGCCAGTGTCAGTTTTGGAATGTCGAGTCAACGTCAAAAACCCCAATGCTGTTAAAAAAAGTAAAGATCCGTATGAAAACTGTGAAACCCATCGTTTTAGTGTGTATAATTTCTAAAATTTTTGTTTAATACCCGTGCGAAGCCGGGGCGGGCCGCTAGTATTTAATATATCCAGACTGAGCGCCCTCGCTTCGCGCCGTGACCACAGCGCGACCGATATCTTGTGGTATGGGTGACTAGTTGTGGTGGTATGGGATACACATAATACAATATTATCATTTACATAGTATTTTCGAGCAGAACAAATTAATATCTGCCGATCGTACAAATATTTTTTCCGAGGAAAGAGCATCGAACATTGTTGGCATACCTACTCGACCGCCATTTTGAAAAAAATGTGATTCGGCGGCCAGTGATGAAACTCATGTCAATCGACAGAGTAAATGATTACAAACAAAAAGTGTTCTATGATCAAATCTCCTAAGTGATACGGTTTCTGAGATATTTGGGTCTAAAGACTATAGAAATAATCTGTTCCTGAGCTATGTTCTACTTCACTTGATGAAAGTTTATTTCGTTTCGTATCGAAAGGACATTAAAGCAGAACGCCCTATTAACAGAACGTCCTAAAAGCAAAACGGCATATTAGCATAACGTCCTAATAGCAACATGACCTAGTAGCAAATGGGCCTAATATCAAAAAGACACCTTAGCTGAACGGCCTAGTACAATTCAATACAAATTAAAAAAACACAAAATTCATGAACTTCAATCGTATCGTATCTAAAATACTCAAAAACGCAGTTTAACTGAATCCTATATAATATTTAAATGTGACCTCGTCTATAGTGTCGACTTTTTCAAAATCTAAATATTCAATTGGCTTTGTAATAGTTTTAACATATCGGCTACATGCACTGAGTTAAACGTGTCTACGGGTATAATCTATAGGAGGTTATATGTAGATATTTCGAAGTGAAACAAAGGTTTGAGGATTTTATAGAAAAACGATTTTATTATCCTCCTTATAAAATGGAATGGTATACGTCTGTACTTGAGCGCAGTCGAACAGAGAGTGAATAAAAGTCAAGCACGTCAAGGTAGGGCGAACACGAACCATCAACCTAGACTTCAAAGATTAACAAATCTACCCTCTTATTACATTGTTGTTTATTTATTTTGTAGGTACTTTTAAATTAAATAAAATCAACATAATCCTCAAAATCCCGCCAGATATCATTTGAATGTAAGTGTTCATTGCAGACTCGTACTGCAGCAGGAATATAAATATTCTGTTTACGCAAAACATCTGATCTAATTGCTATGTTTATTCTATGTAAACCATCGCGGACATTACATTGTGCTACAACGCAATATGACGAGGTGTACGAAGCTCTTGAAAATCCAGGGACTGAAAATCTCAAACTATGAGGGTTTGCGGCACCTTGATGTTCGACTTGCGGAAGGTCTTCTTCCAGTTCTTCGTCGGAAACTTGCATTAGAATTTCATCGGGAGCTCATCGCAAATACAAAAAACAAAAACTTAACAAAAAACACAACGTAACAAAATAACCTGCTCGTGAGGAAATGAAATATTCGTGCACTCAGACCAAAGATTAGAAGCCGAATGATAGATAAACGTCAAACAAAATGGCGGCTGGCGGGGTGCGGTACGGGAAGGGGAGTCTTCCGGTGCACTGAGCCGGGTGGAGTCGGTTTCTTGTCTAAAGCACGGACGAATTTTTTGACTCCTCATTTTATACGGTGTTTATACGATAGTACGAATAATATAACTTTATTTTTATTTTTTCTGACCCTAATATCTCAGAAACCGTATCACTTAGGAGACTTGATCATAGAACACTTTTTGTTTGTAATCATTTACTCTGTCGGTTGACATGAGTTTCATCACTGGCCGCCAAATCACGTTTTTTTCAAAATGGCGGACTAGTAGGTATGCCAGGCTCCATACAAAAATGTTCGAACCCCATTCGAACCCGCAACATCCTGCGTCGCAGGCGGACCTTCGCCCACCGCGCCACAGAGATCGTCTTATAAACACTATATTAGGTATTTCCAGGGAGATCGCCCTCGCGATATAAGTAGATGTATAAGTGTATTAAGTACTGTCATTGAAATGTTTCTCTACCATACAGTATCACATTAAACATTATAACATCATATTAAACACTATCATATTTAATATATCCAGACAGAGCGCCCTCGCTTCGTACCGTGTGGACAGCGAGACAGAAACCCTGCGCATGCGAGCATTCGAGATGGACTACCTGGTGTGCAGGATCCTCGGCATGCTGCGACGGCTGGGGCTTTGCGCTGACGACGACCGCGCCAGGAACCTGTGAGTATCATTAGTCCACCGCTGGACATAGGCCCAATGAGCGCCAGCGCCTTGTCTTCATCTTGTTGCATTTTGCGAAGCCTAAACGGGCCGCTAGTTCAGTGAACGGATGAAACATGGAAGCATTCCTTGCGCTAGAAAATTACCCAACGCAATGTGCTGTGATAATGACATGTGTGTGTAGATAATGACATAGGCGACCTACACGATAAACGACAATTTAATCTCAAACATCAAAATAAAGTCTACTTTTGTCTGTGCTTCTCCATTCTTCTAAAAATTGATTTTAAACCGATCATATTGATAGGAAGTATGATACTCCACAACAGACACTGGCAGAGTCGCAGCGAAAAGCAAGCGGTGCCATAAAAAAAGAAGTTTAGGTAGTTGAAGTTGACTGTGATTCTCGAGATTTAAGAAATTGTTGCAAAATCAGCGACGTAGTATTGACAAGTAGGTTTGTTTGTAATGTTGTGTCAAGTTGCGAGTGTATTGTCCTTGAAGGAATGCTTCCATGTTTTATCCGTTCACTGGTGGACAGAACAATGCGCTAGTCTGCTTAATGTTTGTGCTGTTCTTGTGGAGATAAATACTAGAGCAGGTCGTCATGCAAAGCTATGATATATGGTCTGCGACTTCTGTGGCGCGGTGGGCGAAGGTCCGCCTGCGACGCAGGAGGTTGCGGGTTCGATTCCCGCCTCGGGACAAATATTTGTAAGATCTGCAGATATTTGTTCAGGGGTTCTGGTCGTTTCCTATGTATAATAAAAAAAAATGTCTATCTATTTAATAATATTGTATTACGTATATCAGTCATCTAGTACCCATAACACAAGCTTTGCTTAGCTTGGGGCTAGATGATGCTGAGTGGATTGTCCGGCATTATTTGTTTATTTATTATTATTATTATGGTATAAATTCTAGCAAAATCGGAATCCGTTTAGTAGTTTTATAACAAGTAACAAACGTCCATCGTTCCAAATGTTAAAATTTATAGAAATCTATACTAATATTATGAAGAGGAAAGATTTGATTGTTTGTTTGAATTGAATAGGCTCCGTAACTACAGGACCGATTTGAAAAATTCTTTCACCCTTACAATCCTAAATTTTCCCCAATGAACATAGGCTATAGAATATTTTAAAAAAGAGATTCAAATGAAAAATAAAATTTTCTTTAATACCCATGCGAAGCCGGAGGTGACCGCTAGTATATTTATATTCATTTTATTGTTTTCAGTGACGCAATCCAGAAATACATGGCGCAAGCGAAATCTATCCACAATATAGTGAACTCAATGCTGTTAGTCACCAACCCGCCCCTCTCTTCCGGAATGTCCTACAACTCTTAATACCTACCTTGATGACTAGTGCACACACGCAACTTTACTTGCATCGTCCTTGTTATAAATTATAAAGACAACTCTTAATAACTACTTGATAACTAGCGCACACATGCGTCTTTACTTGCATCGTCCTTGTTATAAATATAGAGCTAGGATCATCCGGTTTTTCCCTCGGGATATCGTGAATTTCGAGAGTTAGGTTAGGAAATATAATATAGAAATATTCTTAAAGACTTCTTAGTTTAGGGATTTATATAAACTGTTGTTCATTAAATAGTTTATATTTGTTTTTTAGATTTAAGCTTTATTGTTGTTGAAGACTAGGAATAGATTATTCCGCGAGTACAATTTATTTGTAAGAGTTATTTTTGTAAATGTTTAATCATGTTGATTTCATGTACGGTTTTACATAAAAACATAGGAAGCAACTACAGTACTGACCTGTACATATGTAAGTTGATTCAGATGTATGTATTTATTTGTAAGTGTTCTTTTTATGCCGATCATAATACCAAGCTTAGTTCGGCTAGACTCAGCGATAGTTTTTATAAATAAACATGTCTATGTATGAGAAACTATAGAAAAACTGATAGCAATAACAATTAATATTAACAATAGATAAAGTAAAATTAACACGCAGCAAAAAAGGTGCAAATTGGAATTGGAATATAAATGAGAGGAAAAAGTTAGTTTTAGTATGACTACTAAAATTAAGTTTTGACATTTAGTAGTAATGAATAACACAAAAATTACTTGGTTTGCCAAAAGTAGGTATCTTTCATTCTAATTCCTGCTACTTCGATTATACTTTTGTTTATTTTTTATTTTGTTTTTATTTGGAAGACAGTACATAGTAATATATAGAGATACAATAAAGACTTTCTTGAACCAGTAAAGTCTTTGACATTTTTCACTTAAAAACTAGTGAACAGACAGCTTTGGATTCAACTAACAATTTTAAAGAAAGGTATTAAAAAAAACAAAGTTGAACAATATTTTAAAGAGTTAAAGAAAAATAGAGAAAGAGGCTGAAGGCAGAATAAAATAACTGTAACTAAGATATTTCGTTGGCAGCAGCTATGTTTACAGTGCTTCTACAAGAATGTTTTCTACCAATATATCTTTTGTTTATGATATTTGTTTGCTAATTCTTGGATTACATCCGAGAGGCAATATTTTATAGCTATAACTGTTATAATGTTTGAAATGACAATAAAATTAGTAACTAAAATATTGACAAGGTTTTGTTAAAATTAAATACGACTAGAGAAATAAATACCAACGTATATGATTGAAGTAATAGTAAATAAATTTCAAACGTTAGGGATTCGATGGTAATTTTTATTCTTAGACATTATTCATGTATGATAATAAATACATACATCGACCCCCGCGGCAAGGCTTACTATAAAATAATAATCTAGATGATAAAAGGTTTGGGACGAATTTTACTCGAAAACTAACAATCTAACAAGGTAAAGGTTTCTTGTTCGCTTTTTTACCTTTAAAAGATTTAAGTGAACAATGAATCAAAGTGATCACTTTATTTCCCAGTATTACTAATGTAATTTGTATTTTGTGACGTGTGCAAGAGTCCTGTAAGGTCTAAAGGAAATAAAGCACTTTGATTTATATTTTTGTTTAAGTTGTTTTGTATTAAAAGTAATTTAATGCCTTTCTTCTGGTAGGCTATTAGGACCAATACAACTCAATCGGAGGGGTCTATTCTGACACCGTTGTATAAACCTAAGCTGTTTTTTTGTACTTTACTAATGATAAATATAGTTTTAGGGAGTTGATTTTTTAATAGTTTATTATTTTGTTCCATTGACATTTGTAAACCTTTTTGATTGGACATTAAACCAAATTTTTCTTGATATTTTGTGTTTTATTCTAATAAATTGATTCATGTAAATCAATCACAAATATGTTGTGTGTGTCATGGGCGGGTGAAAAGATCATATAGTAAGAAAATTAGAAGTGTATCTACTCACTACTAGATGGCGTCATTAAAATAACGCATGGGGCGACATCTAGTACTGAACGGTGGCGTTTTTTCATGCTATCTTGCGGGCGAACTTTAGCGCCATCTAGTGATCTTGAATGATAGCTGATTTCGCCCACTCAAATAGCGCCCGAAGCGCGTCACACTTTCTATGAGATAAGGGGTGCATTCCGAATTACGCTAAAATTAGTTGTCTTGTGAGCGCGATAATATTTATTTTAGCGTAATTCGGAATGCACACTAATTTGGAACGCCAAAATATCGTTGTGATCGCTATCAGCGCTGTAATCGTAATTCGGAATGCACCCAAGGCATCTGTACTAGTATAACTGTGGTAATATTAATGTGATTTGATTATATTTTCTCTGGTAATATAGTAGTAGGTACCTGTAGGAATTTCCCTAAGCCAATTAGTTCCGAATAGCTCGATAGATGGCGGTTGACAATATGTTGGAAGGCAAAATAACAGAATTACTTCTGCCAGCCTGAGCAGTGAAAATATACCTATTATTTATTTATTTCTCTAACCAGTTCCCACTTATTTCTTAGTTCAAACCTGTTCAAACCCTCATCTTATACTAATATAATTTACTAGCGGTCCGCCCCGGCTTCGCACGGGTATGAAACAAAAATTTCAGAAATTATACACACAAACACGATGGGTTTCACAGTTTTCATACGGATCTCTTACTTTTTTTAAGCAGCATTGGAGTTTTTGACATTGACTTGACACTGGCCGTAAAGAAAAAGCAAACAGCGGAGCCATGATAGAAAAATAGGTTGAATATATTATATAATAATAGCCCACTTTTAATTTTTGAATATTTCATGCGGATCCCTAACTTTTATGAAAATATTATATACTAGCGGTCCGCCCCGGCTTCGCACGGGTATTAAACAAAAATTTCAGAAATTATACACACTAACACGATGGGTTTCACAGTTTTCATACGGATCCCTTACTTTTTTTAACAGCATTTGGTATTTTGACATTGACTCGACACTCCATAACTGACACTGGCCGTAGAGAAAAAGCAAGCACCGTGCGTATTATATTAAACCTCCTTTTCTATTCTGACGCGCCATAATAGAAAAAGAGGTTGAATATACAGCGCACGGTTCAATTATTGAATTTTTCATGCGGATCCCTAACTTTTTTGAAAATATTATATAGCCTATGTTCATCACGGAAAATTCAGGATTCTAATGGTGAAAGAATTTTTTAAATCGGTCCAGTAGTTTCGGAGCCTATTCAATTCAAACAAACAAACAATCATACAAACAATCAAATCTTTCCTCTTTATAATATTAGTATAGACTAAGCCTATGTTCATCACGGAAAATTAAAGGATTCTAATGGTGAAAGAATTTTTCAAATCGGTCCAGTAGTTTCGGAGCCTATTCAATTCAAAAAAATAATCAAATCTTTCCTCTTTATAATATTAGTACCTATAGATATAGATGAGTATAGCTATAGATTAATTTGTTTGTTTTGATTTGAAAAATTCTTTCACCTTTAGAATCCTACATTACCCCTGGTGAACAGGCTATAGATTTTCAAAAAAGTAAGAGATCCGTATGAAAACTTCAATAACGTAGCCCAACGTGTTACCTAGATGTTATCTAAAAGTGGACGAGGGCGGAATAGCTATAATCATTCGCATGGAGGCAATCATTTTACTCATCGCATGGAATCTTCAAAAACCTAATTTTATTCTACAAAAAGTCTGTAGACAGGGCGCTATGTCACTCATTAGGGGAGGCCTATGTCCAGCCGTGGACTTAACATAGGTGGATGATTATGATGATTGATGGACTCTACAACGATAATAATATAGCTAGATTAGGGATATCCTATGTCACAGATAACATAATACAAGGACCTATGTTCTCCGTTCACCTTGGTCGCCTGGATAAAATCGCTATAAGCGATTAGGCCGCCAATTCCATGGCCATTGAGTACTAATTTTAGAACCGATTGTATTTTATTACTAAGGCTATGAAATTAGGAATTATCTATCTATCTACACCTCACTACAGTAAACTGATGACAATGGCAGGGTGCAGATAGGTATTTCACAAAAAACATGCGGTTATTTCTTATAAAATAATGTATATTCAATAACAAACACGCGCGATGATAAGAAATTGAACAAACGAAACAACAATTAAATTAATATAGGTACTTACCTAATAAAAAAAATCCCTAAGAAGATAAGTATATGTAGGTACCTAAGTTTTGTTGACATTGCAATGTGATTTGGAAAATTCGTATGTTTTACAATTACATAGGTAATTAAAATCATTAGTAGAAACAAAATATATTGTTTATGGTAGTACAGTACAATTGTGGGCTAACTACCGCAAAAGTCAAAAATTCTCTTCCGCAAACAAAATAATAGCTAGAACTCAATTTAGCAGGTGATTTTCTCATGACTGTATACAGGGTGAGTTTATTTTCAGGCCTGCTAAGAGGAAGTCTGAAACAGTAAGAGTTATCGAAAAGTAAGAGGTACACAAAACAAAGCACGATTTTGAAAAAATACACTCAAAGACGTCTTACTTTTTAGCCTGTAGGTATCTTCCATGTTAAAACTTAAATATTAAAGGTTACATTATCTAGCAAAAACCACTAACAAGCCTATCACACACTAAGAAATACGAGTTAACATTTCCATGTTATGGTACAAACTTAGAATACTTAGAAAGTCTTCGCAATCTGAATCCCGCTGTATTATGTACGTGACAGCTGTACGCAGGCCTATGAAGTTATATATAGTTGTCGTCCGCGGGGGCCCGCTTGTAGAAGGCCCGCGAGGCCTCCGCGGGCGGATGGAGGCCCACGCAGGCGAGGTACCCGCGCCGCCACGCCAGCATCGCGCTTAGCACTATTGGCACCGCTAAGAGGACACCTGGAAACACACAAATAAAATTAAAATGGTTTCTGTTTTTTTTCAGTTAGGTTTTATTTGATAACATTTATAAGTTACAGCAGTTGCAGTTGCTTGTTTATACTCGTGCGAAGCCGGGGCGGATAACCAGTATTAGTACGATATACATTATATTATTGCACTGGTCCTTACCAATGAGTACTCCGAGCAGTATGGAGCCGTCTCTCTCGGGGCGGTGGTTGTACTTGTCCAGACAACGCATGGTGCGGTGGCTCGCGTGCAGCTGCGCGAACGAATATCCGCGCATCTCGATGGGCTCCTGACAGCTGGAACAGAAGCCATTTAATACATAAATCATCACCAGCCTATAATAGTCCACTGCTGGACATAGGCCTCCCCTAATGAGCGCCATAGATGGCATCATTATTTGGGGGTGTACCCACGCTGGGCATGCGGGTTGGGGATCGCAGTTCGGTGTAGTTGTTCTGCAGAAGGCGCTGCTGCCCGCCCCCCGGTGTGTTTCCCTTATTCGCCTCTTACGACACCCACGGGAAGAGTTGGGGTGGTGAAATTCTATGCCGGCACCACACGGCATAAATAATACTTGACAATTCACACAGCATCTAGCCCCAAACTAAGCAGAGCTTGTGTTATGGTTATGGGTACTAGATAACTGATATTCATAACAATATATGAGTTCATATAGATATTTTTATTATACACTAGCGGCCCGCCCCGGCTTCGCACGGGTATTAAACAAAAATTTCAGAAATTATACACACTAAAACGATGGGTTTTACAGTTTTCATACGGATCTTTACTTTTTTTAACAGCATTGGGGTTTTTGACTCTGACTCGACATTCCAAAACTGACACTGGCCGTAGAGAAAAAGCAAGCACCGTGCGCTATACAACCTCTTTTTCTATTCTGACGCGCCATAATAGAAAAAGAGGTTGAATATACAGCCCACGGTTCAATTATTGAATTTTTCATGCGGATCCCTAACTTTTTTGAAAATATTATATAGCCTATGTTCATCACGGAAAATTAAGGATTCTAATGGTGAAAGAATTTTTTAACTCGGTTCAGTAGTTTCGGAGCCTATTCAATTCAAACAAACAAACAAACAAACATACAAACAATCAAATCTTTCCTCTTTATAATATTAGTATAGATAGAGAATTTATTATTATTATGAAGGGAATAAGGAATGGACAGATTTTTTTGTATCGGAGAAAGTATTCAATGTTTTTTTTTGTATTTTAATTTATATTCCACTAGCGGCCCGCCCCGGCTTCGCACGGGTATTAAACAAAAATTTCAGAAATTATACACAACTAGCGGCCCGCCCCGGCTTCGCACGGGTATTAAACAAAAATTTCAGAAATTATACACACTAAACCGATGGGTTTTACAGTTTTCATACGGATCTTTACTTTTTTTAACAGCATTGGGGTTTTTGACATTGTCTCGACATTCCTAAACTGACACTGGCCGTAGAGAAAAAGCAAGCACCGTGCGCTATACAACCTCTTTTTCTATTCTGACGCGCCATAATAGAAAAAGAGGTTGAATATACAGCCCACGGTTCAATTATTGAATTTTTCATGCGGATCCCTAACTTTTTTGAAAATATTATATAGCCTATGTTCATCACGGAAAATTAAGGATTCTAATGGTGAAAGAATTTTTTAACTCGGTTCAGTAGTTTCGGAGCCTATTCAATTCAAACAAACAAACAAACAAACAAACAAACAAACAAACAAACATACAATCAAATCTTTCCTCTTTATAATATTAGTATAGATAACACGATGGGTTTCACAGTTTTCATACGGATCCCTTACTTTTTCTAACAGCATTGGGATTTTTGACATTGACTCGACACTCCATAACTGACACTGGCCGTAGAGAAAAAGCAAGAACAGTACGCAACCTCTTTTTCTATTCTGACGCGCCATAATAGAAAAAGAGGTTGAATATACAGCGCACGGTTCAATTATTGAATTTTTCATGCGGATCCCTAACTTTTTTGAAAATATTATATAGCCTATGTTCATCACGGAAAATTTAGGATTGTAATGGTGAAATAATTTTTCAAATCGGTCCAGTAGTTTCGGAGCCTATTCAATTCAAACAAACAAACAAACACTGCTCTACATAAATGATTTACCAGCAGTGACCAATAATCAATGCACTCTATTCGCCGATGACATTTCTATTTTAATAACATCTAATTCTAATTCTGACATTAATAAATTATACTACTGACATAAATAATACAATTGACTCTATTATTAAATGGCTTGAGGCAAATAATTTACAAGTAAACTTGACTAAGACTAATTTTATGCAATTTAACAATTCCAATAAAAAATGCAAAGGCCTTGACATATATTATAAAAAACATGAGATAGTAGCTGTAAGAGAAACGAAATTTTTAGGTGTAACATTAGACGAAAGATGTAACTGGAAAGCCCATATTGAACAAGTAAAAAAGAAACTAAATAAATTTGTTTATATTCTTTACAGGCTTCGGAAAACTTCCAGCCTGAATACAATTTTAACGGCATATCATGGATTCGTAACCTCTACTTTGAATTACGGACTTATTCTATGGGGTAATTCTACAAACACAGATCTTGCCTTCATTGCTCAAAAAAAATGTGTACGCGCAATTGTCGGAATACCTCCATGGGAATCGTGCAGGCCTATCTTCATTAAATTAAATCTACTAACATTGCCCAGTATGTATATTCTAGAGGCTGCTAAATTTGTAAAGGAACATTCGAATTTATTTACTAAAGCTAGGGATATATACCCTAGACGTGTACGTAACCCTGAACAAATTGTTTTGTCTAGAACTCCTAAGACAGCCTTATATAAAAAGAACTGTTATGCTATGTGTGGTTCTATATATAATAAGATTCCAAATGACATCAAAGATTTACCTATAACAATATTTATAAAAAAGTTAAAACTATGGCTCATTGGAAAAGCTTTCTATAGTGTCAAAGAATTCATGGACCTCAATTTGAAAAATAAATAGGAATTATTGACATGTTTATAAAATATTATGTACCTTATTAATTTAAATAATTTTAAAATTACGTTGTAGATTTACCTAGTTTTAGAAATTGTTTGCATGCCAATGTGTTTTGGTGAAGTATGTGACACTACCTATTCTGATGTGACCTTGTATTATGACTATATTTCTTGCAATAAATGAATTGAATTGAATTGAATTGAACAAACAAACATACAAACAAACAAACAATCAAATCTTTCCTCTTTATAAGATTAGTATAGATATCTTATTTATGAACAATAATATATTATTTGCTATAGCTGTACACACATGTTTCAATAAATGTTTCTCTATCTCTCTTTCTATCTATATCTCTACTTACAGCATAGTGGAAGCCAATGCCATCTATGGCGCTCACTAGGGGAGGCCTATGTCATGTGGACCATTACAGCATAGTGGAGGCATTCCCGCCTGAGCAATATAATGTTTATCTCTCTCTCTCTATCTCTCTCTCTCTATGTCTATCTCCAGTACTTACAGCATAGTGGAGGCATTCCCGCCTGGGCAATATATGTGTATCTATCTCTCTCTCCAGTACTTACAGCATAGTGGAGGCATTCCCGCCTGGGCAATATATGTGTATCTATCTCTTTCTCCAGTACTTACAGCATAGTGGAGGCATTCCCGCCTGGGCAATATATGTGTATCTATCTCTCTCTCCAGTACTTACAGCATAGTGGAGGCATTCCCGCCTGGGCAATATATGTGTATCTATCTCTCTCTCCAGTACTTACAGCATAGTGGAGGCATTCCCGCCTGGGCAATATATGTGTATCTATCTCTCTCTCCAGTACTTACAGCATAGTGGAGGCATTCCCGCCTCTGTTCTCGAGCACTGGGACCAGTATGTCTGCCATCCACTGCGTGCTGCAGTCGCAGAGGTAAGGGTTGTCGGAGAGGTCAGCGACCTCGAGCAGGTCCCAGCGCGAGAGGAAACGGGAGTCGATCTCGGTCAGGTTGTTTGAAGTTAGGTACAGCTGGGGGAAATACAAGATGTAATTTTTACAGTTATACTTTACTAGCGGCCCGCCCCGGCTTCGCACGGGTATTAAACAAAAATTTCAGAATTATACACACTAACACGATGGGCTTCACAGATTTCATACGGATCCCTTACTTTTTCTAACAGCATTGGGATTTTTGACATTGACTTGACACTCCATAAGTGACACTGGCCGTAGAGAAAAAGCAAGCACCGTGCGCTATTAGGTATATTCGACCTCTTTTTCTATTCTGACGCGCCATAATAGAAAAAGAGGTTGAATATACAGCGCACGGTTCAATTATTGAATTTTTCATGCGGATCCCTAACTTTTTTGGAAATATTATATAGCCTATGTTCATCACGGAAAATTTAGGATTCTAGAGGTGAAATAATTTTTCAAATCGGTCCAGTAGTTTCGGAGCCTATTCAATTCAAACAAACAAACAAACAAACATACAAACAAACAATCAAATCTTTCCTCTTTATAATATTAGTATAGACAGAGGATGCAAAAATCAAAATCAAAGCGCTTTATTTCCTTTAGACTTTACAAGACTCTTGGACACGTCACAAAATATAAGTTACTAGCGGCCCGCCCCGGCTTCGCACGGGTATTAAACAAAAATTTTAGAAATTATAAACACTAAAACGATGGGTTTCACAGTTTTCATACGGATCTTTACTTTTTTTAACAGCATTGGGGTTTTTGACATTGACTCGACATTCCAAAACTGACACTGGCCGTAGAGAAAAAGCAAGCACCGTGCGCTATTACAACCTCTTTTTCTATTCTGACGCGCCATAATAGAAAAAGAGGTTGAATATACAGCCCACGGTTCAATTATTGAATTTTTCATGCGGATTCCTAACTTTTTTGAAAATATTATATAGCCTATGTTCATCACGGAAAATTAAGGATTCTAATGGTGAAAGAATTTTTTAACTCGGTCCAGTAGTTTCTGAGCCTATTCAATTCAAACAAACAAACATACAAACAATCAAATCTTTCCTCTTTATAATATTAGTATAGATGCCTGTTAGATGTTCACATGTATACTAAGAAACTCTATAATGTGTTTATGTTTTAAAAATTAAATTGTGTATATTGTTTGCATTGTCTTGTACCTATATCTTTATAACGTCGTCGTCGTCTATTCCACATCATCCGCCCACCGCGCCACAAAGATCGTCAGAAATATCTTTGCTCTCTCAGGGTCTAATATTGAGGTTTTTGATCCTCAGGTTGTGTTTTTCCTGTTTTACTAGGAACTAGCGCCCTGCCCCGGTTTCGCACGCTTATTTAGGAAAAACTTCAATTTTCATGCGCAACTACAACCGATGTTCATCATCATGGAAAATATAGGAATCGAATGGCGAAAGAATTTTTGAAATCGGTCCTGTAGTCGCGGAGCCTATTCAATTTAAACAAACAATCAAATCTTACCACTTTATAATATTAGTATAGATATGGATTTTGCGTGGCCTGTCCTCTAAAGCTCCCACTCACCTCCTTGATTAGCGGCCAGTCGTAGGTCTCCCCCACGTCATCAGGGCGGGCCAGCGCGCGCGGATGCAGCTCGCTCAGCCGCGGGTTGTAGCTCAGGTGTAGCTTCTCCAGCGCCGCGAGCCCGCCGAGCGCGCCCGCGCCGACGCGGGTGAGGGACGGCATGTTACACATGTGTAGCTCGCGGAGTTTGCGCAGGACGGGGAAACCGCTGGAAACATTCATAGTGCATCAAATAATGTATAAGTTTCAGTTTTAAGCTCAGTTTAGTTATAAAGATAATGATATGACATTATTCATCATTTGGGGGTTATTGCCCGTAATCCCCACGCTGGGCATGCGGGTTGGGGATCGCAGTTCGGTGGATTTGTTCTGCAGAGGGCGCTGCTGCCCGCCCCCCGTTGTGTTTCCCTTAGTCGCCTCTTACGACACCCACGGGAAGAGTTGGGGTGGTGAAATTCTATGCCGACACCACTCGGCATACTCGGCTACGCTACATGCATCAACACAATTGCGCACATTTTCCGAGGACATCTGTGAGGGCTGGTGCGGCGGCAGATTTCCGAGGATCTCAAGAGCTGCAAATATGCAGGTATCGACAGAGCCTAACGTATTTACTCCCCTTCGCAGTTGAGACCATAGATCAGTGGCTCTAAAAATTGAAATTTGATAGGGAGATAGATATGAAATATATTTCATGTATAATGTCAACATGAAATTTGACTCATCTAAGTGCTTTTTAAGCCATAAGAAATAATGTTACTGAATCTGAATCCGATGATGATGAAACACATTATTTGTGGATCTAAATAAACATTTCTCTCTTCCCCTACTGCTGATGACTTACGGGAACTCCTCGTCATCCAGATCTATCCTCTGTATGGGGTTCTGGTTGAGGTTGAGGTACTCTAACAGCTTGGTCTCCTCCAGCTCCCGCGGCACGGCTCGCAGCAGGTTGTCGCTGAGGTCCAGCCGCGCGAGGTACAGCGGCGTGTGCAGGAACTTGGCGGGGATCTCCGACAGTTGGCAGGACCGGAGGCGCAGCACCTGGGATCATGATGTTTAGCCTAATATTTGTCTACGTCTATGTCTATGTCTATGTCTATGTCTATGTCTATGTCTATGTCTATGTCTATGTCTATGTCTATGTCTATGTCTATGTCTATGTCTATGTCTATGTCTATGTCTATGTCTATGTCTATGTCTATGTCTATGTCTATGTCTATGTCTATGTCTATGTCTATGTCTATGTCTATGTCTATGTCTATGTCTATGTCTATGTCTATGTCTATGTCTATGTCTATGTCTATGTATATGTCTATGTCTATGTCTATGTCTATGTCTATGTCTATGTCTATGTCTATGTCTATGTCTATGTCTATGACTATGTCTGTCTATGTCAATGTCTATACTAATATTATAAAGAGGAAAGATTTGATTGTGTGTTTGTTTGAATTGAATTAAATACAAAGTAAATACAAAAATTCGAAACCCTTCAAAATAGGTAGCTGATTAGCTGCTAGGCTGGTTTATCAAAGTTACATCTAACTCACCTTCAACATCGGCAGACTGGAAATAGCGACCAGGGTGACGTGGTCGATAGTGGTCAGCGGGTTGCCGCTCAGGTCCAGTGTTTCCAGCTCCGGGAGGTGCTCGAAGGTGTCCTGGTGGAGGGAGTGGAGGGAGTTGTACGCCAGGCTGAGGGTACGCATGGATGCGAGCGGCTCGTATTCTTCCGGAGAGTATCGGCCCTGGGAACAAACATAGCTACGATAATATCGTACACGGCTCTTCGTGCCAGCAGTCGACTTAACGATAAGTCGCCTTCGTAAAATGCGTTGTTACAACACGCTCGGCTTGATAGAACTCGACGAAACAAGAGTCGACGTGGCGGGAATCGACTTGAAAGGAGTCGGAATGATAGGAACCATTCGGAACAAGTAGTTTTAATTACTCTTCCTCGGAAAGGAGGTCCGAAATGCCTGATGAGCGGGCCGAAAGTGATACTTTTCAACCTTTGGGAGAATCGTTTTAGCTATCACCTTTCTATTAACTTGCGTTTTTATGTTTAATTCTTTGTATTCGTTATGACCTGAATGCAGCTTCTTATTTTGCAGCGCTGTAATTAAGGATAATTCCAAAATTATCCTAAATTAGCGCCCTCACAAGTCAAACTGTGAGCGGACCACGATGTGACGTCATAGATAACTTCATGTTGCGATCCAAATTATTATACCAAGCTATCTTCTTCTCTTTATCTTCTTCTTTTCCCCATATTACAATCTTGGGTGCGCCTGGAATAACAGTCCTTACCTCGAAAGCATGCGGACTGAGGTTCGCAGAGGTGAGCTTGTTGTAGCTCAGGTCCAGGCTGGTCATATCCTGCAGGTCTCTGAAGCTCGCGTTCTCTATCTTCTCGATGTTGCAGCGGGACAGGTTCAGTACCTGGGGGGAAGCGGGGGCTGTAGTAGTTTGACATATCTTCAGCTGGTTGGTGAGAATTCTTAGAGCATGAGTTTTAACTTTTTAGAGGCAGTTAGTATCTAGTAGTAGTAGACACATTATCAGCTGATTAGAATTTTGAGAGCAACAGTTGTAAAATTTTAAGGGGTTCCGGTGACAGATGGATTTCCCATACAAATTTAATACTGCTATGATTTGTATTAATAATACATATTTATCTAGGTTAATAGTACATAGGAATAATAGTACATATTTATCTAGGTTCTTAAAACATTTATTTTTTTTTCAAAACCCTGATATGAAATTAAACTAAATCGGACTTTTTCAAAGAAAAAACGTTTTCTTTATTTGTGAGGAAAGATATTTTTTTTATAAAAACTTGTGATAGGAACCTTGATTAATACTATTCTAATACAAATCATAGCAGTATTAAATTTGTATGGGAAATCCATCTGTCATCAGTACAGACAGGTATCGTACCTGTCTGTACTGACAAAAGATATGCCTGTCCAGTTTGAAAATATTTTGCTTTGCGTTTGTTTTGAGTAACAGTTGAGATCATGGTGAAAATTTGTTCAAATAACAAATCATTTGGTATTACGCTTGAATGGGAAATTCATACGTCACCGAGATTTGCATGGAGGGTTGCCATAATAGCAGCGCTTTTTTTCTTAAATCCGGCGCACAAGGACTATTCTTTGCAACTACCGGGAGGTGCGCGCATTGCTTACGTAGGATCTTGAGAGGATTTTACGCCGAATCCTATTACCTAAATATTTTTATCCTATTATTTTTCAAAGGATTTCCGCAAAGTAACGCCTACATATTTAAGTAGGCCTAAATATTTATTTATATGTACGTGTAAAGGTCTACTGAACTAGGTTGTTGTTGTATATTACCTTGATGGGTAGCTCTGCGATCATCGTCACTTCCCTGAAGAGATTCTGGCTCAGGTCGACTGCAGTCGGCTTCAGGTTGGTCAGCGCTGGAACAATTACAACTAATGTCAACACAGCAATTATTCTCATTTAAACTAGCATTTGTAGATAGGAATAATTGTAAAACCCGCGAAGCGATTATAGTACCAAAAACTTAACTAGATGTCGCCACTAGACAAATTAGAAACATTAGAAAACATGAAATTGTGTGTGTCTGGTCGTCAATCGAGGCCGTATGAAGTGAATATTTATGGAAATCAAGTCTATAGTCTATACTGCACTCAACACTGTAGTATACACCCATTTTGATTAGTCAGATAGAAGCGAATGCGATAACAAATCGTTCATTGATGATCACGAGCACTGATCACTTCATATTCATGATCCTTTGCCTTTTGTACATATTGCATACACTAGGTATATCTAACTAGAAAATCAATAACTTACTCAGATTGATGTCGAATAGTTAAAACTAACATGCTAACTAAAACAACATGCAGAATTTCATGGCATATCATATAATTTTAATTATTTAGAGATTGAGGGAATGGCTTGAGAGCCAGAGAGTTTGAGAAATTGTGTGTCGAGTGTATAGTGTTCCTATGCTATGTTTTCCGATTTCACCATGAGACCAATGATGATGTTGGATGTGTGAATCCAGCATTATTATTAGTTAAGTGTTACCAGCTCACAAGCCGAAGACAGGGCGCTATGGCGCTCATTAGGGGAGGCCTATGTCCAGCAGTGGACTAACATATGCTGATGATGATGATGAAGTGTTACCAGCCCAGTCGTCCTTGTTGAAGAAGGTCGCAATGCTCTGGTCTGCGCAGTCCACTCTATCCTCCTTGCAGATACACTGCCGACAGACGCCGGTCTGCCGCGCCGTCTCCGACTGTGGCCCGTCTGCAGCGACCGCGGGATCCGACGGAGTGTCGGTTGCTGAAGATAGAATAATAACTAAGGAATAGTATAGGTAAATAATAAATAAAAAAATAATGCCGGACAATCTATATGAGTTTAGGGATTGTCCGGCATTATTTATATCGTATAATTATGAGAATTATAAGCAACAAAATTATATTATTAACACATAACGTGAGTATACTTTGCATAACATTCACAGTGATGTTAATATTCGTTGAACATTCCAAAATCATATTATTAACACACTAAACAACATAATTTACTTCATACGGAGCCCTAAATTTTTTGAAAATATTCTATAGCCTATGTTCATCACGGAAAATTAAGGAATCTAATGGTGAAAGAATTTTTCAAATCGGTCCAAAGTAGCGTTCTACTCTCGAGGTACATCTTTTATGTTGCTACTCGACGCTAGATGGCGTTAGTAGTATTTTAGCAGAAGATGATTGTTTTAGTAGAAGTAGCTAATTTTAGGCAGCCCTGCAGATATTCTAATATGTCGTCATTTATTGGTCAAAGACGGAATGAAAATTTATAAAATATTTTAAAAGGTAATACTTTCTTATTCCACACAAAGAAAGAATAAAACAACTAGACGCGCTTTGGGTAAAAGAGCGGCCTTATAGCTACGAGCGATCTCGGCTACGCAAGGATTGGACATTAAAGAACATTAGAATAAAGTCATTAAATATTTTTTACATTTAATACTACAATACCTACATATATTCCTACACCTAATTAGCCTGAATATTTATACTTACATAAATAAATAATAATAAAACAAATAAGATTCTACATATAACTTTTATGACTTTTTTAAATATAAGGAGTGATTTTGTGATTTCAGGATTGGTAATAAGCAAAACATATTATACTTCAGCTAAATTCAGTGTGAAATGTTTGTAAACAACCGCCCTAAGATACGCCCTTCAAGATAAAAATGCACGGTGTTGATTCGTAATACGTAATTTTCATCCCTTGTCGATTTGATATATTAAGGTACTTGAAGTCAAGATATACCTACCTGCAGTGGTAGTAGGTATGTATTAGTCATTACTAAAGTTTTCTCAGTAAGTCAAAAATTGAGTTTTACTAAAATTCAAATCCAATGCGCCACCTGAAGATATCAACTTAGATAACTGAAATTTTGCGTTAATAATTATTTGAATACGGGTCATCGATTGATAACACAGGAAAATAAAAATTCGAAAGAAAAAAAAATTCACTCCACCCGTATAGGTTACCCGGATAGGATTGTCACTTTTTAAAGGCACTAGTAAGTTAAAACTTTTTGTACGGGAAACCAAAAATAGGAATTTTTAATTATCTTCCCCCCCCCCCCACAACTGATCACCATTGGGGTCTGAAACCTCCCCTTCGGCGGTGTATTAACATATTTTGTTACACGTTTTATCTGAAACTCGACCAATCTAATTACAGAGTTATCTATAATCTGAACCAAGCATGGAAGTTTCGTTTTCTTGTTCTGGTTTGTTTACAAACATTTCACATAGAATATAGCTGGAATACAGGTACTTACTCGTCTGACAGTTGGCCCCGATGAAAATCATCAGGACTAATAATGGCACGGACGTCAATCCCATTTTCCTAAAAAGTCAAATATGTATAAATAACTTTCCAGGTCGCTTGTATTACAAAGAACTGTTATCTGATTAGATACCTACCTAGGTACCTATTCGAATGTTTCTAGGTAGGTATTCTGATGTTATCAGTATAGGGAATGTATCATCGATTGTTACAAAATGGAGGACATTATCTGTACAGAATGTTCACAATTAGGTACTTTGGTTATGTTCATTATTATGTTCTTTTCCCAATATTCGACGCAACAAAGCAATCTCTGGCAAATAAATGATTTTGGGTTTGACAAAATCCTACTGTAAATATTTAGGTAGATTCGGAGTGAACTAGGCTCATACCTACGGAACACAAATACTTATTTTGATTTAGAATATGATATAGTTCCTAGATTCCCTCTACACTGATCAGTCGATTGTTGAAATGTTTCTACATTTAGGCAAGTAAGGCGCTAGGAAAATCTGACAGTGACGTTCACAAAAATCAATTTTTAGCTGAATAAATCACATTGAAATACTAAATAGAAACAAAATAGAAACGTAGTGGATACCTAGGTTGGTCTAGAAACTCACATAATAAATTAAAACTAAAACCTATACAAATAAAAATCACATCAAAAATTTCACAACACGGCACTATCACAGCAATCTAGCGACTGAGGTGTTGCTAATGTACCTTTACTTTATCTTATCTAAGTCGGTATACCTAAAGGTACCTCTTATCTCTTATCATACCACGGTGCCTTACCTCGGTGATACACATAATATCTGCCAAAACTTTTGAGGCACTGCATAATAAATCATGACAATCATAAACTCCATCGATTTATTCCATTTCATTTATTGCAATTTGAATAAAATTGCAATTAAGTGGATTTTGTGTTTGCTCACGATTATTTTGTGTATAAAAATATCAGAACCAAATAAAACTACAACATACTTACTTAGTATAATATTTACAATTGAGCTAATTGCAGACCCTTGCAAATAATCCACAGGTACTTAACTGATCAGTATCAAATTATCAATACCTGTCGTTCGCGTCGCACTGGCTGCATTGCCTCGCTGTATGGCAATGCTGATGCGCTGCGACAGGTACTGACCTGCTCTCGGGTCACGTCGCTTCGACCAGACGAGAGGAGACGAGAGGCTTGTCATTGTAGTTTATTATTGTGTACTTATGTGATGTCAAATGATCCTAGCTCTATGGACTGTGTATGTCAACTGTGCTAAGTCTGCAATAAATCAATGTGTTTGGATTAGATTCTATTTGATAAATACAAGTAGGTAGGGAGGCTCTTCAAAATTAAAGTTGGTACCTACTACGTACGTACGTTACACATTAGAATGGAGACTCCGTAGATAATAGGGATAATAAATAATAATAATAGGTACCGTCAGTGGCACCCATACGGAAATAGAACCAAGAATGATCCTGTAGGTACCTATCGGTTATCAATTATCATTAATCAGCTGTAGCTTACATCCTTTTAGTAGCTACAGCTGATTGAGAGCTGATTTCTAGAAAAGCCGCTGTCTTTCTCAGCATTAGGTGACTTAATATTTTTCGTCAGAAAAACCTTGTTTTAGCCATGTTTTAACAATCGGAAATGATAAACCATGACTCATTTTATTTCCCTTTGTCGGTGTATCAAAAATTGACAATAAAATTATTGATTCGTACTCGATGCGATGCCATGCAATATAAATAGATATAGAGTAATGTAATGTTTATTTATCACTTCTTCTACTAGTGAACAAAAAAAATTATGTGAAGAGAAAATTAATACTTCACACTTTTTATTTCTTATTTTATAATAATTTAGTATGAAACTTGACTGGTCTAAGTGCTTATTTTATAAGCCTAAAGAAATAAAGTTAATAAAATCAGAAATCTAAGCTTTCTATAGTAAAATAGAATTATTAAATAGGCCGATAGGAAGAAGTTCAGTATTTCCTCTCTCGGCTAAACCGGAAATTGTGTCCATGATTTTTTGAACGTCAAGTATTTTGTAAGTTTTGTGAATTGAATTGATTCAATAAGAAGCAGGCAACTTCTTAGCACAATATACATACCTACTCGTATGCTGTGGTATTATTCTAATTACCCGCCCTGTGAGAAATTTCATGTTAAGTTATTGGCCAATCGGTGCTCTCTACTACACTGAGTTAGAGTACAAGTTTGCACAAAAAAAATCCGAAACGAAACAATGATTGCGGATTATTGGAGTTAAATAGGCCTTCAGGATTATTTTTACCGTTACCAATTGTTCGGGTAAACCGATCACGCAGCAGATACGAATTTTAGCTGCGCTTGCAATTGAATGCGTATTTGCCCGCGATTGCCTAAACCACTTCAGTTCGCACCGGAACATACCACCGACAACGCGGATTCATAACCATTTCTATTATAAGTACTTTAATTAAGTGTGTCTCGCGAATACAGTCCGTACCACTTACCAGTGACTTTCCTTGACCACCTACCATATATACAAACCAACAATACAAAGGGCGGTTTGGCGATCAACCATCAACACCTACCACAACCCCCAGACCCAAACCCAACCCTTTTCACCAATGTTACTGTGTTTAGATAAGTGGGACGCCAAGCAGTGTAGCTAGGTAGGTACCTACATACAAAACCGATTTTATCTGCTTATTGAGATTTTATTTTTTTAATAACTATTATACAAAAAACCTTTAAATCCTCTCCGACGACTTTTTTCTTATTTTACAGTATAAAACTAAAAATCTCACAAATTGCCACAACCAAAGCCGCCGGTCCCGCGAGACGTAATCCGAGCGCCATCTAGCGCCAAGTAGGATAATCACGTGGTAATTGACGGGCGCTGTCAGAGGAAAGCGCGGGAACAATGTAATCGCCATTTTGTTGGGTATCGTCCAATTTGTGATTAATTTGTGAAGTCTGGAGTAATTGGTTGTAATGACAAAGTAATTGGCAGTGAATCGGGGAAATATGCGGAAATCTGGATAATTAAACGACATCGTCGGTAAATTATTATAAAGGTGAACTTTCCGTTATGATGTTTGTTAGTAGGTAGGTAGGTAATTCTACGGAGGATAGGTAAGTTACGTAACGTTAAGGTTAAAAGTTCAAGTAAAGGTAGTATTTACGTACACGTACCTAGGTAAGTAAATAAATAAATAAATAATGCCGGACCATCCACACAGCATCATCTAGCTCCAAGCTAAGCAGAGCTTGTGGTAAGAAGTAAACAAGTAATATATAAGTATAGTAAGCTAGAATAGAATGAATAGGTACTTAGACGAATTAGGTACCTACCTAATCTAGATCCAATCCATAGATTATGTACCTACTAGATAGGTACATTCGTTGCACCACAGATAACATAATGGAATGCACAATGTTTGTAAATATAGAAAACACGACGCAATTAAGAAAGTGGTGTAAGTAATTAAAACTCACTTGCATGGCATCGATCGAGTTTCAGACATAATTTTTTAGCAATATTTGTCACGGTAGGATTCAGCTACCTGTAGATTGTTTGGTACAGTGTGCAGTTAGTAAAAAATTTTAAATTGTAAATACTACATAGCTCTAATTCTAATTTGGTTCTTCTATTTTATTTTTTTTTGTTGTTCGTGTTTACGTATCTCGTACCCATAACACAAGTTCTGCTTAGCTTGGGGCTAGGTGATGCTGTGTGGATTGTCCAACACTATATTATTATTTGCTAATCCGTGGCACTAAGGAGTTTTTTATAAGCCGTGTTTAGTAAAGCTCCCCGTCCATTGTACTGTGACGCGCTATTAGACGCGAGGTCGCGTCGAGAGCCGCCGTAATCTGATAGTGGGACGCACCCTTAACCGGGTAGGGTTGCCAGCTGCGATATAAATTATTAAAACTGTTTGTGGAATATGTTAATAGTGTAATAACCTTTTAAAATACTTATTGATGAATGATCAATTTATACAACAGAAAATATAATACACTAGCGGTCCGCCCCGGCTTCGCACGGGTATTAAACAAAAATTTCAGAAATTATACACACTAACACCACAGTGTTGCTAACACGATGGATTTCACAGTTTTCGTACGGATCCCTTACTTTTTTTAACAGCATTAGGGTTTCTGACATTGACTCGACACTCCATAACTGACACTGGCCGTAGAGAAAAAGCATGCACCGTTCGCTATATATTCAACCTCTTTTTCTATTCTGACGCGCCATAATAGAAAAAGAGGCTGAATATACAGCGCACGGTTCAATTATTGAATTTTTCATGCGGATCCCTAACTTTTTTGAAAATATTATATAGCCTATGTTCATCACGGAAAATTTTGAATTCTAATGGTGAAAGAATTTTTCAAATCGGTTCAGTAGTTTCGGAGCCTATTCAATTCATACAAACAAACAAACAATCAAATCTTTCCTCTTAGTATATACTAGCGGTCCGCCCCGGCTTCGCACGGGTATTAAACAAAAATTTAAGAAATTATACACTCTAACTCTAACACGATGGGTTTCCCAGTTTTCATACGGATCCCTCACTTTTTTTAACAGCATTGGGGTTTTTGACATTGACTCGACACTCCATAACTGACACTGGCCGTAGAGATAAAGCAAGCATCGTGCGCTATTTATATTCAACCTCTTTTTATATTATGACGCGCCATAATAGAAAAAGAGGTTAAATATACAGCGCACGGTTCAATTATTGAATTTTTCATGCGGATCCCTAACTTTTTTGAAAATATTATATAGCCTATGTTCATCACGGAAAATTAAGGATTCTAATGGTGAAAGAATTTTTCAAATTGGTCCAGTAGTTTCGGAGCCTATTCAATTCAAACAAACAAACAAACAAACAAACAAACAAACAAACAAACATACAAACAAACAAACAATCAAATCTTTCCTCTTTATAATATTAGTATAGACTAGCGGCCCGCCCCGGCTTCGCACGGGTATTAAACAAAAATTTCAGAAATTATACACACTAAAACGATGGGTTTCACAGTTTTCATACGGATCTTTACTTTTTTTAACAGCATTGGGGTTTTTAACATTGACTCGACATTCCAAAACTGACACTGGCCGTAGAGAAAAAGCAAGCACCGTGCGCTATACAACCTCTTTTTCTATTCTGACGCGCCATAATAGAAAAAGAGGTTGAATATACAGCCCGCGGTTCAATTATTGAATTTTTCATGCGGATCCCTAACTTTTTTGAAAATATTATATAGCCTATGTTCATCACGGAAAATTAAGGATTCTAATGGTGAAAGAATTTTTTAACTCGGTCCAGTAATTTCGGAGCCTATTCAATTCAAACAAACAAACAAACAAACATACAAACAATCAAATCTTTCCTCTTTATAATATTAGTATAGATTAGTATAGATATAGATTTATACTACACAAAAAATTAAAGTTAATAAAAAATAATGCTGGACCATTCATACAGCATCTAATGATTAGTAATTAACGGGTATTTATCGCGTTTCTTCTTCTTCCTTTCTTCTTATTCCTTTCTCGACGTTTCAACAGGTTTGCGCTCTGTCGTGGTCACGAGATGACTGGAGTATTGGAGCTGCCGCCGCCAGGGTGTTCGGAAGAACGTTGAACATACGAAAATGGGGGGTAGGGGGGGTGGTCTGCTAACTACCTACCCCAAAAAATTTCGCCTATGTCTCAAGATTTTTTTTTAATTAATTTTTTTAAAAATTTTTGTAATTTATCGCTTTTGTGCCTTTAAACCCGTCTAACTTTTTTTTTTATGGTCAGACGTAATTTTTTTTTTTATTACAGTCTTAGTGGTTGGTAGGTCCCTTTTAATTAAAATTTGTAAATTGTACATTGCTAGAAACAAAGTTATGGGCCCTCAAACATAAAATAAGAGTTTGAATAAATTTTGTAACTCAACTTCGCGTAACATTTAAAAATAAAATGAAAGTGTTGGATGACTTCTGATTTGTTAAAAACATCTCTAAAGTGTGAGCTTTCTAATGATAGGTAGTTTGTTTTGATATCTTTTTTGTAAAAAAAATTATTCGATGTTTTCTACCAAGGCGGACCATTTGGACGGAAATCTACTTATGTGAAAACTTAAATGTTTTTAATATACGATCTGTAGTTATTGTTCTATATTATGTATAATATCATAATATAGAACAATAACTACAGATCGTATATTTGTCCCGCGGCGGGAATCAAAGCCGCATCAGCATTCTACGACTCAGGCACATTCTTCCCGATTTCCTACGTTTCCTACACTGCTTAGTTAGTCTAAACATCTTTAAAATGTTTTATGTTTTAACTTTAGTATTTAATTTATTTCTACCTTGCCACCCCTATTGGCTTGTTAGGGCTGTCACCATAAGCTGCCCCTTAGCCATTGTACCTTCCTCAGAGGCCCGAGCGCGGCTGAACGTTAAGTGATATGTCAAGATTGTCGAGTAGTTCTCGTCTTAGGATCCGGCACGTGGCTTAATAGGTTGGATAAACTTTGTGTTTTTGATTTATACATGCAGTTAATTATGATAGAACGCTTCAATGTTCTGTACTAATATTATAAAGAGGAAAGATTTGTTTGTTTGAATTGAATAGGCTCCGAAACTACTGGACCGATTTGTCAATTCTATCACCATTAGAATCCAAAATTTTCCGTGATGAACATAGTCTACTTTAAAAAAAATTGAGATCCTCATGAAAAACTAATTTTTATTTTTAGATAGTAGGTATAATAAAACCGATGGTTTGTGCAGTTGTTGTAAAGATGTTTTTGCGAAGACAACGTCCAAACACAGATGTGTGGACATTATTCAAACCTACGAGAGACCTAGAATATTATTTGGGGTACTCATTATTTAACACGCGCGTGAAGCCGCGTGTATAACCTAGTATTAAGTACAAAAAACCTATAAGTAATGTACTGTAAGTTTTGATATCAATAAAGGTACAGTTATTTAAAAAAAATATAACGAAAAGTGGTCCTAAAACATGAAAACAAATCATATCTGTTTATCTTGGGACCAAGTTAGCTGACGTAATGGTATAGGAACATTATGAATAAACGAAAATTGTGAAAAAAAATATTGCTTAACTTATGATCCCCATAACTTACACTACAAAAAACATAATCCAAAGCCCCCTTTACTTTTCAACAGGTGTTATAAATACAATTTAACAATTACTCAATCTGTCAACCATTTAAAAGGGGCTTATTCGATAATAGCACAACACTATCTGAGATCTGTATCGACATAATGGGCCCATTTAGTAAAATGTCGCGTCCCTAGCCGATGTTTAACCTTTCCCAGTCGACTGGTCTTGTCGCAGAACGACGCGGTAATGATGGGGAACGTCATTCGACGATTATGTTTATAATTGAGCTCCTACTGCAGAAGTACATTTTCTTTGTATGGAGTTCTATTGAAGGAGATATATTGCCAAACCTGTCTACGTTTACCGAGTCGCGGTCTCCACTCAAGAACAAGTTTACCCCAGCGGTTATCGGTTCTTCGCGAAATATGGCCGGCCCACTGCCACTTCAGTTTGCTAATTCTCTGAGCTATGTCGATGACTTTAGTTCTTTGTCGGATGAATTCATTACAACCTTATCCTTCAGAGAAACTCCGAGCATAGCTCTTTCCATAGCTCGCTGAGCGACTTTGAACTGGTGGACCAACCCTATCGTGGGTGTCCACGTCTCAGCTCCGTAGGTCATGACTGGTAGGACGCACTGATTAAAAACTTTCGTTTTCAAACATTGCGGTATGGATGACGAGAAGACTCGACGTAGTTTTCCGAACGCTGCCCAGCCTAGCTGGATCCTCCTCTTGGCTTCTTATATATACCTAGTCAGATAGTCAGATAGTCTGTATTTAGGAAGTATGTTTATAAATTTTTCCATCATTTTATGGACAGATATGGATGATTCTTCTGCGGTTGTATAGAAAATTTTAAACTCGTAATTTTAATGCTAGTATTTACCTCGGAACACCTAAAAATACAGTTAATAGTAATCTACGAAATAAACATATAAAACTTAAATTTGTCATGAATTTTTCAAATTATGCGTTCCGTGTCAACATATTCAGAATTATCTGTTACGATTATTTGTTATCCCATCCCTTCCTCTTATCTACCCTTAGAAATCATCCCTTAAACAGACTCGCGATCAAAATATTAAAAGAACTAAATTAACTCACACGGCCTCGCTATATCAACTCGGACAACGAAACGGTTTCCCGCCGAAATAATTACAAGTACCTACCCCTCTCATAACTCAATAGACGACAAATCAAATTATATAATCCTTTCAGAAAATCCTGCGCGTATTCGACGACCTCTGTGGCGCGGTGGGCGAAGATCCTGCGATACAGGAGCTTGCGGGTTCGATTCAGGCTTCGAGACAAATATTTGTTCAGGGTTTTCTGGTCGTTTTCTATTTATAGTAATAAATATCTATCTATGTATTAATATTGTATTATGTATAACAGTCATCTAGTACTTACCCATAACACAAGCTCTGCTTAGCTTGGGGCAAGATGATGCTGTGTGGATTGTACGGCATTATTTATTTATTTTATCAAACCAAATTAGAAGGAACTAATATTTACAATTATTGAAACTATTGAGCTCACTGCAGACTGCTGCAAACAAAGTGCAGGCATCTCAAATTATCCATATTAATACCAGTCGAAATAAATATGTAGTTATAATCTCTCGCCTAAACTACTGTACAGATCAGGCTCATATTTTGCATAGATGTAGTTCTAAACCTAGATTATCATATGGGCGTTTTTCAAAAAAAATGAGCACCCTAGAAATGTTTTGTCCACTAACTTCGACAGCTAATTTCTCAGCAACCTTTCAATATTTCACTATTATGAGTATTATTTCTACTACAGAAATGATTATGAATTATGTTTAAACATAAAAAGTTACTGAAACACAGTGAAATAATTAAAATATTGTCAAAAATGTAATACAAAAAGACACAATTTTATATGTCCACCACACAGTTTGTTAACTTTCATCATCATCATCATCATCACCAGCCTATAATAGTCCACTGCTGGACATAGGCCTCCCCTAATGAATGCCATAGATGGCATCATTATTTGTTAACTTTACAGTTCATTAAAATACCCCAAAATTATATTTATTTGAATAAAATTGATTGCAATCGGAAGATAAATGTTTATATTTTTATAACAAGTTTAATGTATTACTATAAATAGGAATCCGAATAAACAAAACTGGTTTAAAGTTTGTCCTCAAAAAACGGGGGTGGCGGAATTTCCACTTAAGTAACGCCAAAAACTAGGACTACAAAACAAAAAAATACTACCATTCTGTGCCAGTTTTTAGTTTTAGTTACAATAGTTCCATTCAGAACACCCCGTCCTCTTCATTCCCCTTGTTTTTGACGCATTCCGTTACGTTGTGTTGTGAGGTTAGCATGGTTCAAAAAAATGTTCCACTAAGAACGGCTGATTTACTGGTAAGTAATGAGTTTATTATTATGTACATAATCTGTATGTAGTTGCTTTTTAACTATTCGTAAATAACTTTTATAACACATTATTAGGAATACTTATGATATTCCCTATAAAAAATTGCAAGCAATAGTTTGATGTTATGATTCGTAACATCCACTAAGCAACGTTACGTATAAGTGGACCGAAAACGTTGCTTAATGGAATTATAAGGACGTGCACATAAAGTTTCTATAACTAGTTGCGCCCAGCGGTTTCGCTTTCTTAGAAATTAATGTGTCAAATGGAGAACAATACGGATATATTGTAAATTTCAAAATATCAAATATATGTTCATTCTGATAGGCGATTGTGTGGTGATATTTACATAATATTTATTTTTAACATATTTTAAGTGATTGCGCAAACCAGGGAATATATCTTTTATAAAGCTTAATTACTTAAAAATTCGCACTGTCGACTGCGATGCGGAAAACCGTGGTTCGAATCTTAACTATGGTTAAGTTTTTGCACTTAGTTTAAGATTGCTTGAAGGTCTTCAACATTATTGTTGGTGTATATTTAAGCAAATTAGGGGTATAGCAAATAGTGAACGCTACTGTACATTGTACACGTAGCCTAATTATTCCTATTAGTAACTTTGTGTTCCACTTAAGTAACAGTCCTGATATAAATTTTAAGATTTCTTTAAATTCTATTAAGTTAAGAGCTATTTTAGAGTAACAAATATTGTTTTACTTCTCCAAATTTAATTTTATGTACCCAAAAACTTTGTACACTTACTGTTATGTTAAATAAAAGATATTTTGTATGGTGTTTCGGCGCAAAAGTGACGTAATGGATGTTTTTCGGAAAATATTTGGTAATTTATAGATTAATCTTTAGTTCATGGTTCTGTTTTTTTAATATTAATATGCTATAAGTTAAATAAAACATATAAGTAATTATAAAGAAATCGTTTTATTTGTCTAAATTCCAAGTTAAAAAGTTACTTAGTGGAACGAATTGTTGATAACTTTTGCAAACAGATTGATGTTTATTGAGCTTATTTTCATATTTCTATATAAATTTTATTCAATTTAGTAAATTTATTTATTAATCTATAGATTTATCACCAATTTCATGCAGATTAAGTTCATAAGAAATAAGGTTTCCACATAAGTAACGGGCCATTTTATTTGAAAAACGCCCATATCTATCATACAGACTTCTTTATTCGTGCAATACGCGTGCAAAACCGCCGGCAGAAGCTAATTTACAGACAACTAATAGACTCTTGTATCATCTATATCTATACTAATATTATAAAGAGGAAAGATTTGATTGTTTGTTTGTTTGTTTGAATTGAATAGGCTCCGAAACTACTGGACTGATTTGAAAAATTCTTTCACCATTAGAATCCTAAATTTTTCCTGATGAACATAGGCTATAGAATATTTTCAAAAAAGTTAGGATTCCGTATGAAAAATACAATTTTTGTTAAATACCCGTGCGAAGCCTGCCGGACCGCTATTTCTATAAGTACTAATATTATAAAGAGGAAAGATTTGAATGTTTGTATGTTTGTTTGTTTGTTTGAATTAAATAGGCTCCGAAACTACTGGACCGAGTTAAAAAATTCTTTCACCATTAGAATCCTTAATTTTCTGTGATGAACATAGGCTATATAATATTTTCAAAAAAGTTAGGGATCCGCATGAAAGATTCAATAATTGAACCGTGGGCTGTATATTCAACCTCTTTTTCTATTATGGCGCGTCAGAATAGAAAAAGAGGTTGTATAGCGCACGGTGCTTACTTTTTCTCTACGGCCAGTGTCAGTTTTGGAATGTGGAGTCAATGTCAAAAACCCCAATGCTGTTAAAAAAAGTAAAGATCCGTATGAAAACTGTGAAACCCATCGTTTTAGTATGTATAATTTCTGAAATTTTTGTTTAATACCCGTGCGAAGCCGGGGCGGGCCGCTAGTGTAAATACAAAGCAATATAGATCGTGTATCCAAATCCGTTCGAAGCAATTCACTTTAGATTCAGGTCGAACAGAACATAATAAAGGTTCCTGAAACAGCTATCAAAGTACAAAGGAAACGCCGGAGAGCCAATTCCGGCTAGAACCGGCTACAACCGCCTCTAACCGGGTATAACCGGGTGGAACTTAGTATGCGAGCCGGTACTGAGCTGCGGATCAAAGAGACATTCTGGATGGTAAATTGCTAATAACTTACTAGATTCTACAGGGACGGAGCGAAGGACGGGGGTACTTAAAGTAGGCACTTAAGATTTGTTTTAAACAGCGGAAAACCTGTATAAAAAATAAAATTACACTTAAATAACGAAATTAAAACTAGTATTTACAATTGCAACAATTGAGCTAACTGCAGACTGTTGCATACAAACTACAGGTAACTCCACAGATCCATTATCAATACCCGGCTAACGCGTCGCCTCGCCCAGACGCTCAGATTTTTTTTAAACTTTTACAAGTTGCTCGCATCGTTTCCCATTTTTTCTTGGGCTCAGATTCTCCTACCAGAGGAAAGCCAGCATCGTATTTTCTTCCATCTGTGTATATCTAACCCGCCTGCCAAGCGTACTGATCATGACAAAACCCTCAATGGTTTGGGCGTGTTATGTCAACCGTTGGACGTATGCATACCGCAGAAATACGAATACCTTAACTGAAAACCCAATAAAGTAAAATTAAAAGTATTTGACATAATAAGTAACAGTAGCTTATCATTTATTTGTTACATTAAATAGAAAATGACTGGTCCACTGCTGGACGCAGGCCTCGCTCTGACTAGTATACTAGTAGGGAAAGCATAATAAAATGCCGTCTGACATAAGAAAAAGTTCCCTGAAAAACTGAGTACGTCCCTGCCACTCCGTTCTCCCTAGCTTCCTAAACCGACCTCTATATCAACCCAAGAAGGTTCAAAACAGCTCCCTAAAACACACACACAGTCAAACAACTACAATCCATGAGATAAGGGATCAAGGTTCAAATCAGATTGAAAAGGGAGACTGGGTTAGAAGGGGAGAGCGGGACAATAGGCCAACTCTTAATTTTCTAACAGAAGCTCCAATATCGGTGTGATTTGATTTGGTTATGGATGGGGTTGTGCGAGAACTAGCCAAAATTATTACAATTTTTTTTAATCAGTGCTTGTGAGACTTAAATATAAAATATCCCACTGTAAGTGATTTAAATGTAAACGTAGTTTGGGAGTGTTGGAATATAATCTTTCGTTTTATTACCTTTTCAGTATAGTTCTTAGCTTCCTCAATTCAATGGCCAAAAAATAAGTATTGTTTATTGCGTGAAATATATTGTGTCCAAAAGAGGTATAATAGAGGTTTACTGTTAATTAAGGGTTCCTAAGCCTGATTTACAATGTCACCATGATTAAAATTAAAATTTTAGAATTAAGAAAGGGGTCATTAAGTAATTGAGTAGGTGTACCAACCTAAAGACAGAAGTGTGGACTACACTTACTTACTTGCACATGGCTCAAATTTCCCTTTGTATTGTATACAGTTTCGTACGTAAATGAAAACCAAAACTTTACAAACTGTCTACATCTTGCAGCAGACCGTCCCTACCCCGCAGGCCGGTGGGTGGTACAATCATAGATGTCTTTTTTGGGAACAGGTGGCGTCGCGAGCGCTCTGTTCTTTTACCACTTTAATGCTTTGAGAGGGATAGGCCTTATTGGGCTATTATACCCTATTTATTTTGAGTAAAGAGATTTAGTGAGGTAGAGAGATGGGAGCTTTTACTATCTTTCTTGTTCAGTTGTATGTGTTTTTATTTCTCACAGAATTTTCAGCCCATTGTTGATGTTTTTGAGGATTATTTTGCATTAGTAACTCCGGGGTCTAAGTCTAATAATAATAATAATCTATTCTACCTAATATTATAAAGAGGAATGATTTGTTTGAATTGAATAGGCTCAGAAACTACTGGACCGATTTGAAAATCATCGGTTTCGAAAATTATTCGCGCACGGCTATGATGAACAATTGTAAATAAACCTGAATTGACATTATACCTACCTAGGTACTGCTTGGACAATACAGCTTACCCATCTATAATATATAAAGGCTCGCTGATACCACCTAGCCCAGATTAGTGGAAGTCTTGTCCAAAACTCAATGAAAACAACTGCTACAATTGTGGTTTCTTCCCAAGACCCGGTATCATGACCCTCGAGCGCCATTTTCTATCTGTCGGTCTATCTTGATTTCAGAGACGGGGAGGGCTCCGATTTAGTTGTCAGTGTCATTTTGACAGAGCAAAAGGCTTTTAGATCTCTAAGGTAATATGACCCTTGCGAAAGACTTAAGTTTCAGCAAGCTACCTAACCAAAATACCAACTACATTCTCACAATCAAAATACATGAATTGTAACACAACATTGTAAGGGGGCAACAATACGCGAATTAGAGGCAAATTGTGCGTAAGACGACATAACAAGGTTATGGCGGCGCGGATTGTTAAATATTACTCATGTTGTTGGTTCAATTGAGGAAATAATTGTTTCGGATTTATTTGGGGCTGAAATAATTGTTGTTTTTGTGCCCGAATTTAATTTTACACTTGGACTGCGTAGGGTAGAATTTTCTCAGCTAGTTAAGGTGGAATAAATTTGAGATGAATGTTGACGCAGATTTGGACCGCAGCACTGCCGCATAGCACAAAAAAATTGCATTTAAATACGGGCTTTAACTCGTAATAATTAGATTAATTTAAATATGGGCTTTAACTCATAATGATTCGATGCATTTCATTTCGACGGTAGTTGACAATCACGAGCCACTCGCTGAAGCATGCGGTAGCCGGTAACCCATTTTGTAAAATAAACTATCTGCACCAAAGATTTAAATCGTAGATACGTCCCGACACCAAAAATTGTGTCATTGTCCTTGAATGCGTGCGTGTGCAATCTATACACAACAAGCGTACTGAGAAAATAGTGTCATCTCTTTTTCTCCCACATTATTTGCAAACACTACTATCTTTTTCGTGCACTCGCCATTTAAATTTGTTATCGAGATCGCGGAATGATAAATAAAAGTAATTTAATTAAATCGCAATATTTACGAGTGAAATGTTACCTACACCTTTAGCTTTGTTTGTATTTGTAGAATTGTTTTTACACTTCCGAAACACACACGGTGGCATTTTGTGAAACTTTTCTTGCAAAAATTGGAAGTTACGACAGGTTTTAACACGTTCGGATAACACTGTGCTTCGATCTACACTGATTCCAACTGTGCGAGCTGGCTCACCTTAACTATGCAACAACACGGCGGCGCGGGCTCACTACGGAAAGGGCGTATCTACGATTTAAATCTTTGATCTGCACTATCTGAAAATTGCGAGTGAAACCTTTAATCGAATGCTTATTTTTCGAGTGTGTGAGGTAGCGGTGCTGGATTTAGAAGAATGTTGAACACTAGGTTAGTACTATAAATGTATACCTAGTTATTCTGTGACAATATAACTGGTATGTCTAGAATATACAGGTGGATCAAAATCAATGGGCCCTGAAGTAAAACCACGTTAAATTCTAAGATTTTTGTTAATATATTGCACGTTAAATTCTAAGATTTTTGTTAATAAATTGCATAAGCCCTCGCACTCGAAGTAGTGGTCCAAACCGTACTGAGGGAGGGGCGCGGGTTCGAGTCCCGCTGAAATCAAAAATTTTTGGGATATTATTTAATTTCCTACACTTTAAATCCTAAAGATTATTTTACTTTCCTGGATTAGTAGAATAAAATGACGAGAATATTTTTGGTGAGGCAAGCTAATTGTAATTTGATTATAATTTCTTGTGGTGTAATTTTCTAGCTCTTAGTTTTCCAAAATTCTACCATAAGAAAATAAAATATTTGATCATAATTATGAATTTATACCTATTGAGTCTAGCAGGCGCTAGGTGAAAACGCGGGCAGGAGCTAGTTATTAGGTAATTTAATAAAATCATCAAATAAATTATGCCAATTGAATTTATTGTTTAGTGTCACTAAAACTAGAACTAGTTTACAATGTATTCAGATATTTACACACAATCCTACTTTCCCTAATATTAAATGTATATCCTATTAATTTTGTATGGCTGCGATATGATTTGGGTTGAACGGGGAAATATAATATTGGGTAGAAAATGTGTGGGTTGATCGGGTAACACTCGAAATGTTTACAATCGATTGACTATGCCTTCGTTAATAACGAGCTGCTTGATAGCTTTACAAGAAAACCTTTTAGATCATCATGTAACCTAAGGCTTAATCCAGATGTTACCAAAACTAAAATACCAAATCAAATCATAAATAGCTATAAATGATGTCGTCCATACGATCGTTATGTCATCATGATAGGGACGGTATCATTTTTAGTGCTGACAAATTGTTTTAGTTTCGACGAAACCAATATCATTAAAAGCCGTTATTGTACATACAAACAAATAGATACATACAACTCTCTTTTCATGGAATTTGGTGTTTTTGGTGTCGGTCATTTTTATTTTGTCTATTATTAACTTATTTATTTCAGATTAAATCAATAGAATATTTACAAAATAAATAATTTAATGTCACAATCAGTATACAATAATTACATAAACATAATATTCGATAAATCATATAAACAAGCAAAAAGTCTTTTTAAATGCGATTTAACATTTACCCCTTGATTTAGTCTTCCATTTATACATATTGAATGGGACAGTGCAGACGCGACACAATCATTTCGCATTACATTCATGAAATTTACCTAAGCCGTTACACAATGGTAAAAACATGAATGAAGTAACGTCACGAAATAACGTTAACGTTAGGTATTTAACGTTATCTTGTGGCGTGGTAATACGTAAAAATAATTAATATTTGAGCGACACAGCGTGAGTAACTATTAAAATTAATAAACTAACAAAGTTACTTGCTACTTATTCAATGGAATTTATTTATTGACCCAAAGACATTCCAATCTATTTGTAAGTCTATATTTACATAAGTAATGACTAAAAGAAGTCTAGATGACTAGAAAACACTCGCATCCAAAAGCTATTACTAAAATAAATACTATCCTAGGAATATAACCTATTTTGTACAACAAATATTGCACGTTGAATTCAGTTTTAAGACTAAAATGACTAGATGCTACTAATTTACTCGTAAACTGATTCAAATTATGAGATAATAACAATTTTTGTAAAGAGATGCCAGAAATTCAATAAAAACAATAAATTTGCCTTTAAACTGCATCATCAGCAGCCTTATTGTCTAACTTGAAATCCATTACCAGTGAACTTCAAACCAGTTGTAGACCCAGTCAGAATGTTGTCGGTATTGGTATTGTCTAAGGTATTCAACTAGTCTTCGTTTTCAGCTTTTTACACAATACCAAAGTGACAATCGAAGTCCAGGCTAGGTTTGAAATGCCAAACTGAAGCCTATTACGATTACCAGTTGAGTTAGACAATAGAGCCGCCTTGAATGCATCATTTAGCAGGCAAAATCAACAAGAACTCGCTGACCTCCTATGGCTATAGTTAAAATAACGCTAACGTTATCGTTACGTTATTGCGTTAACAGTTATAACAATCAGTTGCCGGCGTAGTGCGCGTAGCTGGGTTCTCCGACGATATCGATATCGCTGTCGCTGTGTTCCGAGTCGGAGTCCGATGTGTGCGCTGTCGAGAGGCGGGAGTCTTCAGCCTTCAACAAAAAACACTTCATTTAGTTTAATTTATAATCACCAGTGATCAGCATAGGTAGAGCTATTCACGGGTGCTAGTAAACTACCGCTACCGCTAACTTTAAAAAAAATATGCCAACCCATAGAATTTTTTTTTTCCTTTGTTGTTAGGTTAGACACATTGTACATATCCAGCGTTATGCAAATACATTTATATTGGTCACTAAAGTCAAACTCATACACACATTATAGAGCGTCTGAAGATGTTTTTCCTGTTCAAAATAATATGGTTTTGGATGCCTTGTATTCTACAGTAATAGATTTAGAACATTACTACATACACTACTATGTATGGGAAACGATTTCTCTAATTTATAATCCGAGCACACTGACACAAGCGCGCGCAATGAGACCTTTAATTAGGCAAGGTTCTACAATATACTCTAGGCTCTATAAGAAATTTAACCTTATATCTTTGCGTACCTATCATCCCATTCTGAGGGCGAGCCATTATACTTAGGTAGGTTAATGGTTAGGTAAGGTAGGGAATTAAACTTTTCTAAATAATTTTCAATTTAATTTAAATTATCATTCACTCCTGAAATTCACAAACTCCTGATGGTCATCTTGCGGCCTAAACTGAGTAACTAGGTATATTTTTTTTTATATAATAAAACCCATGTCCTATTATTATATTCATTATAATTATTTGAGTACCTACCTTCCGTAAATCGGCAAGTTGGTGTTTTGTAAAGTCCACTGCGGACGTACCTGTCAACAATAAAACAGATTATACATTTTATCGTTGGATACGTAAACAAAATTCCATAAAATGTTCCTTCGTCAAAAGTACCTACGGCTGATTTGGGTCGGGGAAACGCCTTAAATTCTTCTCTCTGGAAAAATGTGTTCCATCCCAGGTCACATCTTCTAAAGATGTTGTTCAAAGTTTTCACATTTCCATTAAAAAGCGTAAAACTAGTTATTCAATATACTTAAAAGTTGGGGGTTTAGGCACGTGTAGGACGCCTAAACGGCAGGAAACTAAACTCCATGACCTCCTTTTGTAGTTGATTTGGCATATAGAATATACCTAATTACCTACTTAAATAGTATCACGAAGGCCACAAAGTGTTATTTTTCCCGTAAAACACGCCCGAGGCCGCGTACTAGCTTAAGCTAGTACTTGAAGATAGAAAGATGGCTGCAAAATAAGAAATTACCTTCCGAGAAATCTTCAAGAAACTCCCTCACAATCAAATTACCTCCTACAAGGTAAATTATACCCTATAATCAGGTAACAGGGTATATTTCACAACAGAGTTAATTGAAAAGAAACATGTTAGAAGCCAATTACGACCGTAATATAAGCGATTAGAGTTTATATTCGTAGGCGGGCGCGCCAAGACGTTCGTTGCTAGGCAACCAAGACGGCCATCTTGGCTCACTAAGTTTATTATACTTAAGGGCTGGCACAGGAGTTTTAAAGGAAACAGTAAACATACATAAAAATGTATGTTTACTGTTATAAATTTGATAAAATGTGAGAAGCTCTTTTATAGTTGATCTATAAAAGCATGCAAATTTACATCGGGTGCATCATTCCGTAAGGACTTGTCGCCATTTTTATTTTTATGTAATTTAAACTTAAAAAGTAAAACCATGTAAAACGCATAATAATAACACCAATACACGTCGTTATTTATTTTTGATACTTTTTTTTGGTATGCCTTCCTGGCTCGACTTTTTTTAACCAAATTTTAAAAGTTGGTACACCATCTATAAAAAAATTGGCATGTTGTCAATACGTCTTTATGGAATGATGGCCTCGATAATATAAATAGGAAAAAAGTGGATAAACACTGAGATTTCCAAACCTACTTTTAAACTCTTTATTCCGTAAAACGAGCTTAGCTGCTAACGACAGATACCTAGGCTTATAAAGTTTTCAAATGAAAAATTGAAAACAATTTGAACGAATAAAATATAAATAACATCTTGCCATCAGCACGTTATTTCTGTGCAATGTTTATTTGACTACAAACGTTTACATACGCTACAAATCATTATCATCATCAGCCCAAACTCGTCTGCTGAACATAGGCCTCCACCATACGACGCGGATGCCACAAATAGTGGTCCTGTAGGCCTAGGGATTGTTCTCTATGGTAGAATAGACTTTATTGGCATCGCATCGCCATACATTGCGCACATTATTGAAGTTGAAGAAATTAATTTCAATTAATTTACGCATTCGATGACAAAGTGACGGTATTTTTCTCTATTCTACCTTAGACAAGAAAGCCCGTGCTACCTACTGCTGAGCCTTCAAGTCCAATCATCTAACTCCTATGACCGCTTCAATGACGTTGCCATCAAAATCACACGTAATAGCAATGAATAGTTCCCTTCGAAATGGCACATTAATTTTCTTTACTATTAAATTTATTTTCATGAGTGCCAACCCTAGAGACCGTCTAGAGTTGCGGCGCGAAAGCGATGCCCCGTGATTGGATTGTCCGTCGACGGTTTGTCCACTATTATGGCATCGAGACAAGCGATTGTGGACCCTATGGGATAAGGATCGATGCTTCTTTGGTATTTCATTTAATAAGTCTTCAAGAACGTCTTTATATTCTCCGAAAAACCGACACCTGAAGACTTATGTTCGATCTATGTATCTATGTATCTCGAAAAGTCTCTAACAATACCTATGTTTAATTATCATTTTTGCTTTCAAGAATAAACTCAACCACTGGTTACGAGAGAAAAATATCGAACTAAAAAATGTGACGCAATGACAAAATTCAACACTGTATGATATAGACCCGTGCATAGACTGCTCGTCTATTTACGAATAAATCTATTTGACTGTGAGTGATTTCGCATTTACTGTGGCAAGGAGCACGCAAGGATAATTTTACTATGTTGCGAGGAATTTGATAAATCGAATGTATGTTTCTATATATGTATATTTCTATATATATTCTGTATCTAGATGTATGTTTTTAGATTTGTCTTCGCCAGCGGCTTCTCTCCTTTACGCCGCTGTAGGCACATCAATAAATGAAAGCCTGCCATTAAGATATGTATGTATAGTGTAATCTCAAAACCAGTGCATAAGCAAATTTTATAATCGGAGCAGTGGTCCCTATCTAATAACTTACTTCCTAATTCCAAACTAAAAATAGTAAATAAATATAATAAGATTTATCTATATCTATACTAATATTATAAAGAGGAAAGATTTGATTGTTTGTTTGTTTGTTTGTTTGTTTGTTTGAATTGAATAGGCTCCGAAACTACTGGACCGAGTTAAAAAATTCTTTCACCATTAGAATCCTTAATTTTCCGTGATGAACATAGGCTATATAATATTTTCAAAAAAGTTAGGGATCCGCATGAAAAATTCAATAATTGAACCGTGGGCTGTATATTCAACCTCTTTTTATATTATGGCGCGTCAGAATAGAAAAAGAGGTTGTATAGCGCACGGTGCTTGCTTTTTCTCTACGGCCAGTGTTAGTTTTGGAATGTCGAGTCAATGTCAAAAACCCCAATGCTGTTAAAAAAAGTAAAGATCCGTATGAAAACTGTGAAACCCATCGTTTTAGTGTGTATAATTTCTGAAATTTTTGTTTAATACCCGTGCGAAGCCGGGGCGGGCCGCTAGTGTAAAATAAAAGAAACATTAAGAAAAAGTGGTGCAACAGTCTGCAGCTAGTTCTAATTTGATTATGACAAAAAGCTAATTTTAAATGTACATCAGTAATAAATTATTAACTCCAAATTTACAAAGATTAGTTAGGTAATAACTTTCTAAAAAAGTATCTAGGAAATAGGCGAAAGGAAGATCTCATCATCTATACTAATATTATAAAGAGGAAAGATTTGATTGTTTGTTTGACTTGAATACGCTAAGAAACTACTGGACCGAATTGAAAAATTCTTTCACCATTAGAATCCTAAATTTTCCATGATGAACATAGGCTATAGAATATTTTCAAAAAGTTAGGGTTCCGTATGTAAAGTTCAATTATTGTTAAATACCCGTGCGAAACCTGGGCGGACCGCTAACATATAAAATATTCATCAATTATTTTTTTACTTGTTGCCCTTGGTGGCCACCAAAATCTATTTTCGTATCTCTTCCTAAACTAAATAGAATAAAACTATTACAGAGGCATTAAAAAAAAGCTTATGATAGGTATCACAAACTGGACGATGGATTTTTGAAAATTCCTTTGTTAAACAGAATAATAACATAAAGTACGTGGTGGCGCTAGTTTAGGTGCTGTATGCGCCTTAAAACCTTGCTTTAAATCCGTATGCCACGACGGACGGCCAACCCTCACAAAAGGTAAACTTGCAAACACCTCACTTCCTCTGCATAATTTAATTGCTTAGAGAATAGTTCCCAACAAGGAGCTCCAAGTTAGCAGTTTGTTCAGGCATTCTATTGGAATAATTAATAACTTGAGGTAGCTTGTACAAAACTAAGTTCAACTTATTTCTTAACTAGCGACCCGGTCCGGCTTCGCACGGGTGCAATGTTAGTACAGAAACCTTCCTCTTAAATCACTCTATCTCTTAAAGAAAACCGCATCAAAATCCGTTGCGTAGTTTTAAAGATTTAAGCATACATAGGGATATAGGGACAGAGAAAGCGACCTTGTTTTATACTATGTGGTGATAACGGAGATGGATGAGATAGCCTAGAGGTTCGGTTTTTATCGAGGAACACAATTAAATCCATGGAAAAGCTGATGGTACCTACCTAAACAAAATCAGTTAGGTTATTAACCGTTTAATAAATCAGTTTTTATCGACGATAGCTTGAAGCGTTGCAATATTGCAACAACACGTTTAGCATTTTCAAACAACGTTCCTCGTTTCCGTTACCGTTGTCTAACCGTTATCTCACCTCGTTGCTGCTGCTGCTTCCGTAGTTGCTTCTTGTGCTTCATCCGTCGGTTCTGGAACCAGGTCTTGACCTGCGTCTCCGAGAGACTCAGCGCCGCCGCCAGCTCCACTCGCTCCGGGGTCGACAGGTAGCGTTGGGTTTCGAACCGTTTTTCTAAACCTGAGTTAGATAACGGTTTCGTTTAAGAATTGAAATTAGTAAAAAATTATTTGAAGAACCCGAACTAACTTTGCAAATCATTCATTTGGTGACTCACATATAAAGATAAAATTGATAAAGAAAATTGTAATAAACTATCGGTCCGCCCCGTCTTCACATGGGTATTTTAACATGTTGGGTTACATTATTGGAGTTTTCATACGGATCCCTAATTCTTTGAAAATGTTCTATAGCCTATGTTCAGGGAAAATTTAGGATTCCAATGGTGAAAGAATTTTTCAAATCGGTCCAGTACTTTCGGAGCCTGTTCAATTCAAACAAACAAAACGCAAATCTTTCCTCTGCACCATTAGAATCCTAACATTATCCCTGATGAACACAGACTGTAGAATATTTTCAAAAAATATGGAACCTATGAAAAGTTCAATAATTTTACACAACGTGTTTTGTGTGTACCAATTATAATTTTTGTTTAATACCCGTGCGAAGCCGGGGCGGACCGCTTGTTTTAAATAAAACAAGTAATGGTACCTGTGAGCTGTGGGTCCGAGAAGACGGTCCTCGCCTTCCTCCGGCGGCAGTGCTTCAGCGCAGACAGAGACAGCTCCGACGGCGTGAACAGAGCGTGGTACGGCACTCCTGAGGGGACATTACATTACAATACATTACTGTAATTAACTGATTCAACGCTCAAATCAAATGAAATCATTTATTTGCACATAGGTATGTTCAGTTACAAGTTGAACGAAGAGACGACAAAAGTTATAAACTGCGGCGTAGTCTCTTCGCTCGCCTCCTGACACGACTTTACGAAACACAAACGGTTCAGGCTACGGTTTGCCTTGAAGTAGCTTTTCCTACCATGTCTCTAGATAGCCCTAAATGTTTAAAGGGATGCGTTTTCTGCGCGTTATCTGTACCGTCTGACTGTTTGCAAAATGTCGAAACAATAGAACGGCTTCAGTAATTTTGATTATGATCTCTTTTGATTTCTCTTACCAAAGCACAAAGATGTGGGTACCTATCTAGATTTACATTTGGTACATTTCGTACGCCTTTATTAATTTTTGCAAAAAGCGGCGACTGAGAGATGGCCATCGCAAATCTCAGGCTAGAAGGCAAACCTAACGATATAAATAAATATTGCTGCGCCCTTACAGGGTACATGTACTTACTTCTAAGCTAGTTACCACCGAAGCTAAATCTATGTTAGAATGTATATGTTTGCAATAAATAAATGAATATGAAAATATGAATATGATATCAAGATCTAAAGATTTTACCTCGTAAAAATCTATGAAGCTTATTCACTTTAATTTTTCTTACTAATAAGAAAATCGTTCTAAACTAACTACGTAAGTAACGTAGTACCTATGCCAAAATATATTTACAAAATTTCAAATATGTTGAAGATGATGAGGGACATAATTACAATACAACATAAAACTTACTAGTCTCGTAACCAAGATTCACTAAAATCTCTAAAAAGTTTGTTTATAAGTTGTAGGTATAATGTGTAGGTAGTGTACTAACAGCTGGTAGGCCAAATAGGTAGAGTTAGAATCATGTCAGATTTTATTTATTTATTTATTTATTTATGGAACGCCAACAGCGTATATATGACACATTCTTAAATTTAGGCACTTATTTAAGGTTCTTATATAATATACACTAATAATAGGCGGACACATCATTCTATGAAATTCTAATACTATATACTATATAAACTAAAGGCACTAAATATCAAATATATATGTATAACATGAATAAAATATGGTAAATTTAAATAACAACGAAAAAAAAACATAGTGAACTAAGAACCGGTAGCTTCATGCTGGAAATGTTCCAGCACCTTGAATTTGAATTTATTGAGGTTATCACTGAAAATGTCTATATCTGATCTGGAACTTGTTTGACAATATATAGTTAGATTTTAATTGATTTATCAAAAATCTTTGTGAGCCCATGGTATTTATAAATAAATAAAATTGAATTAATACTACACTATGCTAACAAATTAGTGAAATCAATAGAACTTACGTAAATAAAACTTTACTTTCTAGAAAAATCAGTCTACAGCTCCAGTATAGATAGTTTAAAAAGCTCACATCAAAGTTTGCAGGTAAATAGTAATAAAGAGTCGCGAGCCGACGGGAACATGAAATTTTAATCTTTTAAATTGATTGACGAATTTATACTCATCATGAACCCAAGTTAACCTTAGGTAGTTATTAAACTATCTAAGTTTAGATTAGAGAACCCTAGCTGTACCTTTAAAATCTATCAAAAAATACTGATAACATATTCGTCAGATAAAATTTGTCCACTTTTTCAGTTCAGATACATGAACTTGCAAAATTTACCTTGCGATAAGAAATAGGGCGTATCCACCGCCTTGTATGTGTTGGGAGTGTGTAAATAAGCTCCGAGGGCTCCCATAACTTGTAGGTAGGAGCCTTCTCTGCCCGGGACATGAGGCCGGACCTCATTGGCCACCGAGAAATAAGGCTTAGGCTCGAAGTCGAACCTCCTTGGTTCGACCGTAGCGGGGACCTTCTTTTGGCCACGAAAGAGGATGTCTTCTATTAGGAAGGAGGTTTTCGAATGTTCTTGACGATTTGAATTTGTGTCGTGCGTTTCTGATTCCATTTTGTTTTCTTTATCACTTCATGTTTCATTCACAACTTTTTCAATTAACTTGGCACATAACTTTTAAAAATGTATTTTTTGTATTAGTTACACAGTTTTTATTCTAAACGACTTGAAGATTTTGAAAGTTTAACTTTTACTCTTCCTTCTCTGGCTATAGTTCATTCTTGAATAAATGTTTTTTTTTTATACCCACGAAAGATTCAATTCATTTATTTACTCCACATCAACAAAGCACAACTTTAAACTTCTAGTTTATTTTTATTGTACACAAGATGTCTGTTCTGTATTTATTAAATATTATTTAATTGTACACGTATTATCCACGACACTTCTTCCTAAAACTTCACTAATCACCGTATCAATTAATCCATTTGCCACGAAATACATACAAAAAATAAAAATGACGCGCAACCACCAATTTTTTTAACCAGCCTAATCTCCGCCGTCCATTTTGCCAGATTACGACCGAAACTGGTAATAAATGGCAGAATGAGGCGATTGTGTCGCGGTCGGCGGCAACGAGCCGATTGCAGGCCCCGCGCGGCGCGGGGGGCGGGGGTGTGCACCCCGCGGGGTGGGGCCTCGCGCCGTTACAACGGGGTGGGGGGAGGCATGCTCAATGTTTCTTAACGATTTGTAATCGATGTATTTTAGTGATGTTTTTAACTGTGCTCGCTAAAGTAAGTTTATTAAACATATTTATTTCCTATAATTTGTGGTTTTTTCACCAAAGATCCTTTCACAAAGCGAGCTTTTATTGAGATGTTTTTCAACGAAACAAGTTAAAAATTTCTTTAATTTACCTTCAAAAAGCTGTGAATCAAGAAGAAAACTAAGCAGAAGTCAAAATTTTTGACGAATCCTAGCGTCACGTAAGATCAAATGGAAACAAAGCACTTTAGAGTAAAGTTTTATCGACTTTTTTCTTTGTGTAGTTATCTATGTAATTCGCGTAATGCTATAATTGACTACAATCATAGGTAACATTATTGAATATTTTCTTGCTTAACGGTAGTTTGACACGTGTATGCTGACATTTTTAGATTTTTTAATAAACTCTGTATTTTTTGTCTTTCTATGCATTTACAGTATTATGTGTTGTGTATAAGATTTAAAGTCAGTTTTTCGACAGATTTTTTTCAGTTTTTAAGTTTGACCAATCTTATATAGGTTTGATACATAGAACTAGAGGTTCCCGATGGTTTTTAGATGATCAAATTAAAATCCTAAAAACCAGTTTAGGTAGACGAGTGCAGAGATAAAATACGGAGAGCTCCAAAAAGCTTTTGATGGCACGGTTGGACCCGGGCGTTGGCAGAAAATAGCAAATCGAGTTGAACATACCTCCGGCAATATGATTTGATGCAGGAATGCCACGCCGAGTTAGGGGACTTCCACTGTCAAATTCAAAAGTATAGTGTTTGTTTCATTTCATGTATTCTTGTTTTTATTTGTGTTTAATTTTATTCGTTTAAAATTTTGTGTTTGTTGTGTGCAATTTCAAGAAAAAGAATAAAAATCAATGTCAGTAGTTAAAAGTAGTTAAATGCGTAGAATCACTTTGAATATCTGATTAAATCTGAAAATAAATTTCTATGTACACGACGTATGTACTACATGACAAATGGTTCAAAAAGTTTCTATTTTTTGTTTGACCTTTGGAAACCTCCAAAATAGTTCCAAAGTATTGAAACTGAAAAGATCTAGGTACCTTCTAATAATCCTGAGAATCCTGTACTTAGAGATTATACTTACATAGGAGAGATAATTAATAAACATTCTAATAATTTATATTATCTAGTTAGTATGTTTGCTATATCTAAATTATTTTTACGGTATTTTTTTCTGTGAATTTTCTTGTAGGAATGACAATGGTTTTTTTTTTTTAATTGAAACTGTTTTATTTCAGAGATAATAGACTATTTTTGTTTTGAACATCTCTACATTCTCGTAGACACAGCTACGCCGTAGCTCCGTAGCTCCCGCGTAGCGCCTTCGTAGCACTTCCGTAGCACTTCCGTAGACAAACGTCAGCCTCTACGGATTATTATCCTCTCCATAGTTATTTTAACTAACTTATGGAACTAGTCAAATAATTTAAGGAACTACTCAAATAAACTTTATGTGAGTTCTTATGGAACTATTGAGACTCATTTAAGACACCTTCATAAATACTTATTGCATATTACCTTTAGTTCCCACACTGTCTAGTTTTAGTTTAAAAATTAATCCTTCTCAAGAATAAACTCGGCAACTGGTTACGAGAAAATCGAACTACAAAAGGGACGAAACGACAAAATTTAACATTGCTGTGTATTATAAACACAAAAGTGATGGCTGCTCTTCTATTAAAAAAAAATTACTAAGACACCTTAAATAGTAGGGAACAGCAGAATTTTTAACCTTTTTACTAACAAAAAGTGACTTATAAAAGGTTTTAGATCATAAAGATATCCCTACATACAGAAAGCATCATTGCAACCTGCCCCTTACATATACATACATACAAACAAACATACATACAGAGTGGATAGGATCTCTGTAAGACGCGAACCCGTGCGATGATCGCAGCATGCAAAGTGAGCCGGGGGCGGAACTGTCTTGATACTTTACTGTTTTTACTTTATAATTTGTTGGAGAGTGTGATTTTGGAAGACCTTCACAATTTTACGATATAAATACGATAATTTTACGATATTTATTCCCACCAGCCACTTCTGTAGTGTGAGTGATAGCAAATGATATTTACGTACGTAGCTTGTGATCCAAAAAGTAATTGATAGGGATTAATTACTTTCTGCTTCACATGAAGACACTTTGTAAGAATCCCTCATTATGTAAGTTTATAAATTTAAAGGCTTTTCTAGTAATACGTTGTGATTGATGTAAGCCAAAGATAATATTTCATTTTCTATAACCAAGTCATAGCCTGCAAGAGTACATATAGAAATAGTTTTTACTTGGAATGTAGGTAAGTCAAATCCGATCTATTTGACTTACCTACATTCTTTTTCTTATCGGATAGTCCTGAAAATCCGTTTAAAAAGAGTTAATGCTCTTTATAGCATGTTAATGTTTCCTTTCTACAGTGTTTGTGGCGGTCACGACAACTACGGGAAAGGTGCGTGGGTGTTCAATGAATCTTGAATAATGAAAGATGCAAAAAGGAATTCTTTGTCACGAATTATTATTTTATAAACTATTTTGACCGAGGCTAGGCGAGTCAACAACCTTTCCATTAGTTTAGGATTACGATCTGCCAAAGAAAAATGTATTTTGCGACATTTCAACTGTCTCAATTTTGTCTCTAGGTACAAGCACTGACTTCAGAATTCCTAAGGACTTCTCATTTCTCCTAATTAACTAATTAACTCCGTTTATCTCAACAATCAAGACATCTCCATCCGTAATCCGACAACGACCCCCCCGCTCTTATCCTAGGGGGCGGGCTCAGCCAATCACAGCGCTTCTCCACCGCGTCGGCCAATCAAAGGCGACCGCTTACAAAATAGCTGGCCAATGAGAGCGCGCCAATTACGGATCAGATTTGGGGTCGCTTTTGAACGTTTGTCGTTTTGTTAATATTTTCTTTCACTAGGTTTGTTCCATAGCTTGGCTTGTTTGTTTTGCTTGGATTTAGTTTTGTAATTTTAGACATCGATAGAGCGCGGGTAGGTAAGTTAACTTTGACAAGATACATATTATAACGTCATCGTCATCGTCATCGTCAGCCTATATCAGTCCACGGCTAGACATAGGCCCACCTAATGAGCGCCATAGACTAGTCAAATTAGGTGTGGAATAGTTGTAAACAAACCGCCCATATGTACTTAACCTAAATTGGACTCTGTTGGAGCGTTTTTTGTATGGAATGTTGTTGATTGTGATCCGTCCTTCCTTAATACCTAAAATTAAATATAGTTTACTTACAATAATCTGAAAATCGACGTCAAACAAGTGAATTTTTGTTTATCTCATGCTCTATTTACCAACATTTCACATCGAGTGTAGTGCTTGTATGATTTTAAAGTCTCTCTGTAGCTACTATTATTTTATCTGTGATACCTACGACGTACTAGAATAGGTAGAATTTTCCCTCACTCTGTAATTATTAGTAGGTAAGTACCTACAGCGCGGCTGTGTTAATGTAAAATATTTTACTATGCACTTATATTAAGTTTGTTTATTTTTTGGAGTTAAAATAAACGAAGCTGTTAAGGTCAAATTGTAAAACACTGTATTGTATTGATAGTCAATAAATCAAAAACAACTTATTTTTATTTATAGTAATGATCTATATGAAATTTGACTGGTCTAAGTGCTTATTTTGTACGCCCAAAGAAATAAAGTTATAGAAATCTTGAAATCTGAAATCTTAAAGTACCAATTAAGTAGTTACTCATGATATTTCAGGAAAAACACGAGGTTTGTTGCGAAATTAATAATTAATTATATGTAAGTATCTAACTAACTCATGCACGTATCGTAACAAATACTTTGCAATAATTAATTTGTATTCATAATAAACATAAATAATATTCTGAAAGTTGTAAATGTACCAGAGGCCTTACTGGTCTGGACTTGTGCTTTCGATATACGATTTTAAAACCGAAAGAATATACCTAGGCATAGAATGTCAGTAGAAACGAGGTGAAACCTAAAATGTGTATGCATGGATGAATGTAAGTTTCTTACTTTTTGAAATCAAAACTACCTAATGAACGGACGAGATCAGATTCTGCATAACTTCTTCTACTAATGGACAAAACATTTAAGTGAAGAGAATATCAATAACTTCCTAATTCTTATTTTATAATAATTAATTGACTTGTCTAAGCGCTTACTTTGTAAGCCTAAAAACATTTCTTCGTTCGTTCATCTAGTTTTTCAACAAAAAAAATAACTAAATGATAAATATCATTAACAGTCGCGTGGGGATTATGACCCCCAAATAATGATGCCATCTATGGCGCTCATTAGGGGAGGCCTATGTCCAGCAGTGGACTATTATAGGCTGGTGATGATGATGATGATGATTAACAGTCGAAGAAAAAAATTTGGTAAAATAAGTTATAATCCTAATAAAAATTACTCACTCGTTTAAAACACTTGGTTAAATATTACTTATACAGAATCCTGTAAGTAGATACTAATACTAACTCTGTGACCACAACATCAAGTGCCAATCTATCTATCGCGTCAAAAGGCGCGGGTTCGAGTCCCGTCCAATTAGCGGCGGGCGAGGGCGCGAGATGGTGAGATAGGCACGCGCGGTGTTGTGCCAACAGAACGCCGCTCACACGGTTATTCAGCAGGTACTACTTATTGCTCCTTATGTTGGCTTGTAGAGATTGCATGTGATAAGGCCGCTCTTTGTCCCCCATCGTACTGTGCAGATTGGTTGTAGTCAGCATTTGAGACTGGAGTATGATAGAGAAGGTATTTATTGAATAATTCAGTTCACTGCACACAACGAAAAATAATATAGTAATAACTCGCTGGGTTGTAATTACCCGCGTAACTCCCGATCAAGGTTTTCGGGGTAAAAAGTGGCCCGTAATGTTATTACAGGTTATAAACTATATGTATCAAGTTCCATCTAAATCCGTTTCGTTTCGACTTCTAATTCCTATATATAGGCATGTTTTAAAAGTTTTGCGGGGTCATCAGTCATTCATCACTCGAGAATTTCATTTTTATAGCAGGTATGATTCTGTGTCATTTTCACCCAAAAGAATCAATAAAATCTATGCAAGATTGACAGAAAAATCAGCGAGCATAGTAAACCGTACAACGAACCGCGTCCTTTTTTCAAAATCGGTTAAAAATACTGAACAGTCTACACAGACTAACAATAGCCAACTAACAAACAATATTATAAATTACAGCACAATTTATTTCCATAGTAAGTAATTTCCTCCAATAATGAATCTCTCGCCAAATATATATTAAAACCAGCGCGTGGCACCAATCAAAGCAAAATGGCGGAAAATTCCAAAACTAATCTGTTTTGACGTTTACAAACTAAATTACAGCTGATCAAAGCAGTCGATTGAAAGACTAATGCAATTTTCACCTTAATTCTGCACTTGGTTATCTTAATACGGGATCCGGAGGGCGAGGGTCGCTTAACAATGTTATAGCAACAAAGAACGGCCTTGGTGACGCAGTGGGTGCTGGGGGTTTGATTCCCGATGCGGGGCGGAGACAAAGGTAAGTAAGAACTTGGTGAAGATAAAAAATATACGTAGATTCGTTTGTTGATGTTAAAACATAGGTTTCACAATGTTTATTTATTTCTGAAAATCATAATAAATTAATAATATTATAAATTTATAATCAATGGATTTAGGAATACTTAACTAGATCTGCCCCATCCCGTTTTTATTTGTAATTTAATATCGACCAGCTGGTCGATATTATAGCTATTAGAAAATTAAATAATCACTAATACATATTATCGTCTTTTATCGTGGTTTTAGGTTTTTCTACGTTCCACAAGGATTTGAACTAACGGCTCAAAACAAATATTTGGTCGTAGCTGTGAGTTTAAACTAAATATAATATTTATTGGTCTGAAAGCTTTTGCGGAAATAACTGAAAAGTTATTTCCGCAAATCACCATCAACATGAAACGCAGAACGTGAGAGATTTTTGTGACTATCGATAATTACATCAGAACCTTGTCTATAAAGAATATGTAATATAGCTACTGTATTTAAATGTTATGCAATCTAACCTTAAATTGGAATGATTTTCTATAATCATAATCTAGTAATCGGTTAGAAGAAGTTTGAGGTTAAATTGAATTATAATTTCGCTTGAATTGTTACGTTACTCTGCATGCAAGCTATCACAAATGTCAAAATTTCTTAGATGTTTATTTGAATCATCTTCAAAAATGCTAAAATCGAAATCAATCTGTTATTTTAAGTGGCTAATGTGAACTTGAAATGCCTTCATTACTTTTGACTTTTCCGCTATTTCGCTCACAACGAGTCATAAGGCATAGGAGATTCCTTGCCCAAACTGGGTGAAGTTACAAACGTGTTCTAAACGTAAGCGATTCCCGACGTGCCTTGGTGTGGAATCAAAAATTGTATAACTACGATGGTAATAGTGAGTAGAGCAAAGAAACGAGAAAGAGGAGCAAAGAAGGGTTGAAACGTCGAGAATATTCAAGTACGACATTCTGGTTAATAATTTTGTTAGCTACCTTTTTTAACGATCTTCCATGATTGATTTCATTTGGTTACGTTAAATTAGAATTTGTGGATATTCCCTTGCCTTAGAAAATAAGTAACCGAATATAATTTTGTATTTCCTAGGCAAGATAAATGACTGAATCATTAGCCTGGCGTTGTCGTCGGTTCTTTATTTTAAAAACGATTCGATATACAATATTAATATCCTTTCTTATAAAAAATACAAATTATCCATTCACACCCAGGATGCAAGTTATTAAATTCTCTCAAAGGGTTTTTGCAGCAATTAGGGTTGTGCACAATTACCGGCATCTTAGACTCCCCTCCCCCTCCCCCAGGGCTGTCAACTGTCACGACATGAGAAGGGAGTGAGGGTCTACGGTGCACACGGTCGTCACGTGGTTAGGGACAATAGTTTTAATTTTAACAATTCGTGGTTGTCAAAACTCACGACCTCTATGCACAAAACACTCCTACGCGAGATGTCAGTGCAGATCCTAGTTCCCCCACTTAGAATTAGAATTAGAATTAGACCTCTGCGACGCAGCGAGATGCTTGTTCGATTCCTCGGGAATAATGTTAGTGCGATCTGCAGATATGTCGAAAACTCTATTTTTTTTGCAATTTCATAGAACCAAAATATTAAATACTTACTTTGATTAGCGAAATAAAAAACGAGCCCGCAGCATTATCAATTAGCTATTATTACCCAGAGTTCATAAATAAATTACGTACGAGTTCTTTCTTCTTTTCTCTCTTTCTAAAATGGTTTGTACCACGACCCGTTACCGTACAGTCCGTACCGTCTACTAGTGCCTGAGTGACGGAGTGCAACCTGAGTCGAGTGCACGCCACGCGGCGCCGCTCCCGGAACTAACCACTACAACACAACACTGCACGCTGCTGTTTAGATCTATAGTGTTTTTTGTGGATGGAAAGATAAGATGTCGGATATATTGACAGATCATAATCATAATGTTTCTTCATAATAAAAGCATACTTGATTTTTGATGATATTAAAATAGCTTGAAAGAGAATCAATATCTAACAATAAAATACATTCATCAAAATAATATTTATGGGGTGAACTCACAAAACACATTAAAAAAAAATAAAACTAAAAATATTTTATTTCAAATGACAAGATCCATATTTTTCATTGCTGATGATCACCTTTTAGGTGTAACTCGAGAGAACGTGCGAGTTGCATTCGGCACAACACAGTCTTACATATCTATCTATACCTATGACGAACCCTAAGTGGCCAGTAGGTCCGACTGCGACGCAGGAGGTTGCGGGTTCGATTTTCAACTTGGGCATATATTTATTCCCAATAAATATTTGATCCGCGTGGTTTCTAACTTTCTAAGTCGATATAATAGAAAATGTCTATCTAACTCAATGCTTTATGTCATATCGGCTTTGGGTGGGTACTCCAACTAATATGATTTAACATTTTAATTTTTATTTAAATACCCGCGCGAAGCCGTTGTCGATCGCTAGTTCATTTGAAATTTAGTAACTGAAGGCTAAATAAATAATAATAATTACATACCAACTCAACTTTACTCAGTAGACGAACAGGCCAATTGAAGAGTCGATAAACAAGCAAACAAGGACGGACAAATCATTTTCTACAAACATAAAAAACATTCCCATTGTGGTACATCACCACCGTACGCCGACCCCCGCGGTAGAGAACACAGCACGTTCAGAAGGTCCAAGATTATCTGGTCGTTTATGTAAGGGGAGGTGTCGAGTTACAATAACAAGGGACTGAATGTAATACAACGGAGCGATTCATTTGTTTTGATTGATTGACATGTGTTTGACTTTTGGACTTTGTGCATCTTTGTGCAGCTTTGGATACAACCAACTTTTATTCTTTTTGGGCAGTGTCTGGTCTAGAAAAAATGAAAATTTGAGAATTGTCTTACTTAAAACAGGTAAATAGGTTTACTAATGGTGTATTCACTCTTTTATGTCACGGTGTATACGGATTTATATTATGGGGGAATGATGCAGCTGTGAAAGAATCTTCGTTCATTTTACAAAAGAGCCGTCCGAGCTATTTGTAGACTTTGACCTAGAGAGAGCCTTCGTCATTTACTTTAACGTGATAAAGGTAACCATTGTTATTGTTCCCTAAATTTTAAATACCTACATTGAATTTTTGTTGAGCCTCACTGAATTTTCGAAACCCGTACCACAGTATACAGTACACTGTGCCCATACCACAGCCCGAACCAAATACATAAAAGGAAAGCTTCACTTCCATATTCATACCATGATATATTTCATCTATATCTATACTAATATTATAAAGAGGAAAGATTTGATTGTTTGTTTGTTTGTTTGAATTGAATAGGCTCCGAAACTACTGGACCAATTTGAAAAATTCTTTCACCATTAGAATCCAAAATTTTCCCTGATAAACATAGGCTATATAATATTTTCAAAAAAGTTAGCGATCCGCATGAAAACTTCAATAATTGAACCGTGCGCTGTATATTCAACCTCTTTTTCTGTTATGGTGCGTCTTAGTAGAAAAAGAGGTTGAATTGAATATTATAGCGCACGGTGCTTACTTTTTCTCTACGGCCAGTGTCAGTTATGGAGAGTCGAGTCAATGTCAAAAACCCCAATGCTGTTAAAAAAAGTAAGGGATCCGTATGAAAACTGTGAAACCCATCGCGTTAGTGTGTATAATTTCAGAATTTTTTGTTTAATACCCGTGCGAAGCCGGGGCGGACCGCTAGTCAGAAACAAAGAGGCAACCCTACAATACGAATTTTGGAGCAGACGTAGATGACAGTAGTGTGCTAGTAACGCCATCTCTTGTTGAGTAGCAAAACCTTATAACGAGCTGCGTGATACCTAACCTTAGAGTGAGAATAACAGATAAATATAATATTATAATGTAATAAGTTGTAGGATTGCATTATAATATTCCTTAATTATCTGCGCTACAGAGCAACTTTCACAATCTTAACTTACCTACGAATTTGTTTCGCTTCAACCTGTTTTCTGGTTCTTCTTCTTTTGTAAGTGCAGACAAATTGATGAAGATAGGAGTTGCCTTAACTGATTGCAGCAGCCCCGGCCTACCAGCCAAGCTGATCACAGATTATAACAAGTTGGTAAGGGATTGACAGGGATTGACAGACACCAAAATAGTTCTGTCCTAGTATGATTTTACAATACAAAAGGTACTAGGTATACACTTGAAGGAGCTGGCACAAACTTGAAGGTAAGTTTTATCAGTCAAACTTTGGTAAACTTTCTGTATCTTCAATGAACTCCTGCTCTCCTAATGCCCTATTTTAGTTTTCCAAAATGTGCAATCGATTGATTAGTTTTTGGTGCAAATTATTGGTACTTAACTTCATGTATTAGAGATTTAATCCAATTGGCATAACGAAACAAGGTTTCGGTTTGGAGAATTGAAATAAGCCCCCTACTTCTTTATTTTATTTTGTTTTTGTTATTTAAATATACATAATGCTATGTTCACATGCGCGCGTTCAACTCGACATTCAACGTGCACGTTCACGTTCACGAGCGTGTGAACAGTACGCCCGAGCCGGTAAACGCGCCCGTGAACGTGAATGCCGCGAACCAAATGCACTGACTGACGCGACGGCGCGTGCGTGTGAACAGCTTGAATTGTGCCGGCCTGGGACGGGCTGCATGCCGCGCAGCCCGCCAGGCAGCCCGCCGGGCTGCACGGCGCGCATGTGAACATAGCATAAGGAGTAAATTAAAGCCATTTATTTTATTAAGAGAAATAATTATATTTCAATATATTTCACAACATGTCATACAGACTACGTTACATCGTACGCTCCTAACGCCATCTATCTCTAGCATCACAAGTCACACACCTACTCTACAATAAATAAATATTACTATAAGCGCTCTAATTTTAAATGGCAGTACAAAAACAGAATTTTTACGCGATGTAAGGAATACTAAACTTTAATTAAAAAAAAATATAGGAACCTATATTTCTTTTTGTAAATTCATTTTAGGGTTCTAGATTAGATTTATGAAGGATGCGCAAGAAATATATTTGGCAACAAATAACTATCTAGACAAAAAATCTATAAATAAAGGTTTCTAGGCCAAAAACTAGCTTTAGTATGACTTGAGTACATATAATATAAAGTTACACCTGATTTAAATATTGTAATATCACTTTAATATAGGTAAGTTTTGACAATGATTCGAAAACAAGAAATATCTTACAATTTTCATCAAAAACCGAGAATTTCTTTAAAACTATCGTTGATCAAACACAAAATAATTGTAGAATTTGAAAAGCGTTACAGAAATACATTTAGATATTTCAATCTTAGCCTCAAATATGAAACACAACACAAATTCTAATCAAAATAGATTCAGCCTCATCGCCAAACACCTCTCGTTCGCTCATGTTGCTACACCTACGCACTGAGAATTTCACAAATCCAAATACTACTCTAGGTCAAATAACATTTACTTTTTACTTTACTATAATCACCAGGTCTCCCACACTTCAGGTTTCTTCATACTAAATTACATACCTAATAAGGTTTTTATTAAATCTATATTTCCAATATTTTTTAACAAAATCTTAGCGCAGTTGGAACCAACATACATATCATCAGAACCTTGATTTTCGGATTCGGTTTCAATAGCGTCATATTACAATTACAATATCATACATACATAAATAACACATTATATTTTTAAAGAAAATATAAAGGTGAAATATTAATACTAAGAAAATATAAATATTATACGCTTGAGTATATTTTTTTTTTGTTTGTGTAGTTATAGTAGGTATGGAATCTTTATACACATCGCCTGTCATCTCCGCTTTGGCAACAAAAAGACGAAATAGTTATTTTTGCGGTATTTGGTTAATACCGCTTGCTGATTCTATCGGATTCTATCGGTGTGTACAAGAAAAAAACTTATTGTACTATATGAAACACCGATTCTTTTAGTTGTCGCGAAATCATTTTAATTATACTCATAAAACATAAATCCTCATAAAAATTAATCTTGTATAGCTTAAAGTACTAACTTGCGGCCGCAACACTCAACTCAACTCAGATGAAGCCCCGAGAGTATTCGGGGGTAAGCTTCCAAATGATTTTGTTATTTCAGTCATTATTCCATCTAGCTACCAGTAGTTCCTATTTCACTTTTAATAACATATCTACAGCTACGTTATATTTCAGACACTTGTAAACTATGAGTCAAGGATGATTTTAAGAATTTTGATGTTTATATTACATACAACCTTTGAACAAATTTTAGCTCTTATTGTATTCTTATTATTTTACTTACAATAGGTAATAGTGGGAGATCCAGTCTAAGACATTTACGCCCATCTGTTATTTAATAAATATAGGTTTTTAAGGTAAATTGTATTTTACTTCTTAGTTTAATAATATATTCTGATCATGTATTACTCGAAAAATCGAGCATAATCTAAGAGAATATGACTGATGCTAGGTTAGATAAGGAAAGTATATATCGCCGCATCTCTCCACGCGACAGACAGGGACGCAGATATGTAGAGGCGTGAGTTCATTTCTTAGACCGGATCTTGGTCCATAATATTATTATGAGGTTTTTACATTTAAGTTAGTTATAACATAGTTATGCCAAATTTTGTGCTATATTTTCTAAAGTATATACAGTTTTATAACGATTAAATTTTTAATTTCGAAATTTTGATTAGATTGTAACTTTTAGATTATTAGTTAGTTGTAATAAGTGGCTAAACTATGGATGAGGTTTTTTAGGTTACGCTCATTTGAAAAATATTTAAGTTTTCACCTGAGCGCATTGAATTTCTACTATAACTTGTTCACTATATTCTGTTAAATATCATTATTGCAGAATCTATTCACCTTACTTTGATTATCATAGGTACCTAAACTATATTTATATTTTAGTAAATGCTTTTAATGTCAAATAACACTTTGTTCAATACGAGATCGATATTATTAAGTTATTTTTTGTAAGTGAATGCATATTTTTGTAAAAATCTATACCCAAATATATATATTTACCCTCCTTGATCGAAGTCGGGTAAACTTTGTACTTTGGAAATGCAACAAAATAATACTGTTCTAGCACTTTTGAATAAGCACCTAATATAATGGAATTTCAGATTTTTTTGTATTATTACGATTTATTTATATGATTAGATAATTAGAACAACATTTTCCACTAAACATAATTCAGTTACACTTAATTCTAAAATATACAAATTGAATAGTTTCGTTTCTCGTTTTTCGCTCATTTATGTTAACTCATTTCGTTCTATATTTTAGGCGTACTTTTCTCAATCGTCTTTTTAAAGTATAAGGAATAAAATGTTCTTTTTTGCTATAAAAACTATCGTAGTTTGACGTATTCATTATGAATGTAAGCGGGTTAACTACGAACCTATTATATGTTGTAAGAACACCAACGTTTCATCCCTTAACGAGGGACTTCAGGGTGAGTGCGGCTCACGGCGCGCCCGTATCGCCTCAATGCGCTCACTGCATACATATAATAGGTTCGTAGTTAACCCGCTTACATTCATAGTGAATAAATGTTCTTATTTAATAATTTTGTCTTCTAACTAACTCAATCGATTCGGAGTTAGAAAAAACTTTCAATAAACTTCTGCTTTCTTACACCTAGCGCCATCTAGTTTCAACGCTTACAAACTACATTCTGCCACAGCGTGTTGTTTAAATCTAGTTCAGATTTGGAGCTCTGTCTCTCTCACACTTATGTAGAAAGATAAGAGATTTGTGCATTACAAGACAAGACTAGACAGCCATTATAAGTTAAATCACTTTGACACGGGATATATCATTTGTTGTGATATAAGTTTTTCTTTTGGGCTTTTGGCTCTACAGTTGTTGCGTGGCTTCATCAAGGCCTAAATCCCCTCATTTTACGATAAATATTAATCACCAAATAGTGAAAAAGCCGTTCCCGTGTGTTTTTCTGCCTGCATTAGTAGTAAAGCATTAAAAGTTAAAATCAGCCAGTTCTAGTAATGTGTCCGTGTGTCGGGGAGTTGTCCGTGCGTCGGCGAGTTATCCGTGTGTCGGCGAGTTGTCCGTTTGTCGGCGAGTTGTCCGAGTGTGAACTAGAGCGGCGTCTCGCGGCGCCACTGGAAGGCGTTGCTCTTGACGGCGGGGTTGGCCGAGGAGGCGCTCGCCGCCAGCGCCACGCCCGTGCGACGGATGTTGGCCGCTGCGCTGTCTGGAACAGACAATATATACGTTTTAAGACTATTTGGTTCGTTAACCGCTTTTGCTTCATATGTTTTACTGATTCGTTCGAACCTACGAGTAGTTTAGTTTTTTTTTTATGTTCGGTAATTGTAATGTGTCGTACAAATAAATTATTAATAAATGAAATGATCTACAGATATTTGTTCAGGGCGTTCTGGTCGTTTTCTATGTATAATAAAATAAACATATCTATGTATGTATTAACTTCTCGGCTGGCTGACTTACGCGGACATCGATATTGTATTATGTATATCAGTCACCTAGTACCCAACACAAGCTCTGCTTAGCTTGGGGCTAGATGATGCTGTGTGGATTGTTCAGCATTATTTATATAGATGTGTCGACTCACCGAGTCCGTTCCTGACGTTAGCCACGAGGCGCATGGCCGGGTTCGTCACGATGCCGTTCCGCTTGCCCTTGCTGCACACACAGACAAACAAACAAACATTATGAAACATTCATCTCCTTGTTGAACAGATGTGGCTAAATTAACCTGTGGGTCATGATGAATAGATTGTATTTTAGAAAATTCCGGAAATGTCAGTAATAACAAGAAAACTACATATAACAAAAAAAAATCTATTTCGGCGGGACTCGAACCCGCGGCCCTCCCTCAGTAAGGGAGTTCGCTGACACTACACACCCGCCGAAATCGAAATTTTTTGGGATATATTTAATTTCCTAGAGATCCCGAGAGCGAGGGCTTTAGTTAATAATAACATAAATGTCAGTAATACCTTTTCATACTAAGAGAATTATTATGTTATTTTATTAGATTTCAGTCCACAAGCACAATAATGTGTTAAGGGGATTGTGACGTTAATAATAATAATAATTAATTAATTTTTATTATTATTGTGAAATCTAAATGTTTATTTTGTATTTCCTAGGTTCTACATGTTATTTAGTTTGAAGATTTGCGACCGTTGTTGGCTATTTGCTATGAACTCATGCTAAAACAAACTACAAATGATATTAATAGTCGCTTTGTTCTCCACAATATGTTTATTTATTTTAATTTCCAATAATTCCAAATGTTTGGGAACAAGATGTTACGACCGACACTAGACAAACCTATATCACTAGATAAACCTTATAATGGTTTAAATCGTCGTAGAAAAAAGAATAGAATATTTTTTTGATTAATAAAGAAATACAATACCATTATTAATAGTGAATGTGATGCCAATAGACTACAACATGAATTGATACGGGGATCATAGCACATGGCTAACAATGTTCGCAAAACTACAGCTTACATAATTAATAATAATAATAATCAGTAATAACTAAATAACGGATGACGTCACGCACCGCCTTAAGGTTAGTAATTAGTATTCACTACAAACTTATCAACACAAAACAGCATCATCAACAAATACTGAAAATATTGTAAAGGAATATGTCGGTGTTCTAACATACATAAGGTTAGTTGTTGACCCGCTAACAATTGTTCTGATATGCTGATATTGTTGATAGGTTTGTTCCAACCGGAAGCTGAAGCATGACCCTTCCTACAGATTAATGAAAAGGATGAAAATGTTAGTAGAATTAATGCCCCTTCTTTGTAAACCAGAACATAAAACATGATATATCTAAGTTATAAAATACATATCATTAAATCATAATTTAATAGTTTTGAAAAAACGAAGACCGATTTCGAACCCCTAACCTTTTTAAATAAAATAAAATAAATGCTGGAAAATCCACACAGCATCCAGCTTAAAGCTAAGCAGAACTTGTACTAACTGCAGATATTTGTTCAGGGTGTTCTGGTCATTTTCTATGTATAATAAAAAATATCCATATATGTAATAATATTGTATTATGTATATCAGTCATCTAGTGCCCATAACACAAGCTCTGCTTAGCTTGGGGGCTAGATGATGCTGTGTGGATCGTCCGGCATTATTTATTTATTATTGTGCTAAATAACTCATTATACTTATTTACTTTTTACATTGTTGTTATATTCTGCGAAACAAATAAAAATCCCTCAAGAACCTATTTTGACAATTCTCTATATATCTATCTAGCGGAAGACATTTTTGACAAAATTAGCCCCTATTGGACGGAGATATCGACGAACATACAAAATAAACAGAGCCCAACATTCATCTCCTTTCTTCCAAGTCGGTTTATTTATTATTTTATTTATTTTACCTTACTATAAATAGATGACTAATTTTGAAACAATTTGATTTGATTGATTTTAATTTAACCTTCAAGTCTTGACAAAAGAGTAACCCTTTGAAAGAAAACTGTAACTTATCTCTCACTAAACACTCAGAGCTTTAGAATTCAAATTAAGGTTTCAAATCGATCCAGTATTTTCGAAGCCTAATCAATCTAAACCAACACGCAGGACGTTGTTGGTTCGATTCCCGCCTCGGGACCTATATTTGTACGATCTGCAAATACCTGTTCCGGGTGTTCTGGTCGTTTTCTATGTATAACAAATAATAAAGGGACCCTTCCTTTAATATGAAGAAATCATTTTGTTTCCTAATTTTAAAAATACAGTCTTCCACGTATTTCCTGAGTCGTCTACACTATACGACAGACAATGATGATGATGATGAATGCAGCCAACCAAGCGCGTGCTCCGTCCCTCTCACTCACGTTCGCTTCAGTATCTTGCCTCTCGCTCTGCCGAGGCTGCCCACTAGCCGCCGGTATGTACTGCACGCCGCTCTACGTATGTAGTTATATGTATACAGGGTGAGTATATATATATATAAATGTTAGATATTCCCTTTTATCTAGTTATACGGTACAGATAGTATTGTATATTGTCTCATACGCATAAAAAAATATTAAGTTAGAAATGCACCTAGCGTATGCATACATCTCTTGCTATTAAACAATGTTTTTGATAATTTTAATAATAAATTTCATACTATATGAATATAATAATAATAATACAAGTAAGTATGCATGCCCTAGCTAGTGATTATATTCTAGATCAACATGTACAAACTGTAAACAAGAGTAAATAGATAGACATATCTATGTCATATATAGTAAAGCTCAAACATACAAAGCACGAATATAATTGTTTAATTCCAAAGCATTCTCTATTACATTACAAGAAATGTTTTCACATGAAAGTAATTCTCACTGTTAGATAACCCGTCAGATCTAGGGCGATGTGAAGTTAGCCGTGAAACGAGAAGCGAACTGTACTAGACGTACTTCAGGTACATTATAAAGCGCCGGTCCAGCCTCTCACAGCTTACTTCACACCGACGAAACATTAAATTTAGTTCTAGATTACGAGATATATTATGAAAAAAATATTATAACATAAGAAATATTTTATGACATCGTCGGCAGCAAACGGCACAAATACGATTTTTTTTTTGGTTTTGATAGCATCATTCAAACATTGTTACCAATAACCCTATATTCGAAGAGGTTATTGATCATTCAATGAATAACGCTGTATATATACCTGTCTCTGTCGGGCGCGGCGTCGCGGCCGAGTATGATGCGCATGTGCGTGTCTCGGTTGAAGTGTGTGTCGGCGAGCGCGCCGCCGCCAGTCGGCGGGAGGCTCGCCGGCTGGGACCCCGACACTGGACACACATATACACATATTATATCCTTCTTATAGAAAAGAGAACGAAAGAAAGAAAACTTTATTTGGGTCACCAAAATGCAACAGTAAGTCTGTCCGTTTGTCCTTTAACCTTTCTCGCGTGACAGATGTATTCCGTTTAAAGCTAGGAAAGGGATTGCGAATCCGCACGCTCAATATATATAATACTAGCGGCCCGCCCCGGCTTCGCACGGGTATTAAACAAAAATTTCAGAAATTATACACACTAAAACGATGGGTTTCACAGTTTTCATACGGATCTTTACTTTTTTTAACAGCATTCGGGTTTTTGACATTGACTCGACATTCCAAAACTGACACTGGACGTAGAGAAAAAGCAAGCACCGTGCGCTATACAACCTCTTTTTCTATTCTGACGCGCCATAATAGAAAAAGGGGTTGAATATACAGCCCACGGTTTAATTATTGAATTTTTCATGCGGATCCCTAACTTTTTTGAAAATATTATATAGCCTATGTTCATCACGGAAAATTAAGGATTCTAATGGTGAAAGAATTCTTTAACTCGGTCCAGTAGTTTCGGAGCCTATTCAATTCAAACAAACAAACAAACATACAAACAAACAAACAATCAAATCTTTCCTCTTTATAATATTAGTATAGACATCAGTTACGCATAACAGAAGCTCTGCTTAGCTTGGGGTTAGATGATGCTGTGCGCTGTGCATGTGTGGATTTTTCTTGGTTTTATTATCCAATTCTATACTATTCAATACAAAGCGAAGGTATATTTTTACACAGCAACGACCTCAAATATTGAGTCAATACAATCATTTGTTTTGAAATCTAATAATGCTGCTATGCCATCCTAATAATATAATATGCCGCAGATAGCTTTTTCATGGATGAATTTTTTCTTATAAGGAAGTATTTGTCTTGCTCTCTCGTTATAAATTGCGTAAGTCTGTCTCGCTCGCACTCACCGTAGTTAGCAGTGGGGCTGGCCAGGTCCGACACAGGACTGTGCGGGGGCGAGGCGTACAAGGGACTAGCGTTGTCTCGCTCTGGCTCGTAGATCGCGTGGCGCTCGTCGCGGCGTCTGTCTCGCTCGCACGCGCGGAGGTCGCGGTCGCGCTCGTGTGCTATATAGCTTCGGTTGGACGCACTGAGGAAACAAATAAACTTAATAATGTTTAGGCTCGCCGATACCAGCTCGACCAGACTAGTGGAAGTCTGAACCAAAACTCAATGAAACAACTGCTACAATTGTGGTTTCTTCCCAAGACCCGGTACCATGATCCTCGAGCGCCATTTTCTATCTGTCGATCTATCTTGATTCCAGAGACGGGGAGGGCTCCACTGTCAGTGTCATTTCTACAGAACCAAAGACAGGAGGCGTCTATATCTCTATGGCAACAAGACCCTTGCGAAAGACTAAAGCTTCACCAGGCTACCCAAAATACCAACTACGTCTGTATATGTATGTATAGTATAATGCAATTATTCAGAAAATAAAAGAACTGACATATTTGATTCAAGACAATTGCTTTTATGATGCGCTTTTGATCGAGAAGAATTTAATGATAATTCACTCGACTAATGCTAATGTTATGCGGCCGTCTATACAGAAAATGCCACCAAACACATCTTCAGCCGTTTCAAATAGTAGAACACTTACTCTAGCTTGCTGTCCTTCTCTAGCGCGTGGTTCTCCGGTATAGCCTCCTCTCTGTCCCTCTCGCGGCGCGTGCGCCCGCAGCGCGCCACTTGCGCCGCGAACGAGAGAGATAGATTCGCGTTCTTTGACTGGAATGTTATACATATTTATTGTTAGGTATTGTTTTACTTATGGTTATGGGCACTAACACCCAAATGATAATGCCATCTGTGGCGCTCATTAGGGGAGGCCTATGTCCAGCAGTGGACTATTATAGGCTGGTGATGATGATGATTGTTTTACTTGCGAGTTTCAAAGACACGAGTGGTTTTTCTTTAATCTATGAAAACATTTGCATTGTTCAATAGGTTTGATTCGAACATAGCTAAGGACACAGCTGATCTTTTTGTTTTTTTAATTTATCAACAGCGGAGTTGCCAATTCACAGATAATACCTAAGTAGCTGAAAAAGGCTCTGTGGCATAAGCATAATAACACCTTGCATAGCAACCTGATCGCCATCTGACATTCGAGATGGGAAAACAGAACTGACTCATCTTGAATGAGTGATTATAAAAGTACCAAATTTCAAAATATATCATGGGGAATTCGTGCTGAGGCCAAAAATTCTCATGAAAACTAGGTTCTGGTTGTTTTCTATGTATAATAAAAAATATCTATCTATTTAATAATATTGTATTATGTATATCAGTCATCTAGTACCCATAACACAAGCTCTGCTTAGCTTGGGGCTAGATGATGCTGTGTGGATTGTCCAGCATTATTTATTTATTTATTTTATAAACAAAAATATATCTATGAACAAAAAGAGATTGCCGAAACCAGGGATTGAATCAGGGACCTTCAGATCTACAGTCCTATGCTCTCCCAAGCCAACTAAGCTAGCAGTAGATGGAGTCAGTACCTTGTCGGCGTGGTCGTGGTCGTGGTCGGAGCCGGCGGTCCTGTTGGAGGAGCGCGTGGAGCTGGACGAGTGCACGCTGCGCCGCGCGCCCTCCGCCTCCGGGGAACCTGCGGGGGGGGCGCAAGGTATGGTTTACTAACAATATGTTGGGGGCAGGGGGGAGGGAGGAGCCCCGCCCTGCCGTGGAGGTTACTAAACTCCTCATCTAACCACCACGGAGATATGTCCGGGCGCCAGTGGACAACCGCGGGCGGGGGAGAGGTTGGGGGGGGGGGCGTTACTACCGTGCAAAAAAATAGAAGCTTCGGAGGTCTGATGCTGATGAACAATGCTTGGAGTATCATGGACTGCGTTTCACACGACTCTCTCTTACTCGAAGAACTCGGCGTCATCATCTAGTACCCATAACACAAGCTCTGCTTAGCTTGGCGCTAGATGATGCTGTGACAATAGTCCAGCATTAAATGAATGTGACGGACGGAGCCGGGAGCTGAAGATCAAGATCGATTAGCCCTCTTTGTAGCCCTTTAGAAAGGGTTTAATTTGTACCCCAGTCTTTCTTTCGCACGTCTTTAATCACTAGATATTGTTAATGTAAATTGTGTTAAAACTTGCTCGCCCTACCCCCCTACGGTGGCGGGACAAAGTATTTTAATATAAGTAGCGCCAATTTCAGTGAAAAGGTGTAGTCAAGTCAGCAAGTAATAAATAAACAAGAAGAATAAACCTAGTAATACAGTCCACAAGTCGTTTCTATTCGCCTAAGGAACGTGGAGGAGAACCCTACGAGTAGGAGCTAGGACCCCCACAATGAATATATATCTCACCGGCGCTGGGGGGCCTGAGGGGTGCGGTGTCGCGGGGAGCGGGGGCGGGGGCGGGGGCGGCGGGGGGCGCCCAGCGCTCCAGCAGGCGGCAGATGTTGGCATGCCCCGCGCGCCACGCCACCTTGCCCGGAGTACGACCTGCAATGTGGCGTCTGATTTGTTTGCACACGTTCAAGCAAATATCTAGTATTTTGTTTAATTACAAGAAAACTGCTGGGCAAAGGCAAAGTTATGAAAGGATTAGTGATATAATAACCCACCAATCTAAACATAACTTATTTTATTTATAGAAAATAAAGTTCCTGAGATCTCGACCTAAAGATGTGCTAAACAATGAAATTTCCACTTTCAAGGAACCACTATGAAAATTTCGTTAGTAACTGAGACCTAGGATAACAATATTTGAATTTTAAAAACAATTTAAACTGCATTCATAGTTGTTTGAATAATAGTATAGATATAGGTGGTCACCGGCGTGGTCGGGCTGCGCGGGGTCTGCGCCGTGCTGCAGCAGCCACAGCACGCACTCCTCGTGCCCCTCCTGCGCCGCGATGCCTGCACACACACACACACACACACACACATGTTGTACCGGTTGCTAAAAGCCCGGACTTTAGAACGTCCGGAATTTTAGATAATCCAGAATAACAAATAAACACGGAATAAAACTATTAGCAAATTTAATAGTAATTATAATGAATATGATATTAAGTAACGAGTTACGTTACAATGTATAGGGGCTAGTGAAACGACCGACATTATTACTGCCAACAATGAGCGCGGTGCACTGCAGCGCGCGCGTGTACAGTAAGTAGCTAGGTTTTTCTTATTATTAATTATTTTCAAAAAAGCTTGTGGTCGGATGTTGAGGATAATAGCATAGATCCTACATGATCCAAATGGTGAAAATATGCTCAAATTACAAATCATTTTGGTATTAAGTTTGTATGGTAAATAGATCCGTCTTGGGGCGTTACGGAGTAGAGTAGTGAGTGGTGATA